>CP092871.1:49580513-49788098 GCA_030710605.1 Cordylochernes scorpioides
CATCACACATATAGTTCACATAGATTGAAATATTTAAATTTGCAAGCAAGCAACACCATGTTTCCAACATGTCCACCTACTCGAGCTGAGAGCCTGACCGTTGGAGTAGTTACAGAGCTCCCGCAAGGCGAAGACAGATTTCTCCAGCCAGATGTAGAGCTGGTAGCGGAGCTGGGCTCCATCGACCTCAAATCCTGTGGCCAAGGTGCTCAGTTCCTCCATCATGATCTGCAACACAACGGACAAGACATTCAAATAAAATGGTAGAAAGGATTGCAGATGGGAAATCAAATCATAAGACACTTTTCTCATCAAAATAGATGTAAAAACTATCCAACTATATTAATCATCTCTGCAATTTTGACTGATGAAGACCAGAGTTCATAATGGAATGGAAGCCATTCCAGGCGGGCATTCCAAATTTTCCAACTCTGGAAAAACAAAATGGTGTGCTTTTGTCACTAAAGCAAGAAAGCCAGATTTTTCATCCAATTCCAATAAGTAATCATTTTTATTTTTTAAAAATCCTTATCAATACAATTTTAAAATGACCATTTTAAATCAATTCTTTGGTTGGATTAAGGATGGCAATTTGAAAGGGAATTTGCTAGGATGTGAAAGATGATTGAATTACAGTGGTTTGAATTAAAGAAAGAGTTTATACTGTGTTGACTTTAAAGACTATTTGTGACACTAATTTCTATTAATGTCCAAAAATGATCCACACATATCTGAGTTCCACAATATCTCAGGCTGAAGACAAGAAAGAGCTCCTGTACCCACCTTGAGGCAGGCGATGAACTTGAGTTGCTGGGCCATGATGTCCAGTTTGCCTTTTTCTTCAGAGCCTTCCTCTGCACAACCACAGCAAAGACTTTGTGAGTTTCATACGTAAGTACAATAGATTCTCAACAGCCACAATGGGCATTTGATGTAGAAGTCATCAATTGGGACTCTCTGGTTATACAAAAATATATATCAGAATTTACAGCAAAACCTCTCTCTAAAAGACAACACCTAATTGCAGAGCCGAAATGTCCTTTAGAGAAGGGTGTCTCCTTACTGGAGAGCAGTAAATTGATTTTAAAAAAAAGTCATTTTGGTGATGAAAATTATTTTTTGTAGAGAGGTGTCTTCTAGTGGGATTGTGTGCTAATGTAAATTTACCTGTAGTCAAATTCTTTAAAATTCCTGTGTACTATTTTTTAAAAACTTTCTATAATGATGGATGCCTGATAATTAAAAGCAATTTTTACAAAACCTGCCTGTGTTAAAAACAAATGGGAGTTTACTATATTTGATATGAAGTAGGGGGAAAATTACCTTCAGTAGTGGCCTCTGGTTCCTTCATCTGGAGTCCGCCAGACTCATCCTCTTCCTCCGAGCTGTTGCCCAGGTTGAGGTCTAGAGTGGGTTCCTCAAATCTCGTGACAGGAGCTCCCCAGTCAAAGTCTGCAGCAGACTGCTTGGGTGGCTCTGGTTTTGTCATCTTGTGGCTTTGATCCCCCACAGTGATGGTGGGCAGGACCTTGCAGCAGGAGTCCGGCGTGGTGCCCACGGAACTGCCAGAGTCCAGGGCCACGTGGTTGGGCAGCCTGGAGAGAACTTCCAGGGCCAGGGCGGGACAGCCTGCTCTGAAGTGGCAGTGGGCCGTGGTGAAGAACAGACGCCTCTCTAAGGGGCTGATGACATCTTGGAAGAAATTCTGAAATACAAGGATGGGTTTGTTGTGACTTGTAGTGTTGGGAGAGTTAGAACTGTTGTTAATATCTGTGGGACAAGGTGATCAAGCCTTTCAGAGGCAAACACAATAATTAAGAAAAAGGAATCTCCTGATCATGCATCTGAAAGTTGCTGAAGGATTGTGTCATGTCAGAATAAATATCAGTTAAACATGGATTTTATTTATTCCAGAATATTGGCCAAATACCTTTTCTTGATTAATCAAGAAAAGCCAACCTCCCACATATGCATTTCAAGCTGTTGGCTCTCACCAGTGTGGTGCAGGTGTATCTTAAGGCCATAGGTGTGTGAGAATGCCAAACTATATGAAAAAATAATAAAAAAGTTAAATTAAACTGTGATCAGTGTGTGTGCATAAATTAAGAGAGAAAAGTGCATTATTTGTTGTTGTTGTTTCTTATCCCCTTGTGAAAAGATTACTTAATAATAAGATAACTTATTTGAGAATATTGGCCAAATACCTTTTCTTGATTAATTAAGAAAAATCTTTTAAAAAGGGTGACAGTGGGTCGAGGACAATAAATTTTCTTAAAAAAGATTGATGGCATTTACTACTTGAATTAATCAAGAAAAGCCAACCACAATCTTGCATTTCAAGCTGTTGGCCGCAGGCTGTATCTCAACAACCAAAAAAGCTGGTCCTTGATAGACTTCCTGAAGATCAAAGAATGGGGGTATTTAAGGCCATAGTTGCACAATCAAAATATTCCTCTTTTTAAAATTTATTAACCTGATACCAGTACAATTTCACACTTATACTATTTTTTCTATATATTTTGGCATTATCACATTTGTCAGGAAAAGGATCTGGCCATAGAATTAATCATGACTAGGTGTGATCACATGTAAGGCATTAGCATGCCTTTTTCTGTCATTTAGAACTGAAATTATTTTGATAGCTACTTTTATATTGAGTAGAACCTCTCTTCTAAACAACACTTTGGCTCTGCAACTAGGTAGCGTCCTTTACAGGGAAGTTCTAATCTTACCAGAGATAGCTATTTGGTAAAATGATAATTTTAACAATAAAACTGTCCTTTGTAGAGGTGCAGGGGTGTCTGCTCATGGAGTTTCTAATTTATATTTTCACTGCCCCTCTCTAAGAATTAAAACTCCTTTGAGATATTAAAAAGCTTTAACATGCTTTATCATGCATTAATCATGCCGATGAGGGCCAAACCCTGAAACACATACTTGGTTGGCTTTCTTTATATTTTAAGAAAGAGGGAAAAGGCGAATCTTATAGTTGATATTTTTTCCAATAGATGGCAGTAAGCCATCAGAAACATTCTGTTACACAATCAGGAGGTGCCCTTTCAGCCTAATATATGTTTATGTTTTTGTACTGATACAAAAATTTGGTTAGAAAATGGCTGAATACAGTGGAACCTCACTATAGCAGTGACCACCATGTTACATCATATTTCTAAAGCCTCGATAATTTCAACCAAGGTAATAATAACAGTTCCAAGGGGATGTGGTTATATGGAGATTTGAGTGTGTGAATACTTTGGTTGTTGGGGGAAGAAAAGTGTTTTAAAAAATCCGACTTAGAGGGTGTTAAGATGGATAGATATGAAATGGGGGACTTTGTATGCTAAGAAAGAGATAAAATACCAGGGAGAAAACAACGAGGAAGACCACAACATATCTACCTACACATAGACCAGTTATCAGAAGAGACAGGCAGTCTGTGGAAGGAGGGTCCAACCTGTTGGTTTTCAACCGCTAGGATCCGGGTTCGATTCCTGCATTGGGCACTTTTTCAGAAAAAAAAAAAAAAATGCTCCAATGGCCCCACCAGCGAGTGCAAGTAACCAAACAGGGCTCTGGCACATTTATAAGTGCAAAGTTGAACTGCTTTTCACATGTGTAGACATGTGGTGCACTTACAGTAAAAGCAGTCACCTATCTCTACCCACCATGATTATCATGACCTAAACCACGTGTTGTTGTTGTTGTTGTTGTTTCTTATCCCCTTGTGTAAAGATTACACGAATTCCATGAGTTCATGCTCCTCGAGCTGTTTTATGATGAGCAGCGGCCTCTCCCAAAGGTCCTGTTTAGTGCATCTAATGCAAGCCAAAATGTGTTCTGGAGCTGCAGGTGACAAGCTACATTTTGGGCAAGTGGGGTAGATTTTGTTATTATTTTCTATCTTCAATGGCTTGAGATGGCCTGTTCTAAATCTTGTTAGTGTTGTTTGATGCTGTCTATTTCTGATGTTTAGAGCTCCTCCTGGGTTCACTCCACTGTACCAACTGTGCTTAGGTGGGATCCTCCAGTTCTTGTTTATTTTTGTTTTGGCTACTGTTTCTATTTCTTTAAAAGTAAGTTTATTTTTCTGTGGCAAGGGTTCTTTTGTGCCTTTTTTCGCTAGAACATCAGCAGCTTCATTGCCTTCAATTCCAACATGTGAGGGTATCCATTGAAGGTGAATTTTTGAGGTTTTTGAGAGTTTTTGGAGATAACCAATTATGTTCCTGCTTACTTTGTCTCTGAGTTCCCCTGTGTGACTCAAGTGTTGTATGGCACTTCTACTATCAGTAAGAATCCAGATATCTTGATAATTAGTATTTCTGATGGATTTTAAGGCTTCATAGATGGCTATAAGTTCTGATCTGAAGACTGAGCAAAAATCTGGGTTTCTTCTGTTCATTTTCTCAATGCCATTTGTAGTTTTGATGAGACAGCCACTGCCAGTGTGTCCCAACTCATCTCTGCTACCATCGGTATAAATAGTTATTGCATTTTTAGGAATGTTATTAATTATTTCTAATGATAATTGTTTTAAGTATTCTGGATTTTGGTATTGTTTGTTGGTGGGTTCATTTAAAGTGTCATTAAAAATAACATTTTGTAGTGGTTCGCATGGAGAAATTTTTTCTGCTAAATAATTTTTTTCTACTTTATATTTTAAAAATCCATTTCTTTTGGCCAGGTGGAGAGGACCTTCTTTTTTGAGTCTTAGATTGGATTCCCAATTAAGTATGTAATTGGAAGTTCTGTGTTTGTTTCCATAACTCTTGATTTTGTTTATATATTTTGGCAGATTGTAGCTTCTTCTATCCTTTAAGGGCATAATGTCTGCCTCGTAAAGTACAATATCGTTAGGGCAGGTATTTCGAAGACCTGTAATAATTCTAGCTGCACTTAGTTGTATCCTTTCCAGTGATTTTAGATTTGTTTCAGATGCTGTACCATAGATTTGATATCCATATTCCAGGATAGGTCTAATTAGAGATGTGTAAGTTAATTTTAGTGTGGTTGCATCGGCTCCCCACTCTCTTCCTGAAATATATTTCAGGATTTTTAGTCGGTCTCTTCCTTTTCTAATAACTTCTTCAATATGTTTACTGGAGTTAATTTCTGGATCCAGGGTGTAGCCAAGATATTTAGGATGTTTATTATATTGTAATTGTTGTTCTTTCAGAATAATTTTTGGCCTTATTTTGTATAGTTTCTTATCGGTAGTAAAAAGACAGGTTTCAGATTTTTGGGGGTTAAATTCTAATTTATGTTTATTAGCAAATTTTTCTAGGTGGAGAAGAGTCTTGTTCAAATCCCTTTCAGCTTTTTTCCAGTTAGTGTTACTGCTCCATAGAATAATGTCATCAGCGAAAAGTCCAATATTGGTTTTATGTAAAATTTTTTCTTCTATGCCTGCAATAAATAGGGTGAAGAGAGTTGGGCTAAGGACTGATCCTTGTGGTAATCCTTGGTACAATTTGAAGGTTTTAGATAGAGTTCCATTATATTTGACCCTGATGTATCTATTTTTAAGGAAATCATTTATCCAAGTGATAGCTTTTCCATCAATTTTGAAATGCTTGTATAATTTTGTAATCAACTTGTTTTTCCATACTTTATCAAAAGCTTGTGTAAGGTCTAAAAAAGCAGCTATGGTGTGGCTAGTTGGTTTTCTGTTTTGTGCATCTTTTACCTTTTGTGTGAAGAATAAGAGTTGGTCTATTGTCCCATGTCCTTTCCTAAATCCATATTGTTCTTCTGGTAAGAGATTTCTTGTGTCAAGGTGGTAGGTAAGTCGTCTGAGTATAATTTTTTCCATTAATTTGCAGCAAATACTTGTGAGGGAGATAGGTCGGTAGTTTTTTGGGTCATCAGCAGATTTGTCAAGTTTTTTAATAGGAATTATTGTTGCAGTTTTCCAGTCTTGAGGCAATTTTCCAGTTTTCCAGGAGTTATTGAAAATATCAAGAAGTATTTCTTTGCCATTTTTGCCCAAGTTTGATATCATTTGGCCATGGATTCCATCTGGCCCAGGAGTCTTGTTTAGGTCAGTGTTTTCTAATGCATAATCTAGCTCTTTCAAATTGATTTTTTCATGGAAAATATTATGAGTGCTGGTGAAATTTTTACAGTCATGAATAATCTTTCGGGCCTTTTTTTCAACTTTCTTATCTTTTATTTCGAATTTGATTTTACTACTTATTTGATATGAATTACCTAAAAGATTAGCAGCATTTTTGTCATTAGTTGCTGGGGTACCATCCGTATTCTTAATCATATTTGTGTTTTCAGTTTGTGGCTGGGCTCTGTCAATTTGTTTTGCCAAATGCCAAAGTTTTGTATTCGGGTTTCTTGGGTTCAGGTTTTCACAAGTTTGTTTCCATTTTTCCCTTTTCATATTTACGTATAACCTTTTTATTTTTGCATTCACAATGTTCAGTTCAGTTCTACAATTTGTTTGGTTTTGGGTGCACTTTTTTTGTAGTTCATTTCTTTTAGTTATAAGTGTTTGAATATCTTTTGCCTGGTGTGTATAATTTGGAATCCATTTCTTAATATTACCTCTTGGTATTGAAACTTTGGCTGCTTTAATAATGGTGTTTTTGAAAGATATCCAATTTTGTTCCAGATCTTTTATTCTAGTGGGTGCTTTTCTAAAGTCTTCATTGGTGTTTTTCTGGTAAAGATTCCAATTAGCCTTTTTGAAGTTCCAGAATTTTTCTTTAATTGAGCTGGTTTTGGTCTTGGTGCTAATTTCTATCAAAATAGGCAAATGATCACTTCCAATACTTTTTAATATTTGCCATTTGCATATGTGGAAAATGTCAGGACTGGAGAAACTTATATCAAGTGCTTGTGCAGTATTATAGCTGTAGGAATGGTGGGTGGGATTCCCATCATTTAAGCACATGAAGGCATTGTCGTCAAATATGTTTGAAAGTATTTTGCCTCTTGGGTTTGGCATGGAACATCCCCATAGTTGATGTTTGGCATTAAGGTCACCTACAATAATTGTGTTGTCTGTAAGAAATTGAGCCATTGTTCCATCGTCAATAAGTTTATTGTTTGGTGGGTGATACATATTGAATATGTTGATGGTTTTGTTTTGACTGAGGTAGACTTTGATACCTTGGGCTTCGAGGTCTGATGTGTTTGGAATATTAATGGCTATGTCTTCATAGTACAAATTCTTGATTAAAAATGCAAGGCCACCCCCTTCTTTATTTCTGTCTTTTCTGAGGATATTATAGTTTTTATATTTGAGATTGTACTTTTCATTTAATTTGGTTTCCTGTAAGGCTATAATTTGTATCTTTTGTTTTTCAGCTATTTCCATTATTTCTTCTAATTTTATTTTTGTTGCTGTTGAGCACAATCCATTTATGTTGCACTGCAAAATTCTCAATTGCTTGGAAGCTGCAAAGTTAGAAGTTTGTGGAGACTGTATTATACTTATCGGACAGAACCCTCTACCTAAGTCCTGACCGCGCCCCTGTTTATTCTGCGCGACGGGCGATGCAGCATGCAAATCAACATCTGATCTCATGGAATGGGGTATAGGGGTGCAGCTTTCGTTGATCATGGCATTATGATCCAGGCACACTTTGGTGAAAGTCTGACTTTGCCTGTAGTTTGAGGCCGTTCCTAACATGGAAGCAGACGCCTTTTCTGCCGACTCTAACATGAGTACAGACGCAGCTCCTCCGTATCCCTGGAGTGGGACCCTTGCTGAGGTCTATCAACTGGGTCAGTTGAAGTCAGGATTTTTAACGAGGTCTACTCCTCTTCTAACAATGCTGCTGTTGGTCCGCGACTGCTTATTCGTCAGAGTTATTCTGCTTGTTTCGCAGCTGGCCTTCATATCTGAAGGTCGTTCCCCTATCCGCCACCTGGGGACGCGCCCTATAGCAGTCAGCTCTGCCAACCACGTCAAACCACGTGTGCTAGGGATAAGCAAAAAAAGGGAAGCACACCCCATCCAAGGTGTGACAACCAATTAAAGGAATGAACTCACTAAAAGGAAGTAGAAATGGTCAAGGCCATTTTTACAAAATGCAGTGTGGCAAAATATTAGGTGACAGTTTGTATGTGTTTGACAAAACTAGTCAGAATGGGAGTCCTACTTGGTTTTTGACCCGAAGGTCTGTGGAGTTGACATTCTTGACATGGCCCAGGAGTGGAGGCCGATCTCTCTTGGCCTGCATGCTCTGGACCAGGTAGCGGCGAGCAACCAGCGGGTGAGTGCGCAGGAACAGGTAGAAGTTGAACACACTGGGATTGGCTGCAACACCCACCCAACTCTATTGTACCTTATGTTCAGTGGTCTGAACAAGGAGAGTAAGAATGGAGCAACTTTAATAATTAAAGTAGATGCTGAATCAATAAAAAGAGCTAAAAAAGAGAAGGCACAATTGGATTATAGATAATAAACACAAGGTAATAAGGTCAAATCTACACTTCCAAAACACACTATTTATTTATTTAGATTTGGTCTTATTACCTTGTGTTTAAGTGCTAAAACAAATACACACTACATTGATAAACAATATGTTTAATGTCTTTTAGTTTCTTGGAAAGTTGCCTGTTTTTTTTTTTTTGCTTATCCTTAGTACACGTGGTACAGGCCATGATAATCATGGTGGATAGTTAGCGACTGCTTTTTACTGTAAGCGCACCACATGTCTACACATGTGAAAAGCAGTTCGACTTTGCACTTACAAATATGCCAGAGCCCCGTTTGGTTACTTGCACTCGCTGGTGGGGTTGGACTAAGTTGCCTGTTGAAGTCCGAAAGCTTGCCGAATTCGCAGCACAAATAAAAGAAACTTGTCGCCGTTAACTTTTATTCCTCCTTCAAGATGATGTCAGACGATTCCTTCTCTTGTAATGTTTATTTTTATTTAGCCAAATATTTAAAACAACGAGCTATTTGCCTATAGGCCAAACATGACATTATAGAGAACAAAGAATTTGGACAATTTTAATAGGTGAAATATTTACATCTACAAGTTGAAGGTATAATTGTCAAATTTTTGTTCTTAATATTCTATACAATATCTTGTTATTATTGTTAGTAGCTTTAAAAAAAGCCTATAGATGATACTATGGCCTTTAATTGTAGTAGTCTAGCCCATAGAGAGATAAATGTGAACAATTAGTTCTATTATCTTACCTTAAAAATTTGGCTATAAATAAAGATAAGCATGTTTATCAATTGAGAGTGTGTTTATTTCAACACTTTTATAATGGAGAATAAAATTGATTGTTCTCTCCTCAGTGTTACCTATTACAAATATAACCTATCATGGCATATATGTCTCTCCTGAAGGAAATCTCACATTGGTTTAAATAAGTCATTTTGTTTTAAACAAAGTGGTCAATCTGGGAGGTAGATGATTAGAAGACGGCCACTTAGGTGGGACTTTTGCTGTAATAAACTTTCTAAAAGTTTGCTTAACAATAGGTTCAAATTGTCTTATAGACATATATATGTGATAATTTGTATATAGCAATATGTAACCCCACCACAACCTATGCAATGTATCGTCAAAAGATTTAATAAAAGTGTGGCTTCACGAAAGAGGGAATAACCATTAACAGGATTGCATCACCCAGGAAGTAAAGGTCACTGCCCAGGAACCATAAAACTAGAGTTCAAAGACCTTCTTCTTCCTGGAAGATTGCAATCATGGCGACAATGGAGGTATTAAGCCAATCACAGTTAAGCATGACCAACTAATAGCGAACCAGAAGCAGGCACGTAGAATGATCTCGACCAAGGAGAAGCCGAGATAGTTAATGACGATTATCTTGGACAAGAAGTTAAGGAGAAGGTAGGTGACCGGGCTAGAAGCAAGGTGTGCTCAACTTAGGCTCCAACCAAGGTAAAAATCCTCTCGATCATGTGAAAGGCAAGGTACCTCCTCCAGTCTCAATCACTCTCTCCTTTTCGCAAAGTCCATGTTCTATCCCATCCAGATGTGCTCGTTATTTCCCCTGTGGAAACCCACTATTCGACCAAGACTGCGCCATCAATCATCAATTCAACATAATCCGACATAGGATTCACCACAATTCACCAATCCCACAGTAAGTTGACAGGAGTCAACAGGATCTTACATAGGTAACAACAGGATCCGACATATATGTGGCAATATCGTTGCGGGGTTTCTTGTTGTTGGATGCGAATGGTGAGATTTGGTTGAAGTGCAGTCGTTTGAGTGGAAGTTGCAGCATACAGTTAGGAATAATCAGGACACGTGATTGAGTTGGAAAATAAGAGGCAACTGTGTTGGAGGGAAGAAAGCTTGAGAAGAGTTGAGCGATTTGATTTATTAATTAGTTGATCACATGGCGATGATGAAATGAGCGGAGAGAGATATCTCTAGAGTAGATGTTACCTTGTTGGAAGCGAAGGAGCACTGTCCGAACTCGGCGAGAGCCAGTGAACCCTGTAGGTGTTGTTCCTATGAGAGCTCAAGCGTAACTACCCATTCTTGCTTTCCGATTTAACACCAAGCCTCAGTTTCTCTCTGATTGCTCGAGAGATGTCACATGATCCTTTCCTATTGGTTGACCTACTTGAGGTGTTGTCTTTTGATTGGTCGAGAGATGTCACATGCTCTTTTCCTATTGGTTGACCTACTTAAGGTGCTGTCTTCTGATGGGCCGGCGGCTTCCTTTGGTGTTAGTTACGCCCGGCCTGGGTCAGGAAGTGTCTTATTTGTTCGACTCGATTTACTTCCGCGGTTATCAAAATACGTCCTGCTTTGTCAGGAAGTATTGAATGTTAGCTTTAACATTTATAACTTCTGGTCATTAGATACGTCCTGTTTTTCCAGGAAGTGTCGGTTTAAACTTAGCTCGCAGGGACCTGGGGTCAGAAGGTTAACTGCGACGTCTTCCTATGTCTTTTGTTACTTTCTTTCCTCCAGTTACCTTATTCTTTTATTAAATCTTTGAAAATCATACATGGTACATACATAGTGGGTCGGGGTTGCATTTAATTATATACAAATTATGACAGATGCGCCCCCTACATGTGAAGAATTCAAGAAGGGGTTAGCCTGAGAGAATTCTGTAAAGTGAAAAATAATTTTGTGGGAAAATTAGTTGTGGGTATTGAGGGGCTATATACAAGCATTGCTGGTGACATAATAAGTAAAATAGCATGGTGTTGATGATATAGGTTGAGTATAATTAATAGAAATCAAAAAATTTTTTAATTGTAAGAAATCAATGAATGTTATGGTACATAGTGGGCAAAAAAAAAAAGAAAATGCGCCTAAACGAATTCTACTCGAGTTAAGAAATGAATTCGAGGGGGTTCTATTAAGGCTTTGAAATCAAAATAAAATAAAATAAAAGTTTTTTTTGAGCGAAATCAAAGTTGAGTGCTTGGTTGAGTGGTGGAAAAAAAAAAAAAAAGGAAAAATGCCTAATTACTTTTTTGCTTGAATTTTGGAAAGGAATTCGAGGAAATTTCATAAGGTCTTTTGAGAAATCAAAGTAAAATAAAATAAAAGGTTTTTGAGCGAAATCAAAGTTGAGTGCTTGGTTGAATGGTGAGAGAAAAAAAAAAGGAAAAATGCCTAATTACTTTTTTGCTTGAATTTTGGAAAGGAATTCGAGGAAATTTCATAAGGTCTTTTGAGAAATCAAAATAAAAATAAAAATAAGAGTTGAACGAAATCAAAGTTGAGTGTTTAAAAAAAAAATGAAAAATAAAAAGGTTTCAACAACAAAGTGTGATTTAATGTTTTTAGTTTAATCGAAAATCAATGGTTTTTCGTTGATAATTGAATTGTGGCAGTTTAAGCTAAGTGGTAAATAGAATGATAATTGATAAATGAAAATGATAATATAAATTAATTGGGAAAAAAAATGATAATTGATGATTAAAAGTGCTAATAAATTGAATAAATTGATAAATTGATTAAATATTTAAATTTTAATTGAGAGAAAATAATGAAAATGATTGATATGAAAAATAAGGTGTATTGGTTGGAACCCTTTGGTATCTTCATGCCCTGATCTACATGTATTGGTTGCTCCATTTTGCCCTATAAATGTTTTACTTGCTCAATTATGCCCTATAAATTTTTTGTCTCATCTGTAGTGACACTTAGGTGAAAAACGTGATTCTAGCCCTCAAGTGCGTTTATGCTGTGTGTACAGGAGACATGGAAATCTATATAACCTTTATGTGTAATTTTTTGTCTTTGTGTGTGTGTTGTGAAAAATGTTAGAAGTCGGTTGTGTAAGAGATGTGTGAGCTAGTTCTAGGTGTTGTTTCGTGGATGTGTAATTGGGTGGTAAAAATCGATATGTAGACTCGAACTGGAATCAAAACCGGTGGCATAGTGAGGTTCCCAGTCGACCTCAATAGGGGATCTTCTCATTGTAATTAGAGATACGGAAGTGGGGTGTGTCGGGCAAACGAGAGGGAGGGAAATTGGAGATCGGACGAAGGCGCTCCGCTTTGTTTACAGAGGCCGAATTTAACCGCCGCGGACTATACTTCCTGTCGTGGTGTTTCAAATCCTCATTTCCTGCCGTCTATTTATTTTGGGGTGTGGCTCGGGGCTTGTTTTTGGAGCGTGGTTTCTCCGACATTGTTTGGTCATCTTTTCAGTTACTGTTATCTCTTCGGAGTTTATTTAGATTTTCTGCGAAGATGGTTCCTAAAATTATGAGAAGTTTTATAAATGTTTGTCCTAGATTAAAAACTACCTCTTGTAGTTCGAAGATTTTCTGCGCGGGCATGGCATATATAAACAAGTAATTAATGAATAAAATTGGGATACAGTTGTACGGTAGAACTAATAAACAAAGGATAAAAATCAGGTGAAATATAGGATATTGTCCCATGTTCGTCCATATTTTTGTAACTGGGGACTCTGAAATATTTGCTTGAACCTTATTAATTGTAGAATTTGAATGATTGGTAGGTTCGTAGTTCTCCTGTTTGATATCTTTAGGGGGTGGTGTGATATGATTGAGCTGGTTGTCAGGTTTGCAGTTTTTAACATCGGGGAAGAGTGATGTAACTCGTCTTGTCGCAAAAATGGCAGGGTCTAAATGCCTGAAAGGTTCGCTGCTGGTGGGTTTGAACCTTAATGACTCTGTTGGGAATAATTCGGGTGTTAAATGTTTGAAAGGGAACGTATAATTGGGGTTGTGCTTTATATGATAGGTGCTAACGGCGGGTGGTGATATATAATGGATTTTTTCTGTATACAGTTTAAGTTTGTTGACGTGGATTGTGTCAGTGTCTCTTTGAAGTGGTTGATTTGGTCGATCTATGCGGACCACATTTGGTGAAATAATTTCTAATATTGTGTGAGGTCCTGTGAAATATGGCGCAAGTTTCCCTGTATTTGGGTGGTGATATAATTTTACTAATACTAGATCACCTACTTCGAAATGTGGTTGCTTGTGTCGTTGGTCATAAGTGTTTTTGTCTTGTAAATGTTTGTTTTGTGTGCGTGTGTGTGCAATTTTTCTAGCTTTGTCGATATCTGGGTACGGTGTGTTATGATTAGAGATTTCTGGAGGTAGGATACCAAACATTAAGTATATGGGTGGAAAACCTGTGGTAGAGTGGGGTGTCTTGTTATATATAAGTGTAACCTTCTTGACCAACTTGGTCCATGCGACCTTAGGATTTTCTAGGTGTAATAACCTAAGTTTTCCCGTGAGGGTGGCGTTTAGGCGTTCACATAGACCGTTGGCCTGTGGATTGTTGCTGGTTGTGAGCAATGGGTGAATATTTCTATTAAGTAGAAAACTACGAAATTTGGGTGAAGTGAAGGCAGGGGCTCTATCCGTAAGAAGGCGTTTTGGAGAACCATCCTGGAATACTCGTTTAAGTACTTGTTGGTAGGTGGTGGTACTGGTGGATTTAGATGGAAAAGCCCACGCGTAGCGTGAAAAATGATCGACTACCACATGGAGGTATATCTTGGTGTTGCCATATTTGGCAAATCCTGCTATGGTGTCCAGAGATAAAAGGTCGAAGGGTTCTTTAGATTCCGGAGGTTGACTTAATTCTCCGTAAGTGGGTCCTACTGGACGTTTTGTTAATTGGCAGGTGGGACAGGTCTTAACTTTTTGTTTAATATCTTTTGACATACCTTGCCAGTAATATTGTGTGGAGATAATTCGTGACATTTGGGAAATACCGGGGTGATTGTATTGTGTGTGTACTGTTTGTAAGAGTTGTTGTATGAGTGGTTTTGGAAGTATAATCTTGGTTACACCTTTTCGGGAAACTGTATGTAATCCATTATGATCAATGGTCAAACTAGACTCTTTCGATGGAGGAGATTGGTGGGTCTTGATAAGGGTGGCGTCCAAGAATCCACAAAACGGGTTACGGGACAAGAGATCTGCTTCATATTGTAGTTTTCCCTTTATGTAGCGGACCTCATATTCGTAACTCGATAGTCGTAAACTCCATCGAAACAGTCTACCGGACGGGTTCTTGATGGTTTTCAACCACTGCAATGCGTGATGGTCAGAAAATATTGTAAATTTTCTGCCCATAAGATAGATGCGAAACTTCTCCACACTCTCAACGATTGCTAAGCACTCAAGTTCAGAGATGGAGTAATTTTTCTCGTGTGGGCGCAATGTTCGGCTGAAATATTGAACTGGATATACGTTTCCGTCAGGGTGAACTTGTTTGAGAATGCCTGCTATACCGAGGGTGGATGCATCGCAATACACTTGGCATGGCAGACCTTCTTTGTAAAGGTGTAAAATGGGGTGTTGTGTGAGGTTTCCTTTCAGGTCAATGAACGCCTCTTGACAAGCTTCATTCCAGTTCCACACGACGTCCTTTTTGAGGAGATTGTTGAGTGGTGCTCGCAAGCGAGCGTATTCCGGAATGAATTTGTTATAGACGTTCACAGCGCCTAAGAAGGATTGTAGTGTTTTTCGGTTGTGTGGTTGTTTTATGGCGTGGATGATGTCGGTATTGCGTGTAAGTGGTGTAATTGTACCAGCTGTGATGGTGTAACCTAGAAAATTTATGGATTGTTTAAAAAATTCGCATTTTGCGAAGTTAAGTTGTAACTTCTCCGCTTCGCAAAAGGCGAAAAATTGTCGCAGGTGGTTTTGATGTTCCTCCAATGTGTTGGAGTAAATGATGAAATCATCAAAGTAATGTGCCACACAGTCAAGTCCGTGCCTCTGTAGGACCTGACTTATGGCTCGTTCGTAAATCTGAGGACTGGTTTTTAACCCGAAAGGTAACCGAGTGGGTTGGTATAATCCTTCAAAGGTGGCAAATGCTAACAGTGGTCGAGAATCGGGGTGTATTGGGACTTGCCAATACGCAGAGGATATGTCGGCCGTGGAAAAATATTTGGCCTGTGCGAGGCGGTCTAGGATATCCTCGATTCTCGGGAGGGGATGGACATCAGAGCTGATTAGCTCATTCACCTTCCTATAATCGATACAAAACCGTTTGGTTTTGTCGCGCTTAGTGACGAGGGTGACAGGGCTCGAGAAAGGTGAAAAAGATTGCTCTATGATGCCGTTCTCCAGCATTTGTTGTATTTGGTTACGGATTTCTTGTTGGTCACATATCGGAACACGATATGGACGTATGGTGATTATTTTTTTGGAATTCGTGGGTATTTTTACTGGTGGAATACGTAAGCATGGTACGTTGAATTTGTCCTGTGAAAAAATGTGAGTGTACCTTTGTAGAAGTGTTGTGAACTGTGGTGTATAGTGAGTGTTAGGTGTTGTGTTGTAGTATGCATGGGGTAAAGGGTTTTGTTGTGTATTAGTGTGAGTGTCGAGTTCGTTGTGTGGGTTGGTCATGTGAGAGTTGTGTAACGGTGTGTGATCACCTAGGTTTTTGGTATGCGAGTTATCCCGCTGTGTGGGTGCGTTTTGGACAGGTTCATAAGTTGAAGTTGTTGTGGTTTGATTATTTGAGGGCATGTAAAAAGGGCAATTGGCTTTAGTGAAAAAGGGGCATGTAGATAAGTGGGGTTTTCTCAATGAATGCACGCAATGGTTGTCATAGGCGGATAGTTGGGATGTGGGGAAAATTTTTTGTGACATCGCCTGACATTGCCAGTACGTGCATACATTGGACACATGATTAAAATGGTAGGAAAGGGTAGACAATGGGGCGCCCAGCTGGAGTATAGTGCATTTATTAAAATCTATGGTTAATCTGAATTTATGGAGGCTATTGATACTAAGAATTCCGAATGGCAATGGTGCATTCACTACATGGAAATACTCCTTTCGTGATATTTGTCCTATTGTCAGTGGGATAGATAGTTTACCCATGGTTTTTGCAAATCCGTTTAGGGTTTGGAGGTGTAGTGAGTGTCCCTCAAGGGTTAAATTAGGCAGGTGGGTTTTTAGCATATGATAAATATTATATGGCACTATACTCAGGCTGGCGCCTGTATCAATTAAAAAGGGGCATGATACATTAGGGGCTAGAAAGAGTTTGACAGTCAGTTGGTTTAGGGATCCTACCTCAGTCTCGAAAGGGCTGTCCGGCTGAGGTGTCTCTGGCTTGACTTGGTTGTGATGAAGTCGGAACTGGTGATTTTGGGACCGTTTGCACTGTCCGGACTTTTTCGTGGGTCGTCGGGATTGGTCGACGTCGGCATTCGCTGTGCCAGTGTCTCGCGCCGCAGAACTTGCAGTTGGACGGCGGAAGAGGTGCATTCCAGGCACCTGGGCGTCGGGATGTGCTGTGGTACGGACCCGACATTGTGGGTGGTTGATCTTCTCTGGATCGCGTTGCCGGTACACTGGGCCCGTGGATCCGCTGTACCAGTCGGAACCACTCTCCTAGGTTCTCGGGAGGCATTACTCGGGAGGCGGACTAGGCGCTGGTCGTTGAATGGCAGTCCTTCTGTCAGCGTCTCGAGGATCACCTCTTGTGGAAGTCCTAGTTGCAATCCCATGGCGGTTTTTTCCCGGTAGTAGGTCTCTAAGTTGGTTTGTCCAGTGAGTTTCATGGCGAAATATTTCGCAAAGGATGCTTCGCTTGACTCAGGGTAGAGATCTAGGAGGATTTGTCTCACCTGGAAATAACTCCGGTCGGCCAGCCGAAGTTTCCTGAAGAGCTCCAGGGGTTGTCGCACCAGGTAGTTTGGCAGGCGCAATAATTTTTCTTGTTCTCCCATGGATGCGTCTTCCATTTTTCGGTCGAACGTCTGGAAAAACTGTGTCGCGCTGTATGCGCCGTCGAAAGGTGGGATCGCCGACTCCGCTCCATCAGAAATTTTTACTCGCGTCAGGAATGTTGACAGTTGGTTGATGGCGTCCGCTAGGGGCGCAGTTGTCTCTCGGCCGGTCACCTCCTGTCTTTCTCTTGCCGATTCGCTCTCTCTTACTTCTTGCCTTCTTTCCATTGTTTCCGTTGGACCGTCTGACTTTACGCCTGTGGGATCCTGATTTAATTCCATCTCACTATCCTGTCGACTTAACCGTTCTGTGGCAATATCGTTGCGGGGTTTCTTGTTGTTGGATGCGAATGGTGAGATTTGGTTGAAGTGCAGTCGTTTGAGTGGAAGTTGCAGCATACAGTTAGGAATAATCAGGACACGTGATTGAGTTGGAAAATAAGAGGCAACTGTGTTGGAGGGAAGAAAGCTTGAGAAGAGTTGAGCGATTTGATTTATTAATTAGTTGATCACATGGCGATGATGAAATGAGCGGAGAGAGATATCTCTAGAGTAGATGTTACCTTGTTGGAAGCGAAGGAGCACTGTCCGAACTCGGCGAGAGCCAGTGAACCCTGTAGGTGTTGTTCCTATGAGAGCTCAAGCGTAACTACCCATTCTTGCTTTCCGATTTAACACCAAGCCTCAGTTTCTCTCTGATTGCTCGAGAGATGTCACATGATCCTTTCCTATTGGTTGACCTACTTGAGGTGTTGTCTTTTGATTGGTCGAGAGATGTCACATGCTCTTTTCCTATTGGTTGACCTACTTAAGGTGCTGTCTTCTGATGGGCCGGCGGCTTCCTTTGGTGTTAGTTACGCCCGGCCTGGGTCAGGAAGTGTCTTATTTGTTTGACTCGATTTACTTCCGCGGTTATCAAAATACGTCCTGCTTTGTCAGGAAGTATTGAATGTTAGCTTTAACATTTATAACTTCTGGTCATTAGATACGTCCTGTTTTTCCAGGAAGTGTCGGTTTAAACTTAGCTCGCAGGGACCTGGGGTCAGAAGGTTAACTGCGACGTCTTCCTATGTCTTTTGTTACTTTCTTTCCTCCAGTTACCTTATTCTTTTATTAAATCTTTGAAAATCATACATGGTACATACATAGTGGGTCGGGGTTGCATTTAATTATATACAAATTATGACATATATGCATTGTAAATTGTAAATACGCTGCTGTATCACCTCATAAGCATAAATAAATAAATAAATATATGCATATCTATTTATATTTAAAATAAAAAAGGCATATCTCCTTATAGATGGCAGAGTGCCATCTAATGGAGCTAAATTCAACTAAAGGTTGATTTAGGCTTGTTCCATAATATTTTGACATTTTCTTGATAAATCAAGAAAAACCAATCCCTTGGTGTTTTGGACTGTTGGCACTTGTCAGCGTGGTGCAGGCTGTACCACAATGCCCAAAAATTTGGTCCAAGAGGCTTTTTGAGAAATGGACAGTTAAGATGAAAATTGTGTAATTTATGCTGAATATGTGCAAAAAAAAAAAGAAAATGTCAGGTGGGCTTTTCAGATGGCAGAGTATATGTGGTTGGCCTTTCTTGATTTACCAAACAGGTATTTAAGCTGGTATAGTGCCAAAGGTCCATTTTCAGGCAAGAATACAACATAGAGTTGCAGGAGAAGTTGAGATTTTACAAATGATGAAGTGCTTTAATGGACTCCTGACCTGCACAAGTCCAACCCCACCAGTGAGCCCAACTTTATAAATGCTTTTTACATGACATTACTTTGAGTAGAAGCTGTCTGTCCACTCTCTGTGATTAACATAGCATCTACTGTGTATACTTTGAATAAGTGAGGAAAAAAACAAACAGTTGTGACAAATACAGAGATAGCCACAATTTAATGCCAAACATGGCACTCTTGGTCCAACCCCACCAGGACCCCAGGTTATTTCTTTTGTATCTCTATTGTATTACCTTTCTACTAATTTTTTTTATACTTCTTGTCCCCCTCTACTTGTTAACATTTACAATGTATTATTACGAGTTGGTATTATTAGGGTAACATTATATCCCACATTTTCAAGTCATGTTTTCTGGTTGGCTGGGCAACACATGTACCATTCTACAAGTATGTTGCCCCATGCGGATACTTGGCTGCATTAGCTTCATCCTAACATTTTGTAGCTAAAAGATGAAGGCAAGTGTTTTTACCAATGATGTCCTTGCTCTGGTACTTGGAATCATCTTCCGTGGCCTTAGGATGGGACTGCCCCAGTTCGGACTCCAGCAGGGTGTTGAGAGCCTCCTCTGTGTCCTTCACCATCCAGTAGGCCATGCTGCGGAGGAATGGGTCCGGATGGCAGGAGGACGGGCTGTAGTTGGAGCCATCTTCATCCCGGCCAAGGATCTCCTGGTAGAGCAGCTTCAGGTAGTTGGGGGTGCAAATGTTGGTCTCCAGGTCGGACTCGTAGCACCGGACAATGACCAGAGCTAGTTGGAGATCATCTAGCTTGTTGAGGCAGACCTGTGCAGCAGTTGTTAACTGTGAAGTTCCCACATGTGTGTCATGCACCCACCTCCACTGCATCTGTCACATTCCCAGCAAGGAGGAAGAAAGCTGCAGCATGGGCAAACCTCTGCTTGCCCAGAAGAGCAAAAGCATTCTTGAGAGCAGATTTCTTCCACTTATCCTGGGTGAAGTTGTTCTGGAAGAAAGTGGTCATCTTGGTGTCATGGATTGACCTGAGAACACCATTCCACTCAAATCAATAGAGGAAGTAGAGGGATTTACAATGGTAGGTGGAGCTTTAGTTTATTGCGCCACACATGTGACAGAGAGAGAAATGCAGACAACAACAATCAGTCAAACTGATTCAATTCACCAAGTGACTTAAATTCAACAAGGAGTACCTTGGGGTAAAGTTGTAATAAAGAGGTTTGTGACTTTACTAGAGCATCACACGCATGCAATAGAAAATTTCAAGAATAATTATGAGCCTTGAACGTTACCGTTCTCGCTCTCTTTCACAAATTTTTAAAATAAATATATCTCTAATGGAGAACATCACATTAATGGATATCTGGGTTGAAAAATAAAGGTTTAATGTTGATTTTATTTATTTCGACAATTTATTTAATTGAGATTATTTTATGAAAATTTTCTGTGTATTTTGAATTTAAATAGAATATCATCTTCTTTCTTATCAGAAAGAAAAAAATATGTGAATAATATATTTCAAATATTTATTGAAGAGTAACTTATAAAAACTTTTTAAAAATCAATATCAAGATGAAATGATTGAAATTAAATAAAGAGTAATGCTAAATATTTTGAAAAATTCCCTATTTTTTGTTGGGTGTGTGCGTGTTTTAAAATAGGATTTACATATTTTTAATAATTGAAAAAAAAAAAAATGGAATCCAGATATTTAAAAAGAGAGAAAAAAAATCTGATTTATTAAAAAAATCCACAATGGCAAGGTACCAATTTAAAAAAAAATTTACTGTATATTGAAGTGTGTTGATGCAATCAAGTTAATGTCTCAGACACACCCTGGACAGTTGTGTGAAATGACATTTCATGATGTCACCAGAGATGGCATTACAGAGCCAGCTGACTCTAAAATAATAAAAATGCTTACATGTTGTTTAAAAGTGAAAGGTCACCCACATATAACATTACAAAGTGGTCACCAAAGTCTCACCTAAAAAGACCCCACAACAAGTTCTTCTTTTTCATAGCCAAATAGAAGAGTGCGGCATCCATGGGGTTGTTGTTGGCTTGGAATGCACTCTTGGCCACCTGCACCATCACCACCAGGTTACATTCTTTTGTGGCTGAGATATATCACAATATATGCCATTGACACCTGAGATGGCATTCATGGAATATCTTTTTTATTTCAGTAGAACATCTCTGTGAGAGGACACTCTTATTAGAGGACACCTTTCTACAAAGAATAGTTTCATCCCCAAAATGACCATTTTTACTAATAAACATGGGGGTCGGTGAAAGGGTGGTCTAAACTGTTGGTTTTCGACCGCTATGACCCGGGATTGAATCCCACATTGGGAACTTTTTTCTAATTACAAAAAATATTCCAATGGCCCCCGATTCTTGCAAAAGTCCAACTCTACCAGCGAGTGCAAGTAACCAAACGGGGCTCTGGCACATTTATAAGTGCAAAGTCGAACGGCTTTTCACATGTGTAGACATGTGGTGCACTTATATTAAAAGCAGTTACCTACTTCTACCCACCATGATTTTCATGGCTTGTACCATGTATACTAATAAACAACTCACCTGGAAGAGGATATCTCTCCCTAAAGGGCACTTTGACTCTGTAACTAAGTGTTAGAGAGAGGTAGTTCTACTGTATTAACTTTTGGTCCAACTGATCCAGTCAGTTTCTGCTATGTAGAAGGTTGTAGAAATTGAAACAAGGGTGTCTCTGCTTGTGATGGCATTTATCTTAGATTGGGAAGGTCTATGTATGTGATATTGGTCTGATTTGTAGTCTGTGTTTGGTGAGGTTTCTGTTAACTTTTTTAAAAATTTGGTTAATAGAGGCATTGGTGTTTCCTGTGATCACTTACAGATATGAGAGCTGGACTCTCAAAAAAAAAAAAAAAAAGAAAGAGAATTGAAGCTTTTAAAATGTGGACTTGGAGAATGCTACTCAGAGATTGCCATAGACAGATAAAAGTACAAATATTTCAATACAATAATTGTGTGCATATTTAAAAAATTACCTTCTTCGGATACACATAATGAGAATAAATGGATTATAAAAGATGTTGATGCTGAGAAAATTGAAGAAGAAAGAGATGAAGGCCTCCAAGCTGTGGTTAGAAAGGATGAAGAAAGCTACCGGAAGGTCACTACGTGAGTGCGAATGATTGTCATAACACATTACAAATTGTAGAATATAGTCACCAATACTTGACTTGATGGACAATAAGCCCATAGAGAGGCAATGATATCATTTATCCACATTTTTCTGGTTTCTGTTTTTGAAGGTTTCTATAGTGCTGAGTTGAAGGGACAGCTATACCTTTTTTTTTTGCTTATCCTAAGTACATGTGGTACAGGCCATGATAATCATGAGTAGAAGTAGGCGACTGATTTTACTGTAAGTGCACCACATGTCTACACGTGAAAAGCAGTTTGAATTTGCACTTACAAATGTGCCAGAGCACCGTTTGGTTACTTGCACTCGCTGGTGGGGTTGGACTTTTGCAAGAATCAGGGGCCATGGAGCATTTTTTTTTTATCAGAAAAAAGTGCCCGATGCGGGAATCGATCCCGGGTCGTAGCAGTCGAAAACCAACGATTTAGACCATCTTTCCACTCTGGGACTGCACTTGTCCCAAATATTCTATCTTTCTACAAATGATGTAACTGGCTCTCACTATTGTTCCTTATGTATTGATGTCAAATATCATCAAGAACTTCTCTTCAAGACTGGTAGTATTGAAGATCACACAACATGGGTGAGATTGATGTTTGACATTGTGTGCCAGTATTTATCATAGCTTATTTTACTTTATAATTTTCTGATTATTTATTTGATTTTTTTTTTTTTATTTAATTTTCTATATTGATTTTTACTCCTCTACTAACTAAACAATTATTAATCTATTTTTAATTTCATTAAATAATTTTTTCAAAAAATCTATTCTTACAACTGACTATTGAATAAATGCCTCCGACAAAGTATCTCAATGTGTCACCCTATATCAGAAGAGGACTGTACTGCTGATCAACAAATTTCTAAAGGAACAAAATCTCTTGTAGAGCTAGTTAAAAATGTCATAAGGAGATAGGGCCAGCAACAACAAGGAAAATAACTTGCCTTCTCAATGAGCCGACGCAATACAGCATTGCTGCGGATCCACCAGCCAATGCCTAGTTCCCGTAGCTCCGGCCATTTTGGGTTTCCGCGCTGCACGCAGGGCAGGAGTTGGATGAGCTCCTCCTGGGTTTCTGAGTGGAAGGCCCAGACGAGGCTGTGAGCTCCCAGGCCTTGTTGCTGGAGTTGTGCCCGTTGAACAAAGGGCAGGCAGCGCAGGAGATAGGTGTAGTGGCGCATGGAGAGTAAGAACCTCAATCCACAGTCATCCAAGGAGTCTGAAATACACATTGCTGCATTGTGAAAATTTTATCCACTTCAATATGTGAAAATGCTTTATTTCAGCCTAAAGATAAAAATTCTGAATAGGACAAAAAATACCAAAACAACAAAATTTGAATTTTATGCACCATTATGATGATAACAGTAATACTAATCACCAATTCCACCATTCATGTAGAATCTGCCATGTCTAACTATAGAATGTTGGCCATCTTGTCATTTTGTTCTTGAATCAGGAAACTTTCCAAGCTGTTTGACTGAGAGGGTGATATATTGTATAACTATCTAGAGTCAAATACAGGTTTGTGGTCAATCTTTTATATGGAATATAACCTCAGAGATCAACAGATGAAATCTTCCAATTATTCAGCTTTCATCGCCAAAAATACCATTTTTAACAATTCGGTACTCTCTGGGAGGGCACATCTCTCTAAAAAACAATGGTTCTGAAACTAAGTGTTCATTAGAGAGAGGTTCTGCTAAATCTCTCTATATTTTATATAAAGGGGAGGAGCCTGTTTTCAGGCTAAATAAGCATTCACCCAAGAAACTAGATAAATACATTTATATATAGATAAGTACAAACAAAAGGTTGCAAAACATGGAGATTGTTCAAGTAAAACCTCCCTTGACTTTGTGAAGTAAAAAATGAATTTTAGTCATTATACAATGAAAGTCTTGTATATCTCCATTCTGTCAAATAAGGAAAGGTGTTGAGTCTTGTGACATTGAGCTTACAATGGTGTCTTCTAGGAAGAGAAATACTTATCAATAGATGAGCTAATTCCACCATTGCTGGTCCAAAGTCCAGGTGAAAAAAAAAAAAAGAAATGGAGAAGCAGTAACAAGCCCATAAAAAACAAAAAAAAAACGGGATTCATCTGGCTCAGTTAAAACTCCAAGTTATGAACAGTTGTATATGGCATCTGTTCCTCATGTCAGAGACAGCCATTTTATGACTAAAGCCTAAGCATTTTACTTCTCCCAATCTACAAGAAAATAAGACCTAATCCAAAAAAATTAATATTGTATGACCTTTTGGTAAAAAAATTCTGTTACCAAAATGTCACCCACTATTAATTTATTTAGATTAGGTCTTATTTTCTTGTAGCTATAATCTATAATCCAAATTGTGCTTTATCACTTCTCCCAATCATTATGGTTCTCCCCTCAGAGCCTAAGACTAGGAATTTGATGTTTTTATGCGACATCTCAGTTGAGGAGGTTCCAGCATAAAGGAAGAGAATGGCTATGGAAAGGAGTGCTATATGGAAGTCAATTGATAAGGCACAATTTGGATTATAGATTATAAACACAAGGTAATAAGACCAAATCCAAATAAATAAATAGTGTGTGACGTTTCGGTAACAACGCTGTTACCGAAATGTCACACACTATTTATTTATTTGGATTTGGTCTTATTACCTTGTGTTTATAATCTATAATCCAAATTGTGCCTTATCAATTGACTTCCATATCGTTTATATGGAAGTCAGTTGAGCTGGACAGTACCTGTGGTGACTTGGATGGCCAGACCTCCAGAGTTGCTGGCTGTTGCCCCTTTGACTGCAGCTGGGACACAATAACATATATGTCTCTCTAGAGCCTAGGAATATTTGATGGAAAACCTACCATGTTTAATTATTTAGTAAAAGGATGGTTAACTTGTGAGGCTTAAATTAGTTAATTTATCAGTATTATGGGTCCAGCAAACAAATGCTTCAAGAATACTCCTATAGTAAAGTCATATCCTCTTACTTTTATCAATTCTTGAACCATAGAATTAAAAAGTCTAAAAAGCTTTATAAACAGATTTCACAGAGCACAAATTTTATCTTTTTAGGAAAATATTTGAAGAAAGAACTTTTTAGAAACATTTTATAGGAAAAAACTGGTGAGTTAACATAGCACTAAGTTGATGTAGAATTACCTGGGCGCTCCGAGTCGAGGCGGTCAGAGAGTGCGGTGCTGAAAGAGGCGACAGTGTCAGCCAGAGCCAAGAGATGCATCTGGTCCAGACTGGAGAGTCCGGGGAGGTGGGAGTGGGTAAGGAGCTTGGTCAGGAGGAGAGCCTGCCACATACACTTCATGTCAACACACTGCTGGCCAGCTGGACCTATGGACACTGGCAAACACTCTTCCATTCTTTTCAGTTTTAGAGAAGATTTTCTAAAAATGAAATTATCAAAAGGAAAAGGAGGTTTGCAGGACATGATGAGACACAATTTGGATTATTCTATATACAGTTACGAGCGTCATTCCTCATCTCTTAATCAGTTTTCGTCTCTGTCACCGTTTGCTTTTTTTTTTTGCAATGGCGTTCTCCTATTGGTTGGCTACGATCACGCCACCTTTGCTCCCCCCCCCACTCGCTCTGTTGTTTTTGTAACTATTGTGTTGGAGCGGGTCGCTCCTTAAATAATCTATTGTTAACAATACCTCATTATAGGTCCGCAAATATCGAAAGTATAGGTATGTAGCCTTTGTACTATTAAGGTGTATATATATACACATACTTTATGTATACATACATTATGCCGATGCAAACAAATAGATAATGCTAATAACAAATAATTATTTTTAAAATATCTTATCTAAATATATATCACTCGGGTAGATATGCACACGGGTCAATCCCGGGGCGAAGCCCGGGTCACCCGTCTAGTAGATTATAAACACAACTTAATAAGACCGAATCTAAATAAATAAATAAATAGTGTGTGACATTTTGGTAACATCGCTGTTAGTAACACACACTATTTATTTGGTCTTATTACCTTATGTTTTCAGGACATGTACTCCTAGAATCATTGGAAAATGTCTATTAACCTACAGGAGTGATATACCTTGAGGAATAAAAGGAGAGGTAGACCAAGGAAGAATTGGCTGGATAATTTAATAGAGTGGTCTAAAATTATAAAATATGAGGAGAACAGGGAAAAATGGCAATTCATAATCCCTGACCTCTGTATTGCACTAAATGATGAGTTCTTCTATTTAGCAATATGGATGAACATTTGTGATACTTATCCCAAGTACACAGGCCATGATAATCATGGTGGTTAGAAGTTGGTAACTGTGTATACAGTTTGAATTTTGTACTCACAGGATGCCAAAGTTCTATTTGGTTCCTTGCACTCACTATTCGGGCTGCTAATATACATGAATTGAGTGCCATTGAAATAGTAAATATTTGAAAACCCGCTCCCTATCGGGTCTTGGGGTTTTGAAAATAAAAATTTTATAACCAGGTAGCTGCTTTATAAGGTACTTGTTACAAGTTGGTAATGAGGAGAGAGCCATAAAGCAGCTCACCTGTTTAGGTCCAAAGTGGGTGAGAAGAGACTGATCCTTGGAGCCAGCCGATGTGTGCCGCTTCCTCTCTGATGTTGCTGGGAACTTCTTGTCCAGGTACTCATCGAGATTCTCTTCCGCAGGGTTGACTGGGATGTCAAACAGATCCGAGTAATCCTGAGATATCACAGCAGCTGGAAATTACTCCAAGATGTAATTAGGTTACACATTGGGAGAGAGGATTGGATATAGAAACACCTAGGGGGTTGAAGAGAAAATATAGTTCTATGGTTTTAATAGGGAACGTTTCTAAAGTTCTCTTAAATCTAACAATTTTATTTTTTATTAGTCCAAAGCTGACACACAAAGCAGTAGTACAGACAATAAATGACTCAAGTTTCCAAAACAAATATACAGTAGATGTTAAAATAAAAACATAGGGCCTCTAGGGAAAAGTTTCTTTCTAAAATTTTCAATTGACAAATCTCTAGATTTCGTGCCTTTAATTCTCTTTAAATGAGATGTCTCAACAAAATTGCCAAGGATTTATTATTTTTGATAGCTCCCCTCTAAAATAATGATAAAAACTTCCATATAAAGGAGAATACAGTCTAACAATCTTCTCTATTGAGTTACTGTTCCATTGAGAAATAGATCCATTCAATTCTTCTCAGCCTCATCACCATACTTACATTGAACTTTCATTGTAAGGATAATACAGTAGAACCTCCCTGTAAAGGACACCTAATTGCAGAGCCAAAGTGTCTTTTAGGGAGAGGTGTCCTCTTAAGGGGGAGTTGCTAAATTGTAAAAATGGTAATTTTACAAATTAAAACTGGCCTTTGTAGAGAGGTGTCCTCTAGCGCGAGTGTCCTCTCATGGAGCTTCTACTGTGCGGGCAATTTAACTAGGATGTCTCAAACATGTAAAAACTTGTAATGTTTTTGTAACAGTATTTTCACCATTTTCAGACAAAAGAACCGAATGTAATTTTTGTAAGTGAGTACTTTCGTCTGAAGATGGAGACAATGCTGTTACCAATACACCATGTATAAATTACTTAGTTGGACTTGTTGTCCCACTATCTTGTGTTTCTTATCTACAATCCAAATGGTAATAAGCTACAATTTGGATTATCGATTAGAAACATAGGGTAACAAGACAAAATCAATAAATTGTGTGTGATATTTCAGTACCAGTGTTGGTGTCTTTTTCAAACAAAAGCACTGAATAAGAAAAAAAGACCACAGCATGTTTTTAAATATTTGGTACTGTAATCAGTTGTGTAAAATAAGAGTAGAAATTTTTGAATAATGATAAGAAGAAAATGGCAAATCACGTCTGTATCAAGCAATGCTGTGAAAACTATATGGACGAAATACCTGATTGGAGAATATGTCCATATAGTCATCAAAAGTTGAATTCGACTTGATGGACACTAGCAACAAGGATAAAATAATGGTGCCACTATTTTAAGAACATGCTGTGGTATTTTTGCCTGAAGATGGCAACAAAATGTTGTTGCTGAAATGTCACACAATTTATTGACTTGGATGTGGTCCTTATATTCCTAATCAAAATTTTACTTATTGTTATGATGAATATTAACAATGAATCAGGGAAAAGACACTGTGGCCAGTCAGCTTTGGGACAGAGTTGTCGTTGTGGCTTATTCTCGTGTAAGATGTAAAACAACATCCTTGATATCATGATATTTGAGTTGCCTGATGAGCATCAAGGGCCTCTTCAGAATATTATACCCAAAACCAGCTGAGATATGTTCTGAAGTAAACAGAATTGCTGAGTATTGAAGATAGAGTGGGCAAACATGAGCAAGTGATTGCACCTGATCATGGCTTGTGTAATATTCAATTGCAAAATTGGAATTTTTTTTTACAGTACATTCTCTGAGGGACACCACCTAGTTGGAGAGCCAAAGTGTCCTTCAGAGAGAGATGTCTTCTTAGCAGAGAGCAACTAATCAGTAAAAATGATAATATTGGTAATGATAACTGTCCTTTATATAGAGGATTTCCTTAGTAAGAGTTCTACCATATTCACCAGCCCAATCACTATATTTGCCATATCACTATATCTATACTGGCTCAATATTTCAACTAGAGGAGTGTAATATAACCTTGCTGTCCTGGGCTGAGGTGGGGGGTTTCCCCACAACAGACTGCCGGGAAGTCTGCGATGTCTCTTTGTCTGCAGCCAGCAGGGTGAAGAGAGGCAGGGGAGGAATGGAGGTGATCTCCACATAGTCCAGCAGGATCTCCTCTGGGAACATGGAGACAGAGTCCAGCGGACTGGCCTGCTGCAGGGGCGAGGAGTTGGCTGCCAGAGACAGGGCTCTGGACCTTGACCAGGACCTGGATCCTCCGCCATCACTCTCGCTGTCCTTGCTCTCCTCTGGGACCTGGAGGAAGGTCTTCTGCTCCCCACCCACACAGTATCTCTCAGTACCTAGAGCTTCTCAAATATTTAGAAATCAGGTGAAATAGTGCAAATATTCAAGTTTTCTGTGTTTTTCCTTGGAAAACATAATGGCTCAAGTTTTTATAAAGTCAATTCTCAGTAAGGGCAACTTTTCTTTAGGAAAACTTGGCCTTTACTGCATGGGGATGTGACAACACAAATACTCTTCACCAAATGTCATAATTGAGAACAGAGCATGGATTGGTGCCTACATCCATTTCGGACATGGTGGCACAAAAGAAGACTATATAAGGGATAAAGGAGAACATGTTAGTGGTGCCAAACCCACCTTGATGTTCTCTGTTCCAGCCAGACATCTCACAAGGTGGCTCAGGATGGCTTTGACCCTGCGCAGCTTCCCGAATCCCAGGAGTTCGTTCAGCTGCTTGGGATGGTACTGTGGCAGCACAGGGCAGGCCAGTCTGCAGGCTTCAAACAGTCCAAAGTCAGGGAGAGCCCCCAGCCCTGTCAGGCTGTCTGTACGCCTGCACAATATATCTGGGTTAGGCCTGAACCTAGGCAGGGAGAAACAAATGTCAACATCAGAGTCAAACATGTATTCAATGCCTAAGGATTTTAATAAACTGGAATATAAATTTATTGCTGTTATTTTTTACTTATCCCCTTGTTCAAGGATTTCACAAATTTCAAGAGTCATGCTCCTCGAGTGGGAGAGATATAAATTTAAATTACTACAACCTATTCTATATACTGTCACTAAATAAGCTGCGAGTGATGGTCATCAACAGATCAAATTGAAGAATATTTGTCCATTTAGTCACCAAAAGTCAAACTCAACTTGAAGGAAACAAACAACAACAAAATTCTATGCACAAATATAGTATTATCCTGAAATTACACAATTACATCAATAATTAACCAAGTTGACTTGGACTAAATATGGGTTTAAACTTATATTGTTTTTAAAGGGTTATAAGATAACCTATATAATAACATAATTTCAGAGAAACATGAAGAGAGAGGTAGCCTGGCCGGCATTCATAGTTCTTAGATTAAAAGACACTTTGGCCTAGAAAATGTTTTTATTCTCTCAACATTTCGGCAAAAATATTTTGTTCTCATCAGGAAAAAATAAAAATTAAAGCATTTGGCAAGGAGTTAAAAATGCATCTGAGGATGCAAGGGCGTTCTCATGTGATGTAAATGTGCATGCAAATTTGTGCATATGCATATCCAGGAAAACTTGAGTTCACCTCTAAGTATAAATATCACTGCAGTAGAAATGTATAATCATTGAATGAGCAGTCCAGTCTGAAGTGGAAACCTCTTTTAGAGGATTAAAATCACAAGGGAAGGGGGCTTAGGTAATTTAGTTACCAATGGAGGGGGTCGGTGGAAGGCTGGTCTAAACCATTGGTTTTCGACCGCTATACCCGGGTTCGATTCCCGCATTGGGCACTTTTTTTCTGATAGAAAAAAAAAATGCTCCAATGGTCCCCGATTATTGCAAAAGTCCAACCCCACCAGCGAGTGCAAGTAACCAAAAGGGGCTCTGGCACATTTGTGAGTGCAAAGTCGAACTGCTTTTAACATGTGTAGACATGTGGTGCACTTACAGTAAAAGCAGCCGCCTACTCCTACCCACCATGATTATCATGGCCTGTACCTTGTGCACTGGGGATAAGCAAAAAAAAAAAAGTTACCACTTGGTGAACATTTAGTGTAGAAATAGGATTTCTTCCACTACATGGCAATTAACCCTTTAAGCGCCGAGGTAACGATCCATCGTTACCCTATAACGTCACCAGGAGCGCCGGGGGTACCGATCTATCGTTACTTCCTTGTAGGGCCCCTCGTGGGGGAGGGGGTGGTGGCTGGCTATTTTTATCACCTCCCTTCTCACTTCTGGGCTTGTCTCTACACGTTAGCTGTGTTTTTATCTCCTTTGTCTTGCGATTTCCTTTTTTTATTTTTTATTTTTTAAAAATGGCTTCCGGTTCAGAATGCTCTGCATTTTCTGAGGACACTGAAGTTTATTCTTTGTCTTCTGAGTTTGAAGAAAGTGTTGAAGACACTTTTGAAGATGAATTTTCTGATGAAGAAGTGGATGAAAACCAGCCAAGTCCTTGGGTAAGAGTTTATACTCCATTTTCCACATCCAAAACATTGACTTTTGGAGAAGTTTGTGGCCCACAGCACCTTCCCCCCTCTATTATTCGGCCTATTGAATACTTTTTGTTATTCATAACAATGAATTTGATTAAGGAAATTGTGGCTTTTACCAATAAATGTGCCCAAACTTTATTGGCAAGCAATAGGGACAAATTGCCTCCATTTTCTAGGAAGCTGACCTGGAAGGACACTACCTTGGATGAGATGATGGCCTTTATTGGAGTCATCTTCAATATGGGCAATGTGAAGAAGAACCAAATCAGGGACTATTGGAGCAAGAATGAACTTTTAGAGACGCCCTGGTTTGGTAAAGTTATGTCTAGAGGGAGATTTGAGTTGCTCTACAGCTGCTTTTCTCTGATTGATGACTCCAACCTGGTTCCAAGTTCTCATCCTGATTACAACCCAACTGCAAGATTTGAGAAGCTCATAGAGATTGTGAACAACAAGTTTATATATTATTATAAGCCTACTCAAAATCTTACAGTTGATGAGAGCTTGGTGTGCCTAAAAAACCGAACTCGTCTTAGACAATATATGCCCCAAAAGCACCATGGTCGATTTGGAGTCAAACTGTGGATGCTTTGTGAATCCAAAACTGGCTATTGTCTGAGAATGAAGCCATATAAAGGGAAATTATCTCCAATTATCAAGTCCCTTTCCTATGATGTTCCAATGAATCTGCTCCAGGAATCCAGTCTACTTGGAAAAGGTTATCATTTGATAACTGATAACTTTTTCACCAGCATCAACCTAGCCAAGGACTTACTGGACAGTCATACTTATTTGACTGGTACTATAAGAACTAATAGGAAGGGACTTCCTAAAACCTTAACAAGTGCAAAATTAGGTGTTGATGAATCCCTTTATATGGTAAATAATAATCTACTGGCCCTGGCTTACAAAGAAAAGAAGAGCAAACCTCCAGTGAAGTTTCTCTCAACATTTTGTGATGCTTCTTCTGGCAAAAAGAAGGTGTCAGACCAAAGAGACTACCCACAGATGAAAATCTGCTATGATAGCTACATGGGAGGGGTAGATCTCAATGATCAAATGTTGTATACATATATGGATGAAAGAAAAGGAAGAAAATTTTATAGAAAGGTGATCCTCAACATCTTCCACAGGGCTCTCTTAAACTCCTTCATCCTATATGAACAGCATACCAAAGACAACCCCAAGCTTTCTAGAAGGGCTTTTAACTATTCAGTAATAAATGAATTAGTTAAAAATCACTTGAAACCTCCAGTTCTGCCTTCAACAAGCCAGGAAGTACTCGAAAAACTTCCAGAAAAGAGAGAGAGTAGATGTGTGGAGTGTACAAAAGAAGGCCTGAAGCGGAGGTCTAGAACCATATGTTCAAAGTGCAAGAGAGGCTTGCATCCAGTCTGTGCTTTTAAACACAAGTGTTAGCTTTGTAAATAGCCTTGTATATATCTAAAATTCCTTTTTATATTTGTGAAACCTTATTTTGAAAAATTCAAGTCGATTATTCAATTAATTATAATTAACCCCCAATTAAAAAATTAAATACTCATTTCAGTATAATAAAATCAGAGTGTTGTGTTGAGAGAGGAGTCTGGATTATGTTGCACTTTACAGAACACTTCTATCTATCATATTTATTTATTTATAACATTTTTAACTTAACAACTACTTGATCATCAGTTTAGGCTTAATTAGTGTGGTCCTGATAGTGATAGTTAGCATTCGGGCCCTAGAGCTTAAAGGGTTAATTTCATTTTATTTGACAACAAAACATTTGTGCTTGATAGTAATACGTCTTATGTATAGATGGAGAATTATTTTTTTGCCTAATATTTAAAAGGTAAATTCATAAATGATACAAAAATAAAGTTGAATAATCAATCTTTATAGGCAGCTCCATTTAGTTTCCTTTAAATTTGCAACATGGGTAACGTGCACCTGTTAAATGGGACGTCAACTGAAAGTAGGATTCACTGTGTCACAAGAAAAATACACATGGGTGTAAAGTTTATTTTATTTCAGCCCCTTTCATGAGCTTTCAAACATGGTTGCGTATAAATCTGTGCAAAATATTTGTCGCAGTATGTTTATATGATCATCTTTTAGTCAGCGCTCTTTGCTATTTACACCAATCAAAAGACATCAAGGTTTGGAACTTGGAAACAATCTACTACTAAAAGACACTTTTCTCCCACCAGTGAGTGCAAGTAACCAAACAGGGCTCTGGCACATTTGTAAGTGCAAAAGTCGAACTGCTTTTCACATGTGTAGACAAGTGGTGCACTTACAGTAAAAGCAAACACCTATTTCTACCCACCATGATTATCATGGCCTGTACCACATGTTTATTTTTTTTAATTATCCCTAGTACACGTGGTACAGGCCATGATAATCATGGTGGGTAGTTAGCGACTGCTTTTACTGTAAGCACACCACATGTCTACACATGTGAAAAGCAGTTTGACTTTGCACTTACAAATGTGCCAGAGCCCCGTTTGGTTACTTGCACTCGCTGGACTTTTGCAAGAATCGGGGGCCATTGGAGTATTTTTTTTTTAAATCAGAAAAAAGTGTCCAATGCGGGAATCGAACCCGGGTCGTAGTGGTCGAAAAACCGAATGATTTAACCAGCCTTCCACCGACCCCCCCCTGTACCACATGTACTAGGGATAAGCAAAAAAAAAAAAAAGACAATTTTTGTCAAACCTTCTCAAGGATCATACCAAACAAGAATTCCCTGTAGGAAAGTGAAAGTGTAGAAGAGAAAGTTTGCGAGGTTTTCAGGTTATAAGAGAGCAGGAAGTATAGAATAGGTTTCAGAGCAGCTAGACTACCTGTCCTTCTCGTTAGAGGGGGGAAGAGAAGAGTCTTTAGATTTCTTGTGGAGGTCACTAGCAGAAGAAGCAGAGGCAAGTAAGGTAGCAGAGGTGGTCCGAGACATGGACCCTGGGATTCTTAACTGTGAGGATTCCTGGGCCCGGCTGATGAGCTCCTTCTCAATGAGGTTACGTCCGTCTCCGACACCTTCTTGTTCTTTCACTTCCGCCTCTTCTACAAAACACACATTACAATATATGAACCTCCCCCGGTTCATCCTGGAATTAGGTGAAACAAAATTTCTAAAAATATTTTGTTGAAGTTTGCAGAACCTTCCTTTGAAACTATGCAACTACCTTTTGGTACATTATGCAAATACAGTCAAAACCTCTTTAATTCAACACCTCAAGGAAAGGTACTTCCTGTTGAATTGGAGTAGATGTTGAATTATAGTCATTTATATTAAATTGGTAAATTGGTTGGGATTTGAAATCTGGTTGAATTATGATTGGTTGATTTAAAGAGGTTATACAGCATAGTTTGATGCAAAATTATGTGAAGAAAAAAAAAAAAAGAGTTATTTTGATACACTTTAAATTACAATGTCTTTTGTAAATATTACCTTTTGATAGATAAAAAGATACAAGATTGAGAGGTCTTTAGCTCTAGGTCCTAGAACCAGACTGTGAGAATATGTTAAACAATATGTAAAAAATATAAAAAAACTTCTTTATAAGAAAGTGAAAGTACAAATATTTTCTTGAAAAATGAGCTTCTTTAGTTAGAATAGCAGGTGGTGAGACTTTTGAGTTCTCCAACTCTCTTCTTCTGACCAAACCAATGTTAAATGAAGTAGAGAGAGAGAGGCTTGAGCTAAGCCAAAGCTTCTTTAAAACAAACAATATCAAATATCATCTTACATTACATGTTGCACCTCATCACTGAGAAACAACATATTAAAATTCAAGTAAAAGTAAAACAATAATGTACAAATAACTATGTACTAGGTGTTAAAAATCACAGCACACAAGGTACCATATTCAGATGTTGCTGATGTAATAACATAATGGCCTACAACTAGGAGAGAGATACAACGGCCAGTGACTCACCATTAGGGATCCTCCACTGGGAGAAGATCTGCATTTCATTGTCCATGCCAACCACAAAGATGCCATCCCGGACCCAGGAGATTTGCATGGGGAGAGGGGGCAGTCCGTCAGCTGTGGAGAGGTGGGTGGTACGGATCTTCATCCAGCGGACCTCATCTCCGTGCAGCAGGGGAGCAGCCATGGAGGAGGCCTGCTTGATGAGAGGTCTGTTGGAGGACTTGGAGGCCTTCATGGCCTGAACATTGGCCTGCGCGATGTCGGTGGACACTGGCGTGAAGATGATCACCTGTACATCACACAAGTTCCAATGGAATCTCCAATTTTTATAAGAAGGTACAATGACAATGAAATAATGGAAAGGCACTAATATCAAAGAGGGATCATTTTGACAATTGTATCTTTATTTTTCCTGCCTCAAGAAAAATTAAAGTAAATTATTTTGTTATTATAATTAAATGCTGACAAAATCTGAAATCCTCACGTAAAGAGAGAGTGAAATACTGTATACAGTAAAACCCCGCTAATACGAACCCTGGATATAGCGAACCTTCCCTTATAATGAACCCACGGCGATTCCCGATTCCATTCCATTTAAAATACCATCGTTATAACAAACTTTGCGATTTTTAAAATAATTTCAGTCCCAAAATGATAGAATCTATTAAAAATACTAGGCTTAAAACGAACTAAAATTGTGATTTAAAAAAGTTTTAAAACAACAAAATTTTGAGCATGTTTCAGCTCACGGTTCAAAACAAAAATTTAGCGGCATTGTTTTCATTTCCATTCTATTTTTGCTGTATGTTGTGTAAATGTTTACACATTATACTTTTATTTAATAGAATATCTTTGAATTTGACAATTTTGAAATAGAAGAAAATACAAATGGCTTCCAAAATAAAGAAAAGAAACAAAGAATGGCGTTCTAAAAAAAATAGTGGCAGCATACCCTTTTATAAGCGTTCTATATCAAGTTTAACCTAGGCTAAAAAATAATTCCAAATAATTTTAAAGCCAGAAATGGTTTGAATAAGAGGTTAAAAACAAATTTAATATACACTTCAGAAGAATATGTGGAAACTGGAATTGGACGAAGAAGGAAAAAAAAAAACAGTTCCCCCAAGTTCCCTGTGTCTCATGGGCCACAAACAAATCGACTTATAAAGTCTCAAAAACTACCACTACAGTTCTATTTTTAGAATGGAATTTTGGTTAGGTATATGACTCATTCAGGGTTCGCAGATATTCCCCCTGGCCGGCCGTTTCCCTACCGATTTGGTGTTTGCAAATTGGCGTTTTTTATTCACAATTTTACTGATCGCGCTATCGTATCAACATGTTTCGTGTCCAATTTTTCTGAATTGGATACTTTTGATTCATCCTCAATTGATTCAGAATACACGGAGCTTTATTCCTTTGATGGAAATAACAATATTGTAAGACAATTCTGATTTTTAAATTTTACTTTTCACTTTCAAACAACAAGGTTATTAGAGACATTTTTTCAAATAAATTTAGTATTATATTATTTGAGAAGGATGTTCTAAAATACTCTTATACCTTTTAAATATATAATTAATAATGTTTTACCTAGGGTATTTGGCTTAATTTTTAAATAATACATAGGTTTATATATAAACATGTATGCTAATGATAAGAAGAACCTATTATTCAAATGACTTCTTTTGATATTCAGCATTACTGTAAAGAAATAGGTCAATTTAGGGAATTAAAACAAAATGACCATTATTAAGTAGCTGCCTTTTCTTGTTTGTATGGCTGTTTTTTAATTATACGGTCTAAAAATTTATAAAAGTTAAAAAAAATGGCCAAACCGTGGCTATAGTGAACCAAAAGCTCTGTCCCATTGAAGTTCACTATAGAGGGGTTTTACTGTATATTATAAAAAACTATTACAAAAAGAAAAAGAAAGCTGAAACACACTAATTTGATGAAACCACCAGGCTAAACTTCACCACACTAAAGGCTTAAGTAATTACCATCATGTAGCGTCAGCCATCTCCGCCGACACAGAGGCCAACCAACTATCATGGAAGTCTCTTCTGCTCAATTCTCTTCATAACTATCAAGAACACTCTCATGGTAACACAGTAGAACCCTTCTCTAAAGGACAACACCTAGTTACGGAGTCCAAGTGTCCTTAATTATTAAATATGATAATGTGGGTTTTGAAAAATGTCCTTTGTAGAGAGGTGACCTCTAGCAAGTGCCCTCTCATGGAGGTTTTGATGCAAGACCAAATTAATTAACTGGCTTTGATATTGTTGCCCTGTATTTCTATAATACAAATTGTAATTCAACATCCAGACCACTCTAGCAAACCAATCTTCTGTGCTGGTCTACCTCTCCCTTCCTTCTTCAAGCTGCAGTTCTCTAGAATGGTCAAAAGATGGTTTTCTAATGATCTTTGAAATAGTAAAATTGCCATTTCCTACAAACAGTCAAAATGGCTTTTTTTCTACATGTAAAAAATGTCATTCATGAACTTAACCTTGAGCATCTTTATCAACTTGCAAGAAGTCTTTGGCTCTATCAACCTAGAGATCTTAATGAAACATTTTGTGAACATATATTCTAATTGTGTCCTAAGAGCATCCGGGTAGTTGGTGCTTTGTGCTCCAGGAAGCTGGGTTATAAAATGTACAGTAGAACCTTTCTGATAAGGCACAATTTGAATTATACATTATAAAAACAAGGTGATAAGACACATAATAATATCTACACGATATTTAGGTGTTTGGATTTGGTCTTATTACCTTGTTAGTAGAACCAATCTGTAAAATACACCTAGTTATAGAACCAAAGTGCCATAAGGGAGAGGTGTCCTCTTGCCGGAACGGCTAATTAGTATAAATGGTAATTTTGGCAATGAAAACTATCCTTTGTAGAGAGGAGTCCTCTAGCGGAAATGTCCTTTCATGAAGGTTCTACGATATCTCTCTGAGAGCTTATGTCCATAATTGGCTTAAATAACTCAACCAAGATTTCCTCCTCAGTGCCTGATATATAAGCAATATAGCCCAATGTAATCAGTACAGTCTGATAAGATTCAAATACCAGGGAGGGTCCATGACTGATTAGCCAGGCCCTCCCAATGAATTTTCCATCACAGAAAGGAGTAAAAAATTATTTTATTTAAAAAAAAATGAAATGGTGCTAAAATAGCTTCATAATTCATTAATAGATGGCATGCCATGTCTGTATGTGTAAATATGTAAAAAAATCAACAGTACATTTTAGCTAAAAAACCTATCTAGAGTATGCGAACATTTCTTTGTATATAGGTAACTTGTGATATCAGTTTTTTGTAATGTCTAGATTTTTGCTTTAGGTCCGCCCATGATATTTTGATTGAAATTTTGATTAACATAAAAAAAAAATGCATCGCCTGCTTTTAGAATCATTTGATTCAAATTTATGTGATATAAAGGGGAGATAATCACACCAAAGGTTGGAAGTGGCAATGGAGGCTACAGGCCCTGAGAAGATGGTGCTGGCACAGCCAAAGAAAATCAGATCATTGTCCAGTGTGACAACATCTTGTCTTCCACCTAATATCAGACTGCCGTAAAAATTCCCCAGGACCCCTATTATTGCTGGAGGGCTAAATAGAGAAGTCAACCTTTGGAATGTCAATGAAAGGTCATGTGGTGGGGTTCTGCCACCCTGCCTCTGTCCAGGATGCCTGTAGCTTGGCTTCATTGGCTCCAAACAATTTATATGAAAATGGGGATATTTTCATATTACATTTATATATTTCAACTTGAGGTAGAGATAAAATATTCAAGGAATTACCTTGGACCCCACAGTGACTGTGAGGACATGGGAGCCATCCTCTGTGGAGACCCAGTCCAGCTGGACTAGGGACTTCTGAGTCAGCATGCACTGGTTGCCTTTCTCTGCGATGGCCTTGCGAAGGGTGTAGAGAGTGGAGTAGCTGGGCACAGAGAGCATGCGGCCCAGGTTGGAGGCGTTCTCTGTCAGGTAGTCCTCTTGGGAGGTGAGCCTCTCGATGAGGGCTCCGGCTGTCTTACGGTTCTTCACAGAGGTGTCCACCAGGATGTCCCAGTCCATTGTGAGATTGAGCTGGGGCTGGGGCAGCGCGATGTTCTTCAGATGGATGGTGTCCTCCAGAACCCACTCTGAGCCGCCCGTAGACTCGCACTCAAAGATGGCCACACTCAGGTTGACGTAGCGTGAATTGGGGTCGTCGGATGTAGGCCGCATGAAGGAATGGCCATGCTTATAAGCACAGGCCATCCGGCCACTGTAGCAGCTACTGACATAGAGGGGTTGACCTGCGGCAGCAATCACTCTATTGAATGAGATCTTGAAGCTATTCCATAAATTTAGTAATTTATATAGCTCATTTCTCATAGGTAAGCTGTAACTTATTCAAAATAGGCATTTAAAGAGAACAGAAATTATAAAAATGATTTTATATACCATTCCTATTAATCTTTTAGCGCTCGATTATTTCAATTTACAAAATACAAATAAATAATAGATATGTAAAATTAGTTTAATATATATTAACTAGGATATAAACATAAGGTGAAAAGACCCCACATCCAAATAGATTAAACTATTTGTTACATTTCAGCAAAATCATTGATACCAAAACAACACAAGCTATTTATCTATATTTGGATGTGGTCTTATTATCTTATGTTTATAATCTGTAATCCAAATTGCACTTTATTCACTAGAATATAGAATATAGGTAAAAATTATTACTATAAATTGTCCATAAATAAATAGCCTTTTTTTTTTGCAATGAGGGCCCTTTGAAGAACTTTCTGCTTAAAAGCTCACTTCTTATGTGGTGTAATAAAAGAAACTGACATTAATTATTGGAGTGTCAAATAAAAGTCTATTTAAACAATCCAACCAACTTTTGTAGAGAAGATAAACTAATTAGGGAAGAGATAAAACTCTGGTGGAAACTCAGTTAGGTACTTCAATCAATGTAGATTTTTAAAAAAAAGTTAATTTATAAATTATAATAAAAAAAGAGCTAACCTTCTTCTATACTTGTTTGAGGTGTCTATATGTATTCCCCAGGTTATAATACTTTAATTACTTAAACCAGTGTGTTAACCCCCTTTAAGCAATGGGCGAGATGTTTGTCAGCTGGTGCCAGTGAACTGGCTTGATGTCACATGAGACACTACCTCAAAAAATGTAATGAAAATATATATTTTTTAATAGATAGGTGGTATAGTAATTGAATATTTATTGCCTTTTAAAGTACAATTGTGTAATACAGTATCTAATTTTTGTATGAATATTAAAAGTGCGAAAATATTTTAAAAATATTATTATTTAGAGTATAGTGTGTGTGTGCAAGCTTTTTGAGGGCTAGCAGTGATCAGGAATGACCTTTGAAATGGCAGAGCCAAAAGGGTTAACCTGAGTTATCCAGCCCTGTTGTTTCAGTTCACCGAGTGGCTGGTGACCACACAGCCACACAGTTGGGACTTGCCTGGGACTGAGATCTCGCTAGACTTGCGGTTCAGCAACATCTCCCACTCCAGCCAGGTGTAGACATCATTGCCATTGCTAGTGGTCACGTCGCAGTACCAGAATCTACATACACATATGAGTGATCTCTCCCTCTACTTAGACAACCACGCAGTACCTGACAGAGCCATCAGTGCAGGCCGTAGAGATGAGGTAGGGGGCGTAGCAGGCCGGATAAATGTTGGAGGAACTGAGGTGGCCGGCTGAGGGAGTGGCATGTACCACCTCCACGTCTGGGGGGAGGGGCAGGGCCTGGGTGCACACCTGTAGACACAGCCACCCTCTATACACCTGGCACACAATCTCTCTCATATACATGGGGTGTGAGGCCATCCATTGTGGCTGGCTGTACCAGTTCCATATGTAGAAACAGCTGAGGTTACGAACACATATGACAATAAAATAGTAACCAGATCAAATCCCTTCCAAGGGAAATAAATAGGAGCCACAGCACCGCTGGAATTACTGTTCTTACAGTAAATCCCACCATGAGTTCCCAACTTTTGCAGAATCAAAAATGGAATACCAATATCAACACCAAACTCCAATAAGAGACTACTTCCAGGAGAGACTAGTTATGGTATCTTATAACAGGGTGGGGTTCGGCTGTAAAAACATTTTGACTGAGATTTAGCAATGATTGCAATAAGGCTGATAAATTGTTGCCATTTTTAGAGATTGAGCCTACTTATTTTCTAAAATAAAGGTAAAAAATACATCGTCAGAGAGAAGGTTTTGGTCATGTTGAAGGACATCAACTAGAGGACCAATATGTTACCTCTTACTGGAGAGCAGCTAAAATGGCCATTTTGGTGAAGGAAACTGTCCTGTGAAAAGAGGTTCTACTGTAGTACCCAGGTAGAATAGAACCTCTACATAACTAAATCCAACCAAACCATGCCAAAAAATATTCCATACCTTAGTTGTGGTGATTTTGAGGGGCTGAGCATGGGGTTGGTGTGCGGAAGACTCTTCAGCAAAAGTGGGAGAGTTGCTGCGCGAGGTCTTCTCAGTTTCCTCTTGCTCAGTCTGGACGTTGCCAGCTGCTGGAAGTAGATATTTATTAGAGCTCAGATCAAATGTGAGCTATAAGGTTAAATAATATAAAATAGCCTAGGGATATGTTATAAAAGGATGGGGTAGACAAATGCTGCACAAATACTTAAAACCTTATGAGGAAAAATATCTCTATTAGATAAGCGTTCATTGTATTTTAAATGATGTTCTTTTATTACCAGATTAGGGCTTCATTACATGGGAAGGTCTATTTGTTTCTATAGGGCTTCATTACATGGGATGGTCATTTGTTTCTATAGGGCTTCATTACATGGGATGGTCATTTGTTTCTATTGTTTCTATAGGGCTTCGTTACATGGGGTGGTCATTTGTTTCTACAGGGCTTCATTACATGGGATGGTCTATTTGTTTCTATTGTTTCTATAGGGCTTCGTTACATGGGGTGGTCATTTGTTTCTATAGGGCTTCATTACATGGGATGGTCTATTTGTTTCTATTGTTTCTATAGGGCTTCGTTACATGGGGTGGTCATTTGTTTCTATAGGGCTTCATTACATGGGATGGTCTATTTGTTTCTATTGTTTCTATAGGGCTTCGTTAAATGGGATGGTCATTTGTTTCTATAGGGCTTCATTACATGGGATGGTCTATTAATTTCTATTATTTCTATAGGGCTTCGTTAAATGGGATGGTCATTTGTTTCTATTGTTTTTATAGGGCTTCATTACATGGGATGGTCTATTTGTTTCTATTGTTTCTATAGGGCTTCGTTAAATGGGATGGTCATTTGTTTCTATTGTTTCTATAGGGCTTCATTACATGGCATGGTCTATTTGTTTCTATTATTTCTATAGGGCTTCGTTAAATGGGATGGTCATTTGTTTCTATTATTTTTATAGGGCTTCATTACATGGGATGGTCTATTTGTTTCTATTGTTTCTATAGGGCTTCGTTACATGGGATGGTCATTTGTTTCTATTGTTTCTATAGGGCTTCATTATATGGGATAGTCATTTGTTTCTATTGTTTCTATAGGGCTTCATTACATGGGATGGTCTATTTGTTTCTATAGGGCTTCACTCCAAAAAAAAAAATGTGACCTATCACTACTAATGAATGGCTTGATAATAAAATTAGGGTAAATTTTAACTTTTAACTTTATTGCTGCCAATCATTGAGGTTTTACTCTGGTACGTAACACGCATTCAGGCATGATCAAGGATCCAATATTTAAATGAAATAGTAGTCAAGAGAGCAGTTACCTGAGCACATGGAAGACACCACGAGTCGCCACATGTGCAGCACGGACTGTCCAGAGTCCTCTTTCTCCAGCACCACCAGGAAGAAAGGTTCCTGGAAGTCGGAAGCAGTGCGCAGGTCCACCACAGCCTGGAGATGGGGCCCCACCAGCTCCACACCCCCATCCTGCAGCCTACGTGATATTCCAGTCACTAGCTGCTCCTGGAACACTTGGAGTAGCTGGGTGCTCTGCCAGTCCTGGACACCATACACACACATGCTGTCAGTGTGACGTACACATGCTGTCAGTGCAAAATTCACATGTCAGTGCAATATTCACATATGTTGTCAGTGCAATTCACACATGTCAGTGTAATGCACACATGTTGTCAGTGCACTACCCATATGTCAGTGTGATGCACACATGTTGTCAGTGCAATACCTATATGTCAGTGTGATGCACACATGTCAGTGTGATGCACACATGTTGTCAGTGCAATACCCATATGTCAGTGTGATGCACACATGTTGTCAGTGCAATACCCATATGTCAGTGTGATGCACACATGTCAGTGTGATGTACACATGTTGTCAGTGCAATACCCATATGTCAGTGTGATGCACACATGTTGTCAGTGCAATACCCATATGTCAGTGTGATGCACACATGTCAGTGTGATGCACACATGTTGTCAGTGCAATACCCATATGTCAGTGTGATGCACACATGTTGTCAGTGCAATACCCATATGTCAGTGTGATGCACACATGTTGTCAGTGCAATACCCATATGTCAGTGTGATGCACACATGTCAGTGTGACAATGACAATGAAACAGCCTTTATTGACCAATCAGTCAATGGTACACCCAAGTCAGTGGGGAAAAAAAAAAAAAACAATTATTTACAATGAGCGTCACAAGACCGACCTAAATTCCGACAATTGGTCGAGAGTAAATTGATCACCGCCTCGGGCACGCTCGATGATAGAGCCCAAGAAGTTTGCAAGGATGCTCCTTTGGTTTGGATGTGTGCCGAGAATATCATTCCGTTCCTCTCCGGAATGCAGAGCCGCATGAATGATTTGTTCCGGTCTGATCCAACCAAGTAGGGGTATCAGGAAGGTCTTATAGTTCAATTCCTTGAACAGGTCGTGGAGCCACTTCTTACGGGCCTCATCTGTCATCTTGACTGGCAGTGGAGGCGGATATGCCACTTCAGCTGGTGCTGACTCCTTCCCTTGAGGAGCGGGCGGCGCCGTCTCAGCAGGGCGAGGCGCAGGCAGTGGGGGTGTTGGAGGCACTGCTGGTGTTATCCTGAGCTCAGCCTTGACTTGTCCGAGGACTTTGTAAAGGTTGCTGGCTGCTCTGGGCCTCAGATCCAAGATTTGCCCGATCAGGCCGACGAGGGCGTCGCACTGCGGAGGCGACAGGAGGGGTCCTTTCCTCTGCGCCTTGGTCCTCGAGGAGAGGAGGTCCAGGACCTCCTCCCGCCCAAGACCAAGGGCGTCCGTCTCAGCGAAGGACACGCTGGGGTGCCCCTCGATGAATGCATCGAGGTCGACTCTCGTTGCATTCTTTGCCGATGACGTGGAGGACGCAAAGGTCTCCTCCACGATGGACATCTCCACGTCCGGTGTTGGGGCCGCAGGTCCGAGGGTCTTCTGGGCGGGCAGAGGGCCAAGCGGGGCAACGAGGTCCGGCCGAGCGGGAGGCGGCTCAGGATGTTGTGAATCGGCCGGGCGAGGGCCCACGGGACCCTCAGGCGCCTGCAGGGGCGGAGCAGGGGTCACAGGTGGAGGGGCAGAAGGCGTCTTCTCCATAGGCAAGGCCGGGGCCGCTGGTGTTGGACGGCTCTGCTGCCGGGACACGGTGGACGAAGCACCAGGTGGAAGGGGTGCCGGTTGTGGCTGGCCGTTGTTGGAGGCTCTCCCAGGATTGATAGGGCAGTTGGCCCTACGGTGACCCTGCCGGCCGCATCTGGAGCACTTGACTCCATATGATATGAAGGCCGAGAGGACGTTTCCTTTGTTTCTGATGACGACGCGGGTCGGGATCTTTTCCAGGGTAAAGCCCTCCTTAAGGAGGATGAATACCTCACGTCGGCCATCCGTGAAGGTATACCTTCCGGCTCTTAGCCGGATAGGGGCAATGGAAGACACGTCACCGAAGGGCTTGAGGGCCTCGATGACGGCGGCGTCGTCTACGAAAAAGGGCAGGTTTGCGACGGTGATCCTCTCCGCCCTTTTCTTAACGGGAAAGGCCCTGAGGTGGGTATGCCCGATTTCAAGGCCGTCCCTTAGAAGTCGCTCCGCCAGGGCCTTGGTGGACAGGCCCACCAGCATGTGGCCATCCATTTTCATCACTTGGAGCACATTCCCGGCTCCTCCGACCAGCTCTTCTACCGCCTGTAGGTAATGGGTGTATCCGAAGTCTGGGCAGTGTTCCACGAAGACGCAGTTATCCTCAGTTGAAAACCGCTGTTGTACTCTGGCATCGGCGATGTCGGCCCGGGTAGCCCTGATTTCCTGGACCACCATAGCTCCTCCCGCAGTTGGCCGTCTTCGCGGGGTTGCGCCGGTCCTTCTGGAGGCCGCGACACCGCTGGAACGTTGTTCGACAGGGCGGTTCGGCGACTCCCTGCGTCTTCGCTTGTGTTTAACTACGGTGAAACTATCTTCACCTGATTCCGCAGCCTCCATTTGCTCGGCCCAGTTCGTCGCAGCGGCCAAGGCGCCGCTTGTTGATGGCGTGACGTCAGCGATACACGCCGCGGCAAAATTTGCATGGCTTCTGTCGATTGGCAGATTTGCATAGTTTGCGCTTGCGTCAGCCATTCTCGGATCTTCACCTTGAAAATGGTTTTCCCGCGGATAAATCCGCAACGGCTTCACTTTCGGAGCCGAGCCTTGCAGGCTCATGTTCAGCTCGGTGAGGGCTTCCAGCCCATACCAAATTCATCGCTTCCAGCGACATTCCTCCGCTCGCCAGTGATGCACACATGTTGTCAGTGCAATACCCATATGTCAGTAAAATATTCACATGTGAGTGCAATTCAAATATGTTGTCAGTTCAATATCCACATGTCAATGTGATGCCCACATGTTGTCAGTGCAATACCCATATGTCAGTGTGATGCACACATATTGTCAGTACAATATATACACACAGGTGCAATATATTCAATATGTACATGTTACACAGAAAACATACAGGTTGTCAATGCAATATGCACATGTTTTTGGTGCAATACATAGAGAGCTAGTGCAGCAATTATGGATAGTTTCAACTAGAGTGGGATCTTCTAGGAAAGTTAACATAAAATAATTTTGAATTGGATACTTTTGATTCATCCTCAATTGATTCAGAATACATGGAGCTTCATTCCTTTAGTGGAAATAAAGATATTGTAAGACAATTCTGATTTTCAAATTTCACTTTTCACTTTCAAAAAATAAGGTATTAGAGGCATTTTTTCAAATAAATATATAGCATTATATTATTTAAGAAAGATGCTTTAAAATACTCTTATACCTTTTAAATATATAATTAATAATGTTTTGCCTAGAGAATTTGGCTTAATTTTTAACTAATACATAGGTTTATATATAAACATGTATGCTAATGATAAGAAGAACTTATTATCAAATGAATTCTTTTGATATTCAGCATTACTGTAAAGAAATAGGTCAATTTAGGGAATTAAAACAAAGTGACCATTATTAAGTAGCTGCCTTTTCCTGTTTGTATGGCTGTTTTTTAATTATACGGTCTAAAAATTTATAAAAGTTAAAAAAAATGGCCAAACCGTGGCTATAGTGAACCAAAAGCTCTGTCCCATTGGGGTTCACTATAGAGGGGTTTTACTGTACTTGATTGCAAATTAAAAAAAAAAGACATAACCTGTCACCTAGGGATATGGAAGCTGTACTATCAGAAAAAAAAAAAAGAACAGATTTCATGAACAGATAAACGGACAAATATTTCAATATTAAATGAAATTAATCCTGGCGAATCCTTAGACTTCCAAATATGAAAACAAAGACTGACCTACTTCGAACATATAATATTGAATTAATTGAATATAGAATATAAAATGGGAGCAAACGGATTAGAAATTATGTTGATATTGTGAAAAAATTGAAGGAAGAGAGGAAGCCAGCCAATGAGCTAGCTGGAAGTGGTCAAGGAAGCTACCGTAAGGACACTAGATGCGCTGTGAATGATAGTCACCAACAGACCAAATTGGAGAATTTTTGTCCATATTATCACAAAAGTCAAACTTGACTTGTTAGACTCTAACAACAACAAAGCTCAAGAAATTGAAAAAAGCCATGAGATTTCTATCATCGAATGAAAAAAAGTAGGCCAAAATTGTAACACTCCAAACTTTACAAATGTATGATTTATTATTTCACATTTATACCTGATCAATAGATAGGGAACATAGAGTGTCTCCATTTTGTATAAATCAATTCAATACACTCTACAATAGGTTTATATCCCTTGAAATAGATCCAGATTCCATTAAAAACATTGAGTCAGCAAAATTTAAAGGTGAAAAAGGATAGATGATTGGGTGGCTATGGAGATCTTCCATTGATCATAAAATATAAAGGAACCTCTTTATAACAGCAACTTGATTTATAACATCATAGAGTCACAAGTTTTAAGTTCTTATTACCTCAACCATGGTTCTAACAAAATATGAAAATTTCTCCAAGTCTAAGGTTTCAAATGTTGATCAAGATTTTAAACAAATGTTTATTTTACAGTAGAACTAACTCTCTCTAAAGAACAACACCTAGTTGCAAGCCATAGTATCCTTTAGGGAGAGGTGTCCTCTTACCAAAGAGTTTCTAATTAGTAAAAAATGGTATTTTGGATAGTGGTAATTTGGATGATGTAAAAGGTTCTTTGTAAATAAATATCCTCTAGCAAGTTTTCTTTCATGAAGGTTTTAATGCATTAGCTTGCAAGTACCTTTTTCTTTACCACTTTTCAGACAATATATTCCAATTTATATAAATGGCAAAGAGTTAATGGGACCAGAATATGGCCACCACAACTTACATGGTGGGCATGGGAGATGGAGTCCAGTTCAATGATGCAGCCTGGCCGAGCCGTGGACTGGAGGCTGACGATGTTGAAGACTTCATGGAGGTTGGAGACTGGGAACTCCAGATCTGAGGAGGTGCTTCCTGAGAGACTTGGGTCCTGTAGAAGACCTTCAGTTCAATGCACTTGAATGCAGCAGGTGTTTATAAAGTTGGGAGTGTGTTGATGCTCCCAATCATCAGAATGTTCAACATGACAAATAAATGCAGAGTCAAACTTATGGCTGAGAATCCCCCCAAAAAAAGGATTTAACAAAAAAAAAAGATTTCTGAATATATATGGTTATTTTTTTATGGGAAAAATATTTTTATTACACTCCGATACCTTCATTTTAAATAGCATTTTTCTCTAGAATTTGAATTTATTTTACTTAGAATAATTTTGATGAGGAAGGTTTTTTTTTTTTTGCTTATCCCTAGTACACGTGGTACAGGCCATGATAATCATGGTGGGTAGTTAGCGACTGCTTTTTACTCTAAGCGCACCACATGTCTACACATGTGAAAAGCAGTTCGACTTTGCACTTACAAATGCCAGAGCTCCGTTTGGTTACTTGCACTCGCTGGTGGAGTTGGACTTTTGCAAGAATCGGGGGCCATTGGAGCAATTTCTTTTAAACAGAAAAAAAGTGTCCAATGCGGGAATCGAACCCGGGTCCTAGTGGTCGAAAACCAAACGGTTTAACCAGCCTTCCACCGACCCCCGTTTTTTTTTTTTAAATCCAGTAGAGCCTTTCAATAAAGGACACCTAGTTGCAGAGCCAATAGACAGAGCTGTTCTCTTACCAGAAAGTTGATACAGTAGAACCTTTCTGTAAAGGACACCTAATTGCAGCGCCAAAGTATCCTTTAGAGCAGTGTCGGGCAACCGGTGTGCCGTGGCACACTGGTGTGCCGCGAAGAATTCTAGGTGTGCCGCGAACATTTTTGTAGGTATTTAGAACTTTTGGTTAAATTTAAAAATTATGTTTCAAAAAATATTTTTTTATAAATTTTATTCAATTTTAATAATTTTTTTCAAAAATTTTCATATAAAAAATGAAATTAAAAAAAGCAAATTTCATTTTATATAAAACTTATTTTGGTATTATAATTACAACAGTTTGCATAATTTTATATTTCATATAACGTATGTACATAATCTTGACGTACATAACTGGCACGTGCCATTATTAAAAAATAAAAATGCAAATAGGTACGTACCTATTTAAAATCATAAGTTAAAAAAAAATAATCCGCGAAAACAACTTTATTTAATAAAGTTGAATACATACTGCGGGAAAATACCTAATTTTTAAAATAATATGTCCAAACTTAACCGTCATTTACAATCTTTGTCACAGCTGTTTATTAATAGAGACTCAAAGCTACAAAGCTTAAAAAAAAGAAAACAAAAAAAAAATTATAAATTTATTTAAAAAATTTATTCGGAGTTTTCGTCAAAGTATTGCTGTAGTAATTCTTCATTTTTTTTTTGCATGTTGTAAAACACACACACATTCACACAATAAGTTTTGTACACCGTAAAATCTGTTGGTTAAAAATTTTTTTTAATTTCATTTTTTATATGAAAATTTTTGAAAAAAATTATTAAAATTGAATAAAATTTATAAAAAATATTTTTTGAATCTGTTCTCACAGGTGCGCCGCGAAAAAAAGAAATTAAGCTTAGTGCGCCGCAACTCGAAAAAGGTTGCCCGACACTGCTTTAGAGAGAGGTGTCCTTTTACCAGAGAGTTGCTAAATTGTAAAAATAATAATCTTGGTAACGAAAACTGTCCTTTGTAGAGAAGTGTCCTCTAGGACGAGTGTCTTCTCATGGAGGTTCTACTGTAAATAGAAAAAATGGAAATTTTTACAATGGAAACTTTCTAAAAATATATATATTCTGATCGTTGAAATATCCATGCAATAAAAACGCAGTTCATTTTTCTATCCAAGATGTGGCATTTTTTTGATGGAAACTTTATAGACGTGTGTCCTTTCGTGTAAGTGTTCTCTCAGGGAGGTTCTACTGTATTAGTAATCAATAATTTATTTTTATTTAAATACTCTGTATTGGCAGATGAAAACTGATTATCTAAGGTAGACACTAAGAGCAGGTGTGGTGTGTTTTTAAATATTCTCCAGTAAAATTTGCCGTAGTAGATACAGATAGAATGCTTCAGTGGGTGAAAGTTGAGAGAAAACAGATTACCAAGAACAGAAACAAATATAAAATCGATGAAACTAGAATAAAACAAAAGCAATAAAGTGACTTTATTTAAAACAAGTAATTAGCAAGCTTATGAGCCAAAATCTTTTCCACTGGCTTAAAAGTAAAAAGGAGATAATGTAGTCTGCAGTCTTTTTTTACTTATATGCCTGTGGAAGAGCTTTTGACTAAGCACAGCTGTAGAACAGAGTGGACCCAGGAAGAGCTCTAAACTTCAGAAATAGACAGCATCAAAAAACACTAACAATATTTAGAAGTCTCTCAAGCAATTGAAGATAGAAAATAATAACACCCCACTTGCCCAAAATGTAGCTCGTCACCTGCAGCTCCAGGATACATTTTGGCTTGCATTAGATGCAGTAAACAGGACCATTGGGAGAAGTAGCTGCTTATCATAAAAGGAGCATGGACTCAAGGAATTTTAGTAAACTTTGCACAAGGGGATAAGAAACAACAACAAAAAATAGAGCCTTAAAGCTTGCTAATTACTTATCATTTTAATAAACATGTCACACTTTCTCACTTTTTGTTTAAAAAATAGAAAGGCTGTGTCCCACCTTGAGAACCTTGCGTGAGGCAGAGGAGATCTCAGCCAGCAAGGTACGGGCATCAATGACAGCCTGATAGACTCTGAGCTGTTCTCCGTCAGAGGCCACGAAGCAGGCAGAGGGAGAGTTGCTGATGCCACCCAGCGTGGAGCTGCAGACACCATTGAGGTAAGTCTCCATATCAGTTGACACATTAGCCCTGGCATCAGGCTACCTGGGGAGCAAGGTGGGGATCCAGGCTACATTGTCGAAGGCTGCAGTCTTGAAGGAGTTGATGCGAGCCAGCTCCATGATACCTCCTGACTTGGAGAGTGGGCCCACAGGCTCCACCTTCCAAAGAATGAGCTCGCTGCAGAAGCCCTGAAGGCCACTGCTGGCATGTGGTGGGCAGCAGGGGCTGGAAGGAGTGCTGCCCCCTGGACTGGTGAAGCCCTGGCCCGGCAGGTTGTGGTGGGAGGTGGTGAGCAGCAGGGGCAGCACCGGATGGCATGTGATGTCATTGATACGGAACCGATGGCCGCACACTCGCTGGTAGTGTCCGATACTCAGTACCTGGACATCCCACACTTTCTCAATCTTTCACTTTTAGTTAGGAGTGTTTACAATCTCTCGGTTAATGCTTCCAGATAATCCAATATAAAAATAGAAATAAAAAAAGATGACCACAAATTATATAAATGGTGGATTTCTCTATGATAATCTGGCAACCTTTTGAACAAATAATCATCAACAAGTGTTTAATGTGAGGCGTGTTGAAGTCCTTTAATCGAAAGCTTGCCGGTTTACAATAAGAAATTATATAATTTGTGGTGTGATCTTATATGTAAATATAGATTTGGTTGATTATACTTATAGAATAGTGTGTCTCCTCTCTTCATTACATACAAACAATATTTACAGACAATTCTCAATTAGAGACTGAGCCAAAGCTTTCTAGGTTTAAGTCCAATTTGATCATAGTTCCAATTATGATAAGGCACAATTTGTATTATAGATTAAAATTACAAGGTAATAAGACTAAATCCAAATAAATAAATAGTGTGTGATGTATCGGTAAAAGCATTGTTGCCATCTTCAGACAAAAGACCAAATTGGACATTTATTTTTCATTCAAGACATTAATTTGGTCTTTTGTTTGAGGATGGTAACAACACTGTTACCGAAATGTAACACACTATTTATTTATTTGGTTCTTAATACCCTGTATAGTTCCAATTAGTTGTCATATTAGAATTGTGTTCGAACAGGAAATTTTTAGTTTTAAATGGGAGCTGACCCTAAATCCAGAATACATCACATTGAGAATCAAATGTATATGGTCTTTGGTATGGGCCTCATTGCAATAGAGTGAAATAATATCCATGTAATCACAATCTTTTTTGACTTTTAAAACTGAAACTTTTAAAGAGAGAGTATATAATTTATATACGAGGGCCATCCAATAAATAAGTTTCCCTATTTTTTTTTCTACGAACGAAATGTTGTAAAAATTAGTTAGTATAGATGCGTTGGAAGCTGGTGACCTTCAAAATCACGCTACTCATACGCGCAAGTCCATAGCTCTTCAGTTTCCATGGAGCTACCACTGATGAACGTGTCCACTTGCGAACTCCGTTCTGTAATTCGTTTTTTCACGGCGAAAAATTAAACTGCGGTCAATATTCATCGCAATTCAGTGTCAGTGTATGGTGAAAAATGTATGAGCATCCGAATGGTTCGCCGATGGCGTTTATGGTTCTTAGAAGGACAGCAAAACGTGCATGATGACGAGCGAAGCGGCAGCCCCGTTACTGCTACGGACAATACAGCCGTTGCTGCTGTTCGGAATGTGGTGGAAGCAGATCGCGGCGTCACCATTGACGAAATAATGATTCGACTGCCTCCTGGAATCGAAATTAAACGCTCTTCGATTGGAACAATTATGTCAGATGTTTTGAATTTTCGCAAAGTCTGCGCAAGATGGGTCCCGCGTTTGCTCTTGGAAAATCACAAGCAACAACGGATGCTTATCGCATCCGATTCAGAAAATCAACATGTATCACATCTTCAATAACTTTTTGGTCGCCTTCGAGACTACGGCCTGAGGATCAACGAAACCAAATGCACCTTCGGCCAACCTTCAGTCAAATTCTTGGGGTTTATCTTCACCAATGCCGGAATCTTGCCGGACCCTCAGCGAGTACAAGCAATTAAAGACATCCCAATCCCTGATACTGTCGGAAAACTTCGGCGTTTTCTGGGTATGTTAAATTTCTATTGGCGCTCCCTCCCCAATGCCGCTAGTACTCAGGCACCACTCCACGCCATGGTCGAAGGGCACAAGAACGCATCCTGCCAATGGATGCCAACAGCACTCCAGGCTTTTGACCAGTGCAAACTTCAACTAGCCAACGCTGCACTCTTGCACCATCCTTTTCCAGAAGCGCCTCTGTCCCTTACGGTAGATGCCTCGGATTTTGCTGTGGGCGCCGCAGGTTGGCACCAATTTCCAACCAATAGCATTTTTCTCAAGGAGACTAGACGCTGCACAAAGGAAATACAGCGCATACGACAGAGAACTCCTGGCGGTATACTTGGCTATCAAGCATTTCAGGCATTTATTGGAAGGGCGACAATTTCCGGTCTATACAGACCACAAATCTCTCACATACGCCTTCCAACAAAATCTGGACAAAGCCTCGCCGCGCCAATATCAACACCTCGATTTCTTTGGGCAACTCACAACAGACATTCGCCACATTGCGGGCTGTGAAAATGTGCCTGCAGATTTCCTGTCACGTGTGGAACCCATCTCCCATCACCAACCTTATGACCTGAAATCCCTCGCCGAAGCGCAAGCAGTAGACCAGGAGCTACAAGCTCTCTTGACATCGGAAAACCGCAGCTCACTACAACTGGTAAAAGTACAAATCCCAGAAATGAACATTTCCCTGTACTGTGACGTTTCCACAGCAAAACCCAGACCATTCGTACCCGCATCCTGTAGCTGCATAATTTGTTCTGCATACCACAACTTGTCTCACCCCGGAGTACGAGCTACTACAAGGATGGTCACCGCCCATTACTTCTGGCCGGCCGTCAAGAAGGATTGCACACTTTGGACTTGCGCCTGCCACCGCTGCCAAGTCTCCAAAACCACTAGACACACAAGAACGCCCCTTCAGCCGTTTAGTCCCCCGGACGGAAGGTTCAGTCATGTTCACATTGACCTGGTCGGACCACTACCACCGAGTGAAAACTATCGGTACATATTCACCTGCGTCGACAGATTCACAAGGTGGCCCGAAGCCCTACCCATACAGGACATCACCGCCAAAACAGTAGCAAATGCCTTCCTATCGGTCTGGATATCTCGTTTTGGCGTGCCAGCAAAAGTGACTACAGACCAAGGCAGGCAGTTTGAATCAGCACTTTTCAGTGAGTTGACACAGCTTTTGGGAATCAACAGAATAAGGATATCACCCTACCACCCAGCAGCAAACGGCCTGGTAGAAAGATTCCACAGACAGCTGAAAGACTCCCTTCGCTGTCACGATTCCACGAGCTGGTCCTTGAAACTTCCCCTGGTGCTCCTAGGGATTCGTTCGTCGCTAAGGGAAGATCTCAACACCACAACCGCTGAGCTGGTCTATGGGAAACCCTACCCCTTCCAGGAACATTTTTCGAGGAACCCCCTCTGCAAGCTCGCCTACCGAACCGTGGCTGGAGGACTTCAAGCGCGCCATGGCATCTCTGAAACCTGCATCAAGCAGGCCACATGGGAACCGCCACGTTTATGTGCCCAAACCACTCGAGACATGTTACCATGTCTATCTACGTCGGGACCTGATATCGCCACCGCTAGCTCCCCCATACGACGGCCCATATGAAGTCCTTTCTAGGAAACCCAAAATTTACAAACTGAAAATTAAAAAGAGATCCACGTGGGTGTCAATCGACCGCCTCAAGCCTGCTTTCACATCAGAAGGACCGATGTTTTCCCAAGACCCGAACTTGGCAAGCCAATAAGATTGCATAGGATCGCTGGAAAGATCTACTGGAGGGGGAGTAGTGTGGAGACCACACTTTACTTCAGCGAGCGCGAACTGGGACAAAGCTCCACTACACACACAGGCAGTGGACGGCCTCGGCAACCGCGAGCGTCAACCTGACTACGCATGCGCGAGCATCGGAGCCACTCTGGCGACTCAGCGGTAAACAAGAAGGCTTGATCCCGACAGCTATTACAATGCCCGTTACTTATTTTCTCTTTATATATTTCTGGCTTTAAATAAATTAATTTTAATTATAATTTTATCAGCAGCCTTTCCACAAGCCATACCAACACATCACGCAACCATCCCACACTTTAATAGAAAACAATGATTCCTTGGGATGTTGAATTAAAAAAGTTGGAGAGACTGTATTTATAAACTTATTCAATGATTTATTTATTTATTCTACTTAAATTACTTGTCATTCTCATTACGGCAACATTTTATAAATGATATCTAGGGATATGGAGGAGCTGTGTCTGTAGTCATGTTAGAGTCGGCAGCAAAGGCGTCTGCTTCCATGTTAGGAACAGCGTCAAAATACAGGCGAAGTCAGACTTTCACCAAAGTGTGCCTGGTTCATGGTGCCATGATCAACGAAAGCTGCACCCCATTCCATGAGAGGACCTTTGGGAGAAGCCGCTGCTCATTATAAAACAGCTCGAAGAACATGAACTCTTGGAATTTGTGTAATCTTTACACAAGGGGATAAGAAACAACAACAAACAGCAAAGAAGTCCTACCTGAGTATAAGGTGTGGACTCCCCGAAGGTGAGGTGCCAGAGGTTGAGGCTGCCATTGCTGTGCTTGGAGAGCATGCAGACAATGGGGGTTGGGGCAAGATGGCCATTCTGGACTCTGGGTTCCGGGTGAGAGCTTTCTGCCAAGTGAGCAGCGGCCAGGTTGAGGTTGGACAGGGAGCGTAGGGCAGAGCGCAAGGCGATGCCTGCGAAGGGGGAGTAGAGCATCAGGCGGTGTGACATGGTAGCAGCATCGCCCAGAGGAATGGCACTAGGGATCCGGGAGGAGAAGCTCACTTGGGCCTGGTGGAAAGATCCGGGACTGTGCTCATCCAGCCAGTCTATCAACCTGCACAACATCTCTGTGAATTGCTAGGGAAGATAAGTGGTGGCAGGGACTTGTAAAATGGGTACCTTTTTATTAGCTACATATTGGAAAAAAAATTAACTAAAAAAGGGCTCATTGACTGGCTTACACTACTAATTTTAATAAATTAGCAGACCTCTCTAAACAATGGACAGTTACCATCGCCAAAATTGCCCTCCTATTGAAAAAAATTCATTCTCGCTAGCAGATACCTCCAAATAACAGAGGCTTTCCCAACATATTATTATTATTTTTTTATATATAATAGACTTCACTAGTGCACATATAAAATTATCACATAAGTAAAAATTAAATTGAATTTAAAATATTTAAAATACCTTTATCAAAAATGATATATTTGTTAATAAATAAAAAATAACAAATATATTCTGTTTTTTGAGAGTGAATTTTCATGGAAAGTCCCACGCGAAAAACCCGAATCATGGAAGACCCCCCAGCACCAGAAGCCCCCAAAACCAATTTTACCAACTCCAGATACCCGGTAGGCACACGAAAATATTCTATCTGGACATTGCCAGAATGCCCGAAAATGAAGAACGAAGAAGACTCCAAAGCTATGAAAAATTTCTGTAGCTCTGTTGAAAGCACCTTCGCTGAGCTAATAAATTTCCTCGACTTCTATGACAGAGAACTAAAACAAATTCGTTCAGAATATGTTGAAAATACAAGCAAAGCTCCTTTGAAGCGCCCGAGAGTAACATCCCCAGAAGCCATAAAAGATTCACATGCCACGCAAAATATTGCCTGGTGTCCCAAACAGACTTCAAGAGTTCCCACAAACTCTAAACCAACATCAAAAAATAAACAGCCAGAAAAACCACAAGCTAAAGAAAACACCGATATGGAAATCGAAGTCACTCCAAATAGGAACTCAAATCCTGAACAGAACCCCAAAAAATCGAACCCGCCTAACAAAGATACGGAAAACCCAGATAAAGGACCTAACAACCCTACCCCTAACCCCAAAATAAGAATACCACCGATCAAAATCAGTGGGGTAACTGAATGGTCTGGACTTAGAGAAGGACTCATAAACTGCACGCAGAAAAAACCTGAATTCTCCACATCTGGGCGCCACATAAACGTCCAGACTCATTCGGTGACGGACTACCGCACAGCAACCAGGTGGCTAGAAGAACGTCACTACACATTCCATTTTAAAATACTTGACGAAGAAAAAAACCTCAGAATTGTAGTCAGAGGCCTCGACTGCTGCATCACGATTCCCGAAATCCAAGAGGACTTAGACAACAAGGGATTTCATATGACAAAAATTGTCAGACTACGCAGGGCGGGAACAAAGGAAGAGCTCCCACTAATCCAGGTTACTCTCCCCAAAACGCCTAAGAACAAAGATATCTACAACATAACGGATATCTGCGACATGAAGTGCCGAGTCGAGGCCTATAGGGCCCCCAAAGGTCCAGGCCAATGTCACAGATGTCAAAGCTTTGGACACTCAAAGTTTGAATGCAGAGAAACCCCCAAATGTGTCAAGTGCGGAGAGAACCATTTCACCTCCGAATGCTCCAAACAAAAAGAAGTCCTACCAAAATGCGCTAACTGCCAGGGTCAGCACACGGCAAACTGGCGTGGTTGTCCACTCTACAAAAAAATAAATAAGGATATACCCAGTCAAAAGAACCCACGCCCTAATGCACTAAAAGAACCCTCCAAGGTACCCATCAATCCAAAAATCCCTCAAACCACAGGAAATAAGGAGAAAACCTGCGCAAACCAACCTAAATGTATTCCCCTGAAAACCTCCAAGCAAAGCCCCATCGAGAGCGCCATCGAAAAGGCTCTCAGCGATCCAAAGATCATTGCCACCATAGTGAGGAACGTTCTCGCCACCATCGGTCCTCAATGAACGCAAAAGACAAAAAGAATAAACTCCGAATCATTCATTGGAACGCATGTAGCCTTCGGAATAAAAGGCAACAATTCACTGAATTTCTAAACGACCACGACATAGACATAGCTCTAATCTCCGAAACCTGGCTCAAACCCTGTCACAGGATGAACATCCCCAACTACAACACCGTTCGGAATGACAGAATGTCTGGACAGGGCGGAGGCACAGCAATTTTCATCCATAGGAAATATTACTGTGTTCCCATCCAAAGCACTTGCCTGAATTTGGAAACCACAGGAATAACAATCAAAGACAAAAATGGAACAACATTGAACATATACTCCTGCTACAAGCCCCCAAACACGCCTCTTGACCCAAAGGACATCTACAATATTTTCAAAACCAACACTCCAACAATCCTAGCCGGAGACCTCAACTGCAAAAACCCAACCTGGGGTTCATTCTCCACCAATCCTAATGGCAAGATCCTACAAAAGGTTGTCGAATGCCTCAACCTGGATTTAAGCTACCCAGATGAACCGACACATGACTCACCACCCTACATCTTGGACATCGCAATCCACAAAAATCTGAGTCAGACCGTTCACTCAAAAGTCCTCCACGAGATGACGTCTGATCACCTCCCAGTCCTTCTAATATTACAAGACTATAATATAACCCGCTCCGACACAACAATCAAAATCATCGACTGGGCCCTCTTTAAGTACCAAATGGAAAACACCCAACCCCCAGCGCACACCGCAGAAACCCCGCAAGAAATAATCGACTCCATAGCTTCCATTGAGGACCAAATCATTCAAAATCTACAAAAGTCCACAAAATATAAAGAACTAGACCTCGATAGAAAGTATCCAGCCCACATCAAAGAAAAATTACGAAAAACTAACAGACTAAGAAAAAAAATGAAAAAGACCTGCGACCCCAACGACAAAAAATCGTACATTTCAGCACGAAGAGAATCACAAAAGCTTACTAGAGAACACGACAACACCAGCTGGGACACCTACATAGAAAACCTTGACGTATCCGATCAGACAGTATGGAAGGCCATTAGACGCCTCACAGCCCCAAAGAAAGAAGAAATTATCGTGAAAACCAATAACAATCTGACACTAACAGCCGAGGAGGCAGCTGAAGCACTTGCTGACTCCTATGAAAAGCAGCTCAGCCCAAATCCTCCTACCTCCTCATATTCGAACAATTATCTGAACAAAAGAATCACCGCACACCTCCAAACAAACAACAAAACAGCTCTGGAACCCACTAACATTGGAGAAATCAAAGCAATAATTGACACCTTCCCTAAGAAAAAAGCCCCAGGCATCGACGGAATCACGAACGAAGCGCTAAAACTACTGCCCAACCATATTCTCGAATCACTAACCAGCACTTTTAATGCCTCATTGAAACTCGCATACTTCCCGAACAATTGGAAAACATCGATTATTTGTCCCATACTAAAACAAGGTAAATCAAAATACGACCCAGCAAGTTATAGACCCATTTCCCTCCTACCTGTCACCTCCAAACTATTCGAAAGAATCATTTTAAGAAGAATAAAAAAAGCACTCAGCGACGAACATCCCCTCAGGCCCGAACAATTCGGGTTCCAGCAAAAACACTCAACCCTTCATCAACTTGTGGTCGTCACGGAGAAGATAAGAAAGGCCATGGAATCAAAACAATTAACAGGAGGCATCTTCTTTGACATCTCCAAGGCATTTGACAAAGTTTGGCACGAGGCCCTCTTATATAAAATGGCAAAAAAGAACCTACCTGGAGACATCATCCGAATGACAAAAAGCTTCCTTTGTGACAGAAACCTTAGAGTAAAAGTCAAAGATGTTCTGTCAACCCCAAGGAAAATTCGAGCAGGAGTCCCTCAAGGGTCAGTCATCGGCCCCACCTTCTTCAATATTTTTATCGATGACTACCCTTGCCCCGATGGAATGTCCCTACATCTATACGCAGACGATGCCGCAACTCTAGTCTCAGCCTTCAACCTCGATACCATCTATCTCAAACTTCAAGAAGCACTGGTATTCGTTAATATTTGGTGCGACGAATGGCGGGTTGAATTGAACCCACAAAAAACCGAAGCTATACTCTTCTCAGACAAAAGACTAAAAGTGAAGAAGCCCTTAGAAGATCTAGGCTACCCTGATGAACCCATAAAATGGAAGGACAGCGTCCGCTACCTGGGCGTCATCCTTGATCAACACCTGACCTTCCAAGAACACGTGCAAAACCGTATAAACCTCGCAAAAGCAGCCCAGCACCGACTAGCACTATTTTTAGGGAACAAGAGCAAACTGTCCCTACACTGCAAACGTACCATATACACGTCTATTATAAGACCAATCCTAACCTACGGCCACCCAGTCTTCATAACCGCAAACAAAACTACACTCAAAAAATTCGAAAGTTTCGAAAACCAGGTATTAAAGAAAATAATAGGTGCCCCATGGTTTGTCAGAAGCAGTATCATCAGAAAGGACCTCAATTTAGAAAATATAAATGATTTCATAATAAAACAAGCTTTCAACTTTTACGACAAATCTGAAAATCTCGAAAATATTACATTCAGAGAAGCCTGTAACTACAAACAAGAACTGAAGAGAAGGAAACCAAAGCCAAGGCAACTCCTATATCGATTGAGAACAAATGTAGAAAAATGGAAAAATCTTAAGAAAAAACACGTTAAAGAAAAAAAAAAAAATAAAAAATAACAGAACATATTAGAAAAGAGAACACACCGATTTAAAGACCGCGCGCCAGGCTCTAACCTTGTAAATATGTGAATACCCTGTCAATGTGAAGAACGTGTACATATAATTCATTGTTAATATCATAAGCTAGGTTGCTCTTTTTGAGCGACACCTAATAAAGTTATTTTTGAACTGGAACTGGAACTATATTCTGTTTAGTTATATAACCATCACAATTTTGTTTACTTTTAGTGCTTATATTTTTTATTCTTGATTACTTAAAATGGGTAATTAAATATTTTATTTAAATGTCTTCCTTTTTTTTCTTTAATTTATCCCAAGTACACGTGGTACAGGCCATGGTAATCATGGTGAGTAGTTAGCGACTGCTTTTACTGTAAGAGCACCACATGTCTACACATGTGAAAAGCAGTTCGAATCTTGCACTTACAAATATGCTAGAGCCCCGTTTGTTTACTTGCACTTGCTGGTGGGGTTGGGCTTTTGCAAGAATCGGAGATCATTGTAGCTTTTTTTTTTTTTTCAATTATAAAAAAGTGCCCAATGCGGGATTCGATCCTGGGTCATATTGGTTGGAAACCAACGGCTTAGACCACCCTTTCACTGACCCCTTCTTATTAATGATCTTAATATATAAATCTTAATGATCAGTTTAAAGTTCTCCAAATGTAGAAAAAATGGGAAGAGTGTGTTCGTTAGATAGCAGATGAAAGTCATCATCAACATTCAGGTACACAATCAGGAGATGTCATTTCATTATATTGCAGGGAAATAATGATCAATTGAATTACTTAATGTAGAGATGGTTTTGCAATGCAAATGTACGACAATAGCTGATTACTACTATTTTTGTGATTCTACCGACTCTTAGAAAGAAATTTTACGTTAAATAAAGAATATAATCTGATTCTTCTTATTGATTGAAAAGTTGGATGATGGAATGTGCAAGAGGAAAGTGGAGATAGAGCCATGATGTTAACATCATTTGAAGAAACCAAACGAGCCTTGGAAACTACAAAAAGATATAAGGCATTCACTTATCTGAAGGAAAATAAATTAGTTTTAAATGAAAAAAGTCAAAAATAATGGTGTTCAGAAATGGTGGAAGACCAGCAAGAAATGAAAACTGGTTCTGGGGAGGCACTCCGTTGACTGTCACCCCTAGAATAACATATCTGGGATATCCCTATACAAACACACACAGTACCAGACAAGCTGCGATAGTTTTCAAAGCAAAGGCATATACCGCACTAAACTCAACCATTGGTTTTCTAAAAAAGAGAAAAAATCGATTCGTTAGAAGTTGCATTCAAACTATTTGAATCTTCGATAAAATCAATTATTTTTACGCGGCCCCAGTGTGGGCCTGCGATAATGGGAAAATTATAGAGCAACTTCAAACCTCATTTATAAAAAACTTTCTTGATTTACCTAGATATATCCCGGGGCACATTCTAAGATTGGAAACTGTAAGAATCTCACTTACTGCTACCGCCACAAAATTAACATTGAAATATTACATGAGAATACTGGAAATGGACGAGTACAGACTACCAAAATTACGCTAGAACAGACTGAAAGAAATACATCAAATGTCCAAAAACTCTATAGGATTATACAAAACCGTTAATGATATAATCAACTGTTGTGGTCAGTCATGGCTGAACCTCCCACCGAACTATGATACAATTAAAAAAGAACTTCCTAAAATTATGAAAACAAAAATAGAACAGCTTATTCAACAAGACTTCGCTAGACTCGACAATTCAAAATTTTTCAAACTATAAACTTCTCTGTAATTCATTTATGTCAGAATGATACTTGTCATGGAATCTGTCATCGAAGATAATAGCCTTCATTGCTCGGACTAGAATTACTTCAACTCTAGATAGAGAAAGTCATATTCTCATAATCAAAAAGGAAAACATTCACTGCAGGATTTGTGGAAATATGATATCTGATGAAATCTCCCACTATATCATAGAATGCAAATATTTAGGTGAAGAAAGAGAAAAACTCTTAAAAACACCTTCTGGAGATTGAGAAACCCACTGAAGACGCTGAGAACTATTTCAGAAAAGAAAATATAGCAATAGAATTCTATAATTTCTACAGATCAATTTTAAATAGATTCATACACAAAAAGGGTAGTGAGGAAAGTTTTAGAACAGATGTGTAAATAAATCCCTTTTCAAACAAAGGCTCACATGAACATGGGGAGAGGAGAAAAAAAATTGCTGCATTATTTTGTAGTTGTATGGCGAATCCATACAGACACCATCAAGGGTCACAACTTGATACCCTAATATGATTAAGTGGAGATAAGAAAGAAAAAGAAGACCTTGTGTATATAATCTATATTCCAAATTGTGCCTTATCACAAATACTTTTCTAGTTTTAACATATAAAAAAATAGTAACTCTCAGGTAAGAGGACACCTCTCCCTAAATGTCACTTTGGCTCTGTAACTATGTGTTGTCATTTAGAGAGAGAATTTACTGTACTAAAATTTTAGTCGTGCAAGCCATTCAAAAAATCCTTTTTAGCTTAAAAGTCTGCTTTTTATATGGTCACCTAGGAAAATTAGGGAAACAAACTTGAAGATGACAAAATATATTTTGATGTAGAAAAACATTTACCCCTCTCTTTACATAGGAGATGTGCAAGGATTCTTTGAGCAACAATATCTGTGTTACAAAATATAGCTAATCTGTATAGAAAATAAAAATGGATAGTTAATTGGATAACCTTAGATAACTCTTCTTTTGAGATATATTGGAACAAAATATTTAATATTTTATGATCTGATTATAACTTTGTATTTTGATAAAGCACAATTTGGATTATAGATACAAGAAAATAAGACATAATCCAAGTAATTTAATAATGTGTGATGTTTTGGTAACAGAATTGTTATCATCATCAGATAAAAGAATATGGTAACAATGCTGTTACCAAAACGTCACACACTATTAAATTATTTGGATTAGGTCTTATTTTCTTGTAACTTTGTATTTTGTTACACTGTTCCTTCATAGCAACTCTGGTATTTTAGAGTTATTAATTTTGTTTTTGCATTGAATAAACTGCCATGTACTTCTGCAATGTCTTTCCTGATTTTCTAAGAAACATTTAGGTGGAGATGCTGGGTAGATTAGGGAAGATAAAGTGAATATCTTAAATCAATAGGTGCTGTGGGCTACATTTTTCTACGACTGACTCCATGATTATACTGCTGTGTCAAAGCAAATACCTCCCTCCAAGAAGACAATGCCTCTATAGATGATACAAAAACAAAGCCAATCTTAATGCCGCAAGAAAAAGGATACAAAGATACTATAAACAAACTTCCAAAACCTTGAAAGAATCATTTTCCAAAATACATGTTTCCATGTAAGTAGCAACAAGATTTTCAAGTTATAGATCACAACTCCCATAGGGAAGGAGCTATTGAGAAAAATATTTATAATTTCATTTTAAGATTAACAATTTTTAATAAAATATAATGCGGCTTGTGATTGTAAAACGACATTTAAAGATTATCCTGCATGAGTTTCTTTTCATCCCTGGACACTTTTATTTTTCTGTTTATCATTACTCTTCACAATTCATCCTTTCATACCTCATCCATAAGGTTGGAAATAGTCGTTATTTCTCCTTAAAATAAATTTAGATTTTTCGCAGAAAAGAAACTCATGCGGGATAATCTTTAAATGTTATTTTACATTTTAACAATTTTGATCATTATATTTTGCTTCTCTAAAAACTTCTCTTTTTACCACTCTGGTATTTTATAAATTATTTTTTTGTTTTGCATAAAATAAATTGCTTTTTCATTCTGATGTTTATCTTTCATAATTTTCTACATGACAATATTCTGGTTCGTTAAAATAATAGAGAAAATAAACTTTACATTTCCCAATTTCCATTAAATCACAGCTGTGTTGCTTGATTCTTGGCTTAAAATTAGGAGAATTGTTGGTCTTGGAAATCAAGATACTCCTATTCCAACCACTAATGTGTACAACTGTGGTGGACTCACCAAACCAGGAAACTTCCATCTACCGGATGGATGCTGAAGAGCAGGTCTGGAGTCCGACGCCAATCTCGGATCAGCACATCCCATTTCTTTTCTATCAGGTCACTTGCCATGGCTTCCATGTTCTGTAACATATCAACTTAGAAAAACCTGTCTCTTCATTGATTATAAAAATACACATGTATATAGAGCTATTACAGTTAAACCTGTCTATATCACCCCCTCTTGGGACTCACCAAAATAGGGTGCTATAGAGAGGGGGTGCTAAAGACAGCTCACTTTTAATGTAACTATCTCATTGTACTACGTATTTAAAATCAGGCGCTATTTAGAGGGGGCGCTAAAGACAGGTTTAACCGTATTTACCACATATGTGTCATAGAATAAATCAATCTGAACTCCTGTATTAACAACAACAAAAAACTTTATTAAGACCTTTCAGTCTTATACAGATTCTCCAAGCAGAAATGTAGGGATCATGCAGGAATAACAGTAATAGTACCAGTAATAAAAGAAATACAAAGCAATATTGTGCCATATATATATATAATGAATAAAGACATTAAGACGTGAATATTTATTTTCCCAAATAAATAAAACTTTTCTACTGTCCTTACTGCAATGAAAAAAATATTGGGAGGGCTTGGCTCATCAGAAGAACATTGTTCAATGTAAATATTAAAATGCAATTCTACTGTCCTAAAAGCTTATGTCCATAGTTTTCTTGAATACCATTTCTAAGATTCCAACCTTCGGTGTAGCATATATAAGCAGAATGATCCAATACAGTGTTAGAGCTCTAAAGAAGCAGTCTGGTAGATTAAATTGGCGAAACGGCTGGGAGGGTTCACCACTGATGAGCCAAGCCCTCCTTATATTTTTTCGTCGCAGTAAGGACAGTAGAAAAGTTTGATTTATTTGTGAAAAGAAACATTCACGTCTTAATGTCTTCATTTGTTAATAAAATAAATATTATTATTTTTAAAACTAATCACATTTAATTGTAATATGAAATTTATATACAGGAAAACATAATTAAGACAATCAAGCTAATAAACAGATTAGTCTGGGTAAAGAACTTCTGTATTAGAAAATACCCAGAATTTCCTGCAAGCTATATAGGTAGTAAGACCATGGCGATATATCCTCCTCAGGCCTCTATCACGAAAAATGTATACAAATATTTTATTTTTGTTATTTTAATTATTGAAAGCAATGTCTACAATTTTGGGTATAAAATCTAGCATTTTTAAGGAAGTGTACCCTATAATGGGAGAGTCCTCTCATGGATGATTTACTGTACTATAATTCAAGAAGAAGCATAATGGAAAGTGTAGATGTTTGCTGTAATGGTTTAAAAATGAAATTAATACGGCAGAAGTGTGAGAGCTTCAAGAACATGGATACTCCCTAATGTCTCTTTTTCTCACTAGAAGTTGTGTGCTGTCAGATTTTGTAAAGGTGGTTGCTCATCATATAGGGGATGTTTTACTTTCAAAGTAGTTTAGTGCATGCTGGAAGACCAACCTGGTTGGACATATCTGTGGCGAGAGAAGCGGAGGAAGATCCTGTGGATATGCTCTGCTTGCTGTGGGTGTCTTCCTCATGTGCCTTGGTGCCCCCCTTGGTGGCAGCCTTGTCTGCTACACCTGGCATTGAAGGGTGAGTAGAGGAGTGTGGGCCTTCAGACCTACCTTCAGCCACGTGCTCCGAGGACTCGGATCCATGGAAGATCTTCTGGCTCATCTCTGAGAGAAGTTTCTCAGCTTCCTGGGTGAAGGTCATCTCCTTGTTGTCCAGCCAGTGGATCACAAAGTTGAGCTCTGAGGGTCCGGAGATGCTCGGGACTAGAGGGATGTCTGGGGACCACGGAGCGATTTAGAGTCAATTCTTGATTCAGGACTTAATGGGTTTGATACCAAATCTATTTAAGATCAGGATTTCCTGTGAGTGAGGGTACCAACCAGTCTCAGCATTGATGCTAGTGGCTAGATGGAAGTGGAGGCCGGGGGCGATGCCAGAACTGTAAATGCCAAAGTTGTGGAAGTCGTGAACACTGTAAGTACTGGGGAGGCTAGGGATGGGCTCCTGGCTGGCCTCCTCAATGGCCTGCCTCTTCTTGTACTGTTGGAATGACCTGCACAGATGACTCTTTCTTAGCATTGGTGGACATTGTGCATAAAGGTCTAATTCAAGGCATGATCTTTTTTTTTAAATTGTAGATGGAAACCAAAAAAAGTTACAAAACCAAATTCACTTAAGTGTGTCATTATCAAATATCCTAGTCTTCAGACTCAAATTAGTAATGCTGTTACAGTAGACCTCAATGTAAGGATCCCTCTTTACAAAGGGTAGTTTTCATCACCAAAATGAATATTTTTACTAATTAGAAACTCTCCCTAAAGCAAACTCGGCTCAGCAATTAGGTGATTATTGTTCTAACTTGGGAGAGACTTGGAATACAGTGGATTGATGTAGGGAGTTAATGTTTGTAAGACAAGCTACTTTTTTTCTATTTAGTTGGGAGATTTTTTTGGTATTTCTACTTCCTATCATGAGTGAATGAAATCTTTGTTTGTCTATTTGGTTAAGGCATTTAAGAGAAACAAGTTTAGATTTACTCACAAGTCCTAGAAAAGCTTTTACAGAGTCATTTTTAATTTAGTTTTAAATATTTGAACTTTTATACTTTCCAAAAACAATTAGCATCACAAACATAATGCAAATGTTTGCTTAATACTGTTGCTTTAATTTGTCAAACATTGGAATATGCTGGAGTTGATGCTCAACAGTGGCTCTCCAATATTGACAAGGTTAGAACCTGAGGTAATAAGACCAAATATTAAATTGTGTGCAACATTTTGTTAACAGAATTGTTATCATTATCAGACAAAAGTGTTGAATCTGAAATAGAGGAGAGCTTCAGATCCTGTGTGTGTGTGAACTCTTTAAAATAGAATTCTCAAGTGATTGCTTAGCATCATCCTTAATGTTCACTTTGGAATTCATTTTCTTTAGCTCATAAAAAAAGTTATTAAAAAAGTCTATCAAAATTGATAAGGTACAATTTGGATTATAAATAGGAACATGAGGTAACAAGAACAAATCCACATTAATAGATACATTAATATGAATTTGTCTTGCTACCTGACATTACCAAGGTAATTGATAACAGTTCCATGATCTATAATTGATACACCATCTACGCTCGGCATTATGCAAGTGGCTGGTAGAGGAGTTATATTCTGATTTAGGGTAAATCTATATATATAAAAATGAATGTATGTGTGTCTGTTTGTCCTTTATGCCTGACCAAACCACTCATTGGAACGCCATGAAACTTTGGGAAGTTATTTAGTATAGTACTGGGAAGGTTTCTAGCAAATAAAATTTTTGAAAAACTTTTCGCCTTAAAATAATCAAAATAAATATTCTAATTTATCTGTTATAATTCAACAATCTGCTCTAAATATTATCATGATGATACGATGATTTTGTAATGTAGAAAATTAGGAAAGACAAAATTCAGGATGACACGGCAATTTATTTGAGACAAGAATAATGATACAATTCCAAAGCAAAGATACTGTTCCTTTAACTTCCAATTACCGAGGGAACCAATTAATATTGATTTTATTCAACTTATCGAGTATTTTTCAAGGGACCGGGAAAAAATGTTCACTAGATAAAACGATGATTTTGTAATGTAGAAAATTAGGAAAGACAAAATTCAGGATGACACGGCACACAGTGACCGGGAAAAAATGTTCACTTTATCGAGAGATTCAAATTTACGATTTTCAAATTATCAAAATATATCTTTTTTTTATATATAAGTTTATAGAGAATAGTTTTAACAAAATGTTCGTTAGACAAACCTTTACTCGGGTAAAACCCGGGCGAAGCCGGGTACGTCCGCTAGTGTTATATAATAGTTGATTCACTTTGGTAAACAAAAATGTAACCATTGTAGAGTTTTTCAGATGTCCTTGGAAGTAATACATGGCCTACTTATTTTTATTTTTTCAATTATCCATTGTGTATAGTTATACAAGGTCATGGAGACTAAATTCATAGATCAAATTCACAATCATTGTAGGGGGACCAAGTCTGACTGTCACCTTCATGCGATGGATAGCCAACCAATGACAGCAGCTCTTTTTACCTATCATGGAGACTTATGGACTGAATGGCCTACTTATTCTTGCAGAAACCCAGGCCCACTAGTAAGTGCAAATAACCAAATAGGATTGAGTGCACTTATAAATAAAAACTTTAAAAGTTTCTACAGGTGCAAACAGGTGACATAATTATAGAACAAAGATTCTAGCGACTCTCTTCTTTTACACCTTAATATTATCTTCCGACAAGTTAAAAAAAAAAAAAAGAGGCAAAAATATATTTTTAAATATTTTTCCTAACACACCTATTTTTCTAATCAATTCTTTCCTTAGATTGTTAAACCAATAAGGAAAAATGATATATAGATACAACTAGAGAATTCTCTCAGGCAAGTAAAACATGTTTGTCATCCCATTACAAGTCTTGCTTGATGAGCACAGTTGGTACAGTGGAGTGAACCCAGGAGGAGCTCTGAACCTCAGAAATAGACAGCATCAAACAACACTAACAAGATTTAGAACAGGCCATCCCAAGCCATTGAAGATAGAAAATAATAACAAAATCTACCCCACTTGCCCAAAATGTAGCTTGGCACCTGCAGCTCCAGAAAATATTTTGGTTTGCATTAGATTCACTAAACAGGACCTTTGGGAGAAGCCGCTTCTTATCATAAAACAGCTTGAGGAGCATAAATTCATGGAATTCATGTAATCTTTACACAAGGGGATAAGAAACAACAACAAGAGTCTTGCTTGATTATTGCTAGTTGAAAGAAAAAAATATTGAGGGAGGGGGGAACTAATTAATAATTTCTCTCTCTATATATAACAGAAAGTCTAAGATCGAAGGAGAAATGTTTCTTTTATTTACAGCATGATAAAACATAAGCTTCTTTCAAACCTCTCAGTTCAGGTGTAATATTTTATTAGAGTTGAAATACCTGTAAGAGAACCTAGAGGTTCATGTTTGAAGCTCATGTTGTTTGAAAGAAAAAAATTATTAAAGAATTTTATATTTCTCAGTCAAACCTGTTGTCATAAGCATAGTTGTGACACTTAAAAACTTGATATCTTAGAATTATGATGCTATAAACAAGTTGCTGATATAAAAGCTTCAATTAAAACAGCAGCTAGTCTATAACATAATAATTTTAAGGTCCCTCTCCATTTTGTTTAACAGTTATAACGAAATAAAATCTTGATCCCAGGGTGGGCCACATGGTCTCTCCATATCTCCCTCCTTCGGTGCCTTCCTCTACTGAGGGTGGACCACATGGTCTCTCCATATCTCTCGCCAACCGCTTTATCTACTTGTATATTCATTGTCCAGTCCTTTGTTTCAGGTCATCATCTCCATTAGTCTATGCTTTTTAAGCAGACCAAGCTCACCTTACATTGTATTGCCTTTGGGTTAGTGTGACAGTTTATAGGGCCAGAAGTAAAAAAAAAAGTTTCCATCAATTTGGATTTGTAAGAGCTAACCATACAATAAGAAGCAAAAAGGAAGACTCAATATACATTGATTCTACACAAGAAGATTGTTCACCAAGGCAAGTCTCTCACACAGACTTACTTGATGTGGTTGAGGCGGGTCATGATCCTCTTGTGGTTTTTCTGGAACTGGAGGCGAGGGGTGTTGGCTAGGACTTCTATCTGCTGGGCATTGATGAGTCCGTCGTTGGGCACCAGGGTCTGGACCCAGAGTCTGCAGATGTTGTCCCGGCAGGAGGTCACCAGCATGTTCACCACAGAACCCCTGGAGGAGTACACAACTCTGTCAATGCTGGAATCCTTTATAGCTCATAGTACAGTAGAACAACAGGCCACTCATGCTAAGGATACTCTCTATAAAGAACAGTTTTCATCACCAAAATTATCATTTTGCTAAATTAACAACTATTCGGGAAGAGGGGGACACCTCTTTCTAAAGGACAATTAGGGTCTGCAACTAGGTCCTTTACAGAGAGGATGTTCTACTGTTTTAGAGGAATAAATCTTGATAAATACACAGAGGGAAGAATACATACAATCAGATCTCATGTAAGTTTGGAAATCAAAAACTGTTGTTCCCTTGGGGGAACAGATTTGGTGCTTGTCCCTCCTGCTCTGTACCAGTCATGTGCAGCATTTGTTTCTATTCCTGCAGTCATTGGGATTTGATGGTATGGAGGAGATCTCTTTCGTCTAGTTGGTTTGTAGACATTCTGGCCTCAGGGTGGCAAGACTTTGAACCAAGATTTTATTGTTATAACCCATGATGTTGTTTTGTTGTTGTTAGTGTCCTTCAAGTTTGACTTTTATTAACTATATGAACCAATATTCTCCAAATTAATCTGTTAGTTACTATCACTTACAGCTCATTGCAGGTCTTTGTTCCTTCCTTTTTCCTTCAATTTTTCCTAACATTGGAACAATTCTGCCTAATATCAACATCTTTTTAATCTATTATTTTGTACATATAGTTTTCTCAGCTTAGTTTACCAGTGCCTACTTTTGTGATGTTGTTATAACCATGGCTGTTTTGAATTATGATGTTATAACAGAGTTGTTGTTATAAAAGAGGCTGTTATAACAAGGTTCACCCAACAGTGTCTGTCAATAAAAGCTTTGTTTGCCACCATTCTAGAGGAGGGAGGGTATGTTAAGCAAAGATTCAAGAGTGAAACAGACCTGGGCATGTGCTTGCTGATGTTGCGCCAGGAGAGCCCCGTCACTGCGCGAGGATGAGGCAGGTAGATGAAGTTGGCCTCTTCGCAGGGATGCTGCCCAGACTTGCCCAGGAGGGTGGAGACATTCGCTGCACAGTCAAGTACATAGTGAAAACATACGTAGAGAGATGGCAAACTATTTAGGTTGCAGACAGAATCGAAAGGGTAAAAACACCCTCTTCAATGAAGAGGCAAGGAGAAAGAGAAATCTGCTTGGAAGACACTGCGATAACATCCTTACAAGATATCAAAGGAAACAATATCATTGGCTCAGCCATGTTAAATGATCTAACACTCTGCCCTGTCAGGTCTTGTGAAGAGTTTAAACTCAGGACAATGAGGAAGACCCAAGAACATGAATTTGAATCAATTTTTATACAAGTGTTTTACTTTTTTTATTTTTACAAAAGTATTGAATATTGAGAAGGAAATTTATATTATTAGCTAAGTTACGGTAAGTGAACACAATGCAATTAAAAAAAAAAAACTTTACAAAATTAGCGTTACTGTATGTTAATAAGCAGTCATTAGCAAACACATATGTTTGCCTAATTTCCACGTGCTCTATTTTTTACAGAAAAATATTTACATGCCAGTATTTTGGATGGATTTTTTTATAAGCCTAATTTTTCTTATTCTTACTAAGAAGATAGGGCATTGCAGTCACTCACTCAACTCAGGCAATTTCGAGGGTTAATGTGCTAGGGCGGGAAATTTGGGGGTTGGGCGGAAAAACTGGCATATATTTAAACTATATTGATTTTGAAACAACTAAATGAATTGCAAAAAATAATTAAATCAAATACCTAAACACTAATATAATACAATTTTTGCCATCACACACACTTTTTGCCTGTGGTTTATGTGTTACTTTTGTATTGCTATTCTATGGCACTTCTACTATTTATTATTGATGTACTTTCAGTATGAAGGAAATTGCACTCGGGGAATTCTCAGGTGAAGCCAGGTCATTCATCTAGTATGTCTATATATGCATGTATCAAAAGTGGTACCTCTCCCTTTAGAAATGTATTAAAACAATTTTTTTAAAGGGAGAGGTGCCACTTTTGGTATATGTATGTTGGATCGTGTTGGATCCTGTTGACTCTCTGTGGGATCCTTATTGAGTTGTGTAAGATCCTATCGACTCACTGTAGGATTGGTGTTGACCTTGTCGGATTGCTGTTGACTCTCTGTAACAATCCTGTTGAATCCTGGTGAGTCCTGGTGAATTGTGTATTGGGTGGATTTGATTGGATTGGTGATTGATGGCGCAGTATTGGTCGAATGGTGGTTTTCCACAGGGGAAGAACGAGCACACCTGGATGGGATAGAAAATAGACCTTGCGAAAGGGAGAGTGATGAGACTGGAGGAGGTACTTTAGCCTTTCACATGATGGAGCGGACACTACCTTGGTTGGAGCCTAAGTTGAGCACACCTTGCTTCTAGCACGGTCACCTACCTTCTTTTTAACTTCTTGTCCGAGATCATCGTCATTAACTCTCTCGACTTCTCATTAGTGGAGATCCTTCCACGTGCTCTCTGCTGATTCGCTATCAGTTGGTCATGCTTAAAGGTGATTGGTTGTTGATTTGTCATGCTTAACTGTGATTGGCTTAGTACCTCAATTGTCGCCATGATTGAAATCTTCCAGGAAGAAGAAGGTCTTTGAACTTAAGTTTTATGGGTCCTGGGCAGTGACCTTTACTTCCAGGATGACGCAATCCTGTTAATTGTTATTCCCTTTTCGCGAAGCCTAACTTTTATTAAATCTTTTGACAATACATTGCACAGATTGTGGTGGGGTTACATATTGCTATATACAGGTTATCACATGTATATCATCCTCCAGCAAATTTATGTCTATATATAGAAGCATAGGACGCCTCTCCCGTCAAAATAAACGTTAAAACCTGACGCCATCTATTGACCATCGCCGCAAACTAGCGGCCAACTAGCAAACAAGCCCATGGTTTCGGGCTAATGGCCCTCATCAGCCTAGGGCGGACTTTATTCCATGAGATCCACACGGGATCTAATGGAATCTTCACAATTTACCAAAGAGGTGTTTTGCTGGCAAGGTGGCTGGGCCAAATCTATGGCTAGAATATAAATGAAAAATTTTTCTATTTAAAACATATGATAGGGTGAATTTGTTATTCTATATTAGCAATTTGGGATGTGATTGACATAACAAGATCTGCCTAGGGATAAGAAGATTCCAGGTTTGAAACCCAGCACAGGCTCAATTTTGTATATTCCAAGTTATAGAGGGCTTGTAACACATGTCTGTGACAGAAGGACATGGTAGCCATGTACAAGACCATGTGCCATGGTGATGTCCATTAAGAAACAAAGGCTGTAACTTACCCTGGCTGTTCCAGTACCATATCTTGACTAGACGGTCACTTCTGGCAGCTGAGGCAAAGAGAGTCCCATCCGGGGAAAACTTGAGGAAGCTGATGGGATTGGCTGTTCTGGAAATACCAGGTATTGGGATTAGAACAGCTGACACAACTCTCTCATTGCCTTGTTTTAAATGCAACCATCAGTATTTCCAATTAATAAAGTTAGATTTAAAATGCTGATACTTTAACAAATTTATATTTTTGAAAAAAATGATATCTGTTAATTAGAACAAATGATAATAGGGGATATTAATAATTGGGTCCAATTTTTACTTTTTTAGCAGGTGATAAGGTACAATATTTGGATTATAGATTGTGTTTATACAAGGTAATAAGACCAAATCCAAACAAATAAATAGTGTGTGACTGTACTTTCAGTATTTTTGTCTGAAGATGGTAACAACACAGTTACAGAAACGTCACACACTATTTATTTAGATTTGATCTCATTACCTTGTGTTTATAATCTATAATCCAAATTGTACCTCATCATTCAACAGACTTTTATGAATCTCCAAGAGGCCTGCATCTTTGCCATTATACGGCGCAATAAATGTTGAGTCACAATGAACCCTAAAAAAGGCGAAGCAATCATCTCCAGGGAAAAAAAAATAGATGAACTACACTGGTGTCCAAAAAATAAGAAACTCTTGTTTTTTAATGATATGTTTTAAAATATACAACGCTAAAAGCTAAAAAGTAATTTAATTAGGTATTTTAAGTCGTAGAATTTATTTATTGCAACCATTCGATTCAGTAAAATTGAAAATAGGCAAATTTTTGCTTGTCTTTATAAGTATGCTATTTGGCGTGTGTCGTTTACCCCATCTAAGAATTGTCCAATTATAATTTTATTTAATCCTTATTTAATTATGAGTTTACGAAAAATTTTAGCAAATGATTTAAAATGGAGAGCTGTTGGAAGAATGGAGGCAGGGCAATCACAAATTGAAGTAGCAAAATGGCTAAATGTGAATAAATCTGTGGTCACCAAAATATGGAAACAGTTCATTGAGACAGGAACCATCAAAAGAAAAGAAGGTTCTGGTAGAAAAAGAAAAACAGCTACCTCTGAAGACCGTTATCTGGTCGTAACTGCCAAGCGCCATAGGGAGATGACAGCTATTCAACTCTCTAATGAACTCTCAAGTGCTACTGGAATGAGAATTTCAAGACAAACTGTTTACCGAAGGCTTCACGAAGGTGCTCTTTATGCAAGACGACCAATGGTCTGTATCCCTTTAACCTCTGCTCACAGGAGAGCCCGCTTGAATTGGTGCTTGGAACATCACGCCTGGACTCATGATCAGTGGGCCAATGTTCTCTTCTGTGACGAGTCAAGATTTAGTTTAAACACAGATTCTCGACGAATTTTCATCTGGAGGGAGCCTGGAACCCGCTATCATCCCAGTAACATCAGGGAAATAGACAGTTTTAGAGGGGGCAGTCTCTTAGTCTGGGCTGGCATCAGTTCTAGCAGACGCACACCCCTCCACATTTTTTCTGGGGGCACTTTAACTGCCCAAAGGTACAGAGACGAGATCCTTGAGCCCTATCTAACACCTTATAGAGATCAAATTGGTCACAATTTAATTTTAATGGACGATAATGCTCGTCCGCATAGGGCTAGGCTAGTCAATGAATATCTCCAAAGTGAGAATATTCGAAGGATGGATTGGCCAGCCAGATCTCCGGACCTGAATCCAATAGAGCATGTGTGGGATGCTCTAAGGGAGGCGTATTGGAGCTCGTCACCCCTCTCCCAGAGCCCTCGTTGAGCTAAGAACTGCTCTATTGGAGGAGTGGGGTTTACTACCCCTGGACCTCCTCCAAAGCCTGGTAAACAGTATGAGGGCTCGCTGTGAGACCTTGATAGCTGTTAGAGGTGATCATACTCACTATTGATATCTTATTTCTTTAAGATCTGGAACCTTAGCTTTGGGTATGTTGGTAATAATTTGCATATTTCATAATTTCAAATATTTTTTTTATTTTCATATATCTAGTCAAATTCTCCATAGTTTAAACTATTTGTATACAAAATTTTATATTTGTTAATAAATTAGCTTTTGAGAAATTTCAATATTGGTTAAGTTTCTTATTTTTCGGACACCAGTGTATTTATTTTTAATGAATGGATGAATGGAAGAGACAATGTTAGCTACCAATGTTCGGGGGTAACTCTGAACTAACATCTGACCTTTTCCATGATAAAACAAAATTTGGATAATAGGTTATTGCTACAAGGAAAAAAGACCTAATCCAAATAAATTAATAGTGTGTGACAGTGTTGTTACCATCATCAGACATGTTACTGAAACTTCACACACTATTAATTTTTTTGGATTAGGTCTTATTTCCTTGTAGCTATAATCTATAATCCAAATTGTGCTTTGTCATTTTTTATAGACTTCAATGGACTGAAGAAGTTAGTTTTCTTAAGAGCTGAAGAAAATTAATTCCAAAGTGAATTACAATGTGTTGATGCCATCACTTAAAGATTTTAAAGAATTCAGGATCTGAAGCTCTCCTCTATTTTTCTAATGATGGTGGTGTCTTGTCCATGGAGCAGATCAGATCGGTCTATACACCCTGATTTCTGATGATGGTAACAATGCTGTTACCAAAATGTCACACAATATTAATTAATTGTAGCTATAATATGACCTTCCAAAAACATATAAAAAATAGAGTCGATCTGGAAAAGGCAGCACAACACACTGACTAGCCCTATTTATAGGTCCAAAAAGCAAATTATCCCTGCATTACTAAAGAGCAAATTACATGTCAGTAATAAGACCAATTTTGATTAATGGCCACACAATTTTTTTTTCAACCAACATAAAAGCACCATTAAGAAAATTTTAAGCATTTGAAATTAAAATGATTAGGAAAATCACAATCATCAGGCATCATCTCACGATGAAAAATATTAAAGAATACATAAAACAATCTTTTAAGTTTGACAAAAAACTTGAAATTTTTTAAAACTCACCTTCAAGGAGGATACCAAACACAAATGCGAAACAAGGAAAAAATTAAATTTAAAACCGAAACAAATTTTTACTCAATTAACCCTTAATTAAACGCGCCCGTTTTTAGGACGTAGGTACTCGTGCCGAGCTTCCCGAGCTCAAACTTTATGATGATAAAAAAGGATAAATTATTTTTCAAAAAATAAAAATTGTATTTTACCTTAGTAGATAGACAATAAGGATTAAATTGATAGCAAAGTTTAAAATTATATTTTCATAATTACCAAGTCATGCATAAAAATATAAAAACATGTGGAAATGCAAAGATTTTCGCAGGCTTTGTGCAAATTCTTTAATATCTAATAAATCGCCATTATTCACTGGCAATTTTGGCAAATTTGGTTTGAGTGTTGTTTGCAAATGTTATTATTGCATTTACAGCAAGTCATGGTTGACATGTGGTTCTTGGCGCAAGGGCAAATATTGCACCGTTTTACTAGCTATTTTCAGAGGAAAAAAAGCTCTAAAATTAAACCTATATATTAAAAATTCAATATATTATAAATTGAAAAATTAAATATGGATAAATAATTGAAAAAACAAGTTTTAAAAGATTCCACAAAAACGTACCAGTGACGAGAGAGAGGCCAGGCAGCAAAGTGAAACCATAACCAAAAGTGTTACGTCAGCACTCGCGAAACGCTTTTGAGGCACGCCGACAATTTTAAATTTTTTTTTTTCAAACTCTCCTGCTGCCATTGTAGTTCAAGTACGGTTTAAAATGTCGATCTGCTGAATAAGTACAGCTATGAATTTTTTTTTTTTTTTTTCATTTTTAAAATTCTCATTTTAGAGTTTTGTAAATTGAGATGAGCTTCGGAGGCTCGGCGCGAGTAAATAAGGGTTAAGCTAGGACGATCAAATATGGAAGAAAAAAAGCACTTTGAATGTCAAGCAAGCCAAAAAAAATTTCCAAGGACAAGTTCCTCAAGGACTTGAAATTCCAGGGTCAAAGTCACAAAAAATATAATTGTAGATGAACTCTTGTATAACCCCACCCTCCTCATTTGTTGTAAATATGATGATTTGGTTGTTCATTTTGAGCTGTACCTAACAAAGTTATTTTGGACTGGAAACAATACAGCCTGCACCACACTGACAAGAGCCAATAGTCTGAAATGTGTACCTAGTTGGATTTTTTTTAAAAATTGTATTAGACAATATTCAGGAATTCTATATACAGTTACGAGTGTCATCAATTCTTTTTTATCTCTGTCACTGTTTGCTTTTTTTTTGGAATGGCGTTCTCCTATTGGTTGGCTACGATCACGCCACCTTTCCCCCCCCCCACTCGCTTTGTTGTTTTTGTAACTATTGTGTTGGAGCGGGTCGCTCCTTAAATAAATGCATATATTAGTTAATAACTAAATGGAATCCTCTCTTTCTTTTACCCAGTAAGAGACGCCTACGGAAGCCAACAGTACATAGACAGATAAAGCACATAGGCTATAGTTATTAACTAATATATGCATTTATTTAAGGCGCCAATTTATAATTGTAATAAATAGTATTTGAATAAAAACATTCAATCGGGTAAAACACGGGCGTTGCCCGGGTCATTCGGCTAGTAAAGTTATATCAGCATTTAGTTATGTTGAGATAGATGTGTTATGTTCTCCTTGAATGCTTATCTGAGAGGTTAGGGGACATGGTTTTTTCATCATTTAAAATACCTGAACTTCCCCTACTTCAGTATCACCTCTTTTACGCACACAAAAATACACAACAACAACAAAAGAAATAAAGGAACTGAGGATATTAGTTCTGCTTACTTGCGCCGCCAAACACAATCCCACTTATGGGTTGCGCTGTCTTCTGCATTTTTGGAGAGAGACTCGTAGATAGTTGGTATAGTTCCTGCGGTGGAGTTCTCTGTGGGAGGGGAGATAAGGTACCAGAGCTGCAGGCTCTCTCCCCCACTGAGCAGTTTGGTTCCTGCGGCAGCAACATCCTTGGTCCTGGAGTATTGACAACATCCACAACTTACCTTCAATGTTCCATGACAGAACATTTACAATACAGTCAGCTTGGAGGGTGGCTGTTTTCACCCACTGGTAGTCCAAATACTGGACACACATACACCAGGTTGTATAACACTATATAATATCTCTATAAGGTATAATTTAGATTATGGGTTAGGAACATAAGGATTTAGGTTTGGTTGTATTACCTTGTGTTACTATAATATCTCAATTCAAGACTTATTGACCTTTTTTTTATTTAAGTTTATTGTCCTGGCATTTTGACTACCCTTGTTACCCTTTCCAAAGATGGAAAGTTTATTTGCTAATATAACTTTCCATCAGCACTGGATGGTCAAAATATCAGGACAATAAACTTTAAAGAAGGGTTGATGAGTCTACAACTTGATCAAAATCCAATTATGGTGTGTTCTCTGCTATAATATCTATAATGAGAAGTATAAGGACCAAGGTGAAGAATTTACTTATTGGGCTAGCATTAACACAAGCTTTCAAACTTCACCCCACAGGCCAACTTTATTTATTTAGACCTTACATCTGTGTCAAAGAACTGTCTAGTCTGAAGGCTTGTGGTATTGCTAGCCTAATGAATACTCTTCTTCCTTTATTTCTCTATTTATACAGCAGCAACTCGGGTGGTAGTCAGCTGTTAGTGAAACTACTGGAACAAAGATCCTCTGATGAATGGCTTTCTACCACCAACGTGCAACATTCAGCTACATGTTGGTCAGGAGAAGCTCCAACATATATATGTACCCACCTTGATCATCCTCCTTATAAGCCTGTTTTGGCAAATATGAAACAATTCAGTTACAATAGAAGGAATCGCAGGATATCATTGTTGGAAGACACCAAAGGTAGATGTGACGAGTTTCTAAGGAAGTTAATAAAGAAACTGGTCATGTCTACCTGTGGTCTCTTCAACAATTTGGTCTTAGATACCAGACAGATGTTTTAGGGGCTGCTTTGATTTGATTGTGGGAACATGGGGAGTTGATGGAACCTGCTGATGGAGGACACAGTGTGGAACAACGTCCTCACTCCTGGCTGGCATTCTTACTGGACTGATTACAGAGATAGATGGGGCAATATTTAGACAAGTGACTTTCTACATGGCAACACCATCCAGGAACCCTAAGTTAATCAGATATACAGTAGATTTGTCCAAGAGAGACCATCACCTAAAATGATAGCTAAACTTGATCTATTCCTCGAAGTAGTCTCTTATCACATAGATACTGTTTAGTTTGAAAAACTTCTCATTACAAGAGTCTCTGACAAGAGAATACCTTCAGGAGAGACCATGATTTAAAGTGGTTTCTCATGGGAGACTTTACCGTAAAACAAAATCTCATGGTCTTTATGTGAAGTATAGAATCCCTTTTAAATGTCTCAGTTATTGGTCACAGCAGGAGTGGGGGGTTCTCTGGTCAACTTACGTGTGAAGAATTTTGATTCAGCAGAGGTGTGGGTTCAAATATTTGGATTTCCCTTCCGTAGGATGCAGCAATCTGCAAAAAAAATGACACACACAGACAGACATATTAGAAAGAATTCCAGGCTGTAAATGTGACATGTTAACCCACCTACTAAGATGTTATAAGAATTAAATCTGGTAAAATTCTTTGTAAATATTGTTTTTCTGCAATATTTCTCTTTTTTTTTTTATGAAGACTGTTTTGTACTGTCATTGCAATGGAAAATATTTGGGAGGACCTGGCTCATCTGTGGAAATAATTAGCTCACCTTAGCAGCTCAACCAGTATAATCAACTAGAACATTACATCTATTGTATTTGGTCAAATTGTATATAGAGATAAAACTGGCAAAATCCCTGGGAGGGTTCACCACTGATGAGCCAGGCCATCCCATTATTTTATCATTGCAGTAAGGGCAGTAGAAAATTGATTTATTTTTAAAAGAATCATACATGTTTAAAAGAGTTCAAATTTCTTATAGTAGAAACCTTCTATAGTAAATAGTCTCCATTGTAGAAAGGGACAAGTTGAATGAAAATAATTCAGAGTACCATTCAACCCACTCAAGTAGGGTTGTTCGCAGACTTTTATTCTATAGCTGCCACTCCCCTCTGAAATGATCTTAGGGGGAATGAAGTGGAATTAAATAGACAGAATAATTCAAAATAAAATATTTCACTCTGTGGTTTCTGTAGATAGATTGTTAACTCTAGTCAATAAATGGCTCTAAATCCTTCTTGGTTCAGCTCGGGTTTATTTTCTCTAAGGTTTGTTGTCGTTAGCATCGACTTTTGATGGCTATATGGACAAATATTCTCCAATTTTTCTGTTATCATTCGTAGCTCATCTAGTGACCTTCAAGTAGCTTTCTTGAACCCTTCTAGCCAGCAGCTCATTGCATGTCTTCCTCTCTTCCTTCTTTCCCTTCAATTTTCTCAACATCTTTTCTAAACCATTTTCTCTCATTATGTGTCCTTCTTAGTAGGGTACAATTTTTTTTACCTTTTTAGTACCTTTTAAATGTCTAGTGGCCAAAATTTACGAATTTTAGTTGAATTGGTTGTCCTATAAAAGTAATTTAGAGTCAATGTTTCTACTTTATGGGTTATATGCCTTATTTTCTAAAAATTGCAATACAACAAATGCTTTTAATATGTGAGGTGGTGCATCTTGTGGTTCTTTACAGAATTGTTTAAGTTTGATGTTTTGTATAGATCCAAGATACACCTATTTATTAAAATATAGAGATACAGTATAACTTCTTTAATTCAATCAATTAGAATTTGGGGAGGGGAGGGGGTTGGTGGAAAGGTGGTCTAAACAAATAGAATTGGTTTTTCGACTACTACGGACCCGGGATTTCTGCATTGGACATTTTTTTTCTAATTAAAAAAAAAAAAAATGCTCAAATGACCCCCGATTTTTGCAAAAGTCCAACCCCACCAGAGAGTGCAAGTAACCAAACTGGCATATTTGTAAGTGCAAAAGTCGAACTGCTTTTCACGTGTGTAGACATGTGGTGCAATTACAGTAAAATCAGCCGCTAACTACCCACCATAATTATCTAATTATCGTGGCTTGTACTACGTGTACTAGGTATAATAAAAAAAAAATTCAACACAGACTTTAATTCAACACACACCCCCTAAGTGTTGACAACATAATGTCCGAGAAAGTTTTCCACAAGCAGTAAATAGTGTGGATGTGAATTGACAATCATCTTAACTGACTATAATTCAACACAGACTTTAATTCAACTAAAAATTCTGATCCCTTGTGGTGTTAACTAAAAAAGATGGACTACAACAATATAAATGACGACACAGTATGCGACCGTGCCAACTTACCTTCCCAATGTCTGTGGAGCAGTCCAAGCAGATGACTTGGACATTCCCAAAGACAACCCCAGGAATGATTTGCACCCTCTGGAAGTCACTGGCAAGAATCACTATGTTGCATCCTGAAGCATAAGCCTGGAATCACACAAGCAGCCAATCAATTTTTCAATTAAAAAAAAAACTGAGTGGATTAATTTCAATGTTCAATGTGCTTGTGAGGGAAAAATAGCACATCACACAAACAATTAAAATATATATTTAGACCAAGTTTAACAGTGACATGGTGCTATTCATCATTAGATTACATTATTTAACACAGTTTTTGTCCTTGGCATGCGAGTGTTATTTCCTGATTTCTTATATCTAAATTTTTTTTAAATGACCATTATACTTTCCAAAGTTTCCATAACCCCATATACGTAAATGGCTAACAATTATTTTTAGGGAGTCAGTGGAAGGATGGTCTAAACCGTTGGTTTTCGACCACTACGACCCGGGTTCGATTCCCACAATGGGGACTTTTTTCTGATTAAAAAAAAAAAAAAATGCTCCAATGGCTCCCGATTCTTGCAAAAGTCCAACCCCACCAGCGAGTGCAAGTAACCAAACGGGGCTCTGGCACATTTATAAGTGCAAAGTCGAACTGCTTTTCACATGTGTAGACATGTGGTGCACTTACAGTAAAAAGCAGTCGCCTACTTCTACCCACCATGATTATCATGGCCTGCACCACGTATACTAGGGATAAGCAAAAAAAAAAAATTATAAACAGAGAGAGACAATATCTAGTTCAAAGGTGAGGTTTATTTTTTTACTTTATGACAAAAATTATCATCAAAACTATATAATTATTGATACTTATGTTATAGTATGGTAAAATTTGGATCATAGATAAGAAATATACATGTATATGTGTGGTAATGAGACCAAATCCAATAATTTGGTCTTATTACCTTGATATGATGATGACAATGAATGATGATGCTCCTGTCTTTATAAATGCTCCACAAACAGAAAAATAAGTCTACTGGGTGGCTGGTTGCAGATTCTAGGGGCCATTCTATTTACTTACACAAGTATGAATGTACCACAGCATGTAAAAATGTATAACAATATCACCACATACATAGAAAGTGAAAATATGCAAATTCCACGTTTCAATTTCCCGGCCACAAAATCAAACTTTTAAAAGCATAATAAGCTTTTTCTGTACTTTTTCAATATAGGGAACTAGGTAAACACATTTAATGTCCAAAGATAGAATAAAATAAATTGTTACATGGTGTTATTTGTACAATCTCAACTTCTAAATGAAAGTTGGACAATAACAAGGTGGTTTGGGTTGCATATAAAGCATTTTAAAAGTGAAATTTAAAAATGATTGTTCGTCGTCAAACACATGTTGGCAGTTGTAATACACAATTTCCGTTGAATTTTTATGTGAGCTTGATGAAATTGTAGCCATGCGATATGGATTTAATGATGCCTGTTTCTATATGGATAATGCAAGAGCGCACACATCCGCAGAAACACGGGCATCTGTTAGTCTGCTAAGAAGCAGCGTGAAGTTTTTGTCACCATATTCATATATGCTAAATCCAATCAAATTTTCATTTATCAAAATTAGGTGAGGTTATCACTGATGCAATCAGTAGAATTACATCAGGAGACTGTGAAGGATGGTTTGCTCGCATTCGCAAAAATTGCTTCCTGGCAACACAAGAACACCAGTTTATCCAATAAAATCTGTTTCTAATTTATTTTGTGGTTATTTGCTCTTATATCAGTGTTTTGGACTTAATTTCAAATGTATTTAATTAATCGTTATGATATTGTCTTCTGATTTTTACACATAACAATCTTATTTTTAAAGGCAACAAATTAATTTTAAAAAGTGGCGAATTTATTTTTAAAAGTAACTAATTCACTCTTGAAATGCTATATACTATAGCTTTTTACTTAACACCAGGTAAGACAATTCTGAGTTGAATATTGCTATAACACATCACTTTGGATCAAGATTTTAAGTTGTTGTTGTTGGTATAAACATAGTTGAAATATAATAAAGCCTAATTTGGATTATATAGATTATAGCTAAAATAAAATAAGACCAAATCCAAATAATTAATAATGTGTGACGTTTAGGTAACAGCTTTGTTACCATTATCAGACAAAAGATTATTCTTATCTCTTAACATCACACCCTATTAATTTATTTGGATTAGGTCTTATTTTCTTGTAGCTATAGTTGAAATAATTGTGACATGAACTTTATAAATTGGTGTTAGAAAAAAAAGTTGTTACAACATGATTCCACTGTATATGAAAAAAAAAAAAACATGCAAAATTGTTGACCCAATAGTTAGAGTGGAATATGTCAGCATTCTCTGGAAGCATCTATCAACCATGAATTGACAGAAGTGAATGTAACACCAATTAATTTTATCTCAGGTTGATAACGTGAGAGGAAAGGAAGTTTCAAAAATAATAATAAGGCAAGGTCATAATTTGCAAAGGCAAAATAGACTTTTTGGAGAACTAAAGAACTATTAAAAGATATTTATATATGGAACTAAAGAAAATATTTTGTAGGGTTAATTTTTCTGCATGGAGGTATAGCTTGGACAATGCCCAAAGAACTGGAATGGAACATGAACTCTTTGATAACTGGTGTGCTAGAGGAATCTTGTGATGAAAAAAAAAAAACAAAAATTTTGGAAGATTCAATGGAAAGTATTCATATACAGTAGAACCTCCATGAGAAGACACTAGCACTAGAGGACACCTCACTACAAAGGACGGTTTTCATTTTCAAAATTATCATCTTTACTATTTAGTAACTCTCCGTTAAGAAGACACCTCTCCCCAAAGGACACTTTGGCTCTGTAATTAAGTGTCCTTTACAGGGATGTTCTACTGTAATGAAGCAACCAAGAGGAAATGGAAGTTAGCAGGAGATATTCTCCAAGGATCTATTGACCATACTGGAGGGATGGAACTTGAAGAAGGAGAAAGAGCAAGTTAGACCAAACAAGGTTCAATAAACTAATAGAGTGGCTGTGTATGTGATAAAGTATAATTTGGGGATTTTATAGATAAGAAATACAAGAACAAATGACTTATTTCAATTTAAGGGGTCTGGAGTTAGAAGCTACAAAGAGAGACTTGATCAGAACAGATGTTCCACAATGGTTGATCTCTCTATTCAGGGATGGCTGACTACATGATGGATCATCACAAGGCAAAGAATGAATAATTTTCTCTCTTTTCTGATAAAACACAATTTGGATTATAGATAGAAGAAAATAAAATTGTCTTAGAAAACTTTTTTTTTCTTATCTGCTATCTTGTTTACACACTTGATAACAGGACTATTTAAGAATAGACTGATATTTTTTCTCATTAGTCTTTGTCTGGGCTCAAAGATCGTACACTTTGGTTAGTAGCCCGTAAAACCATATTCTCTCTCTCTCTCTCTCTTTTTCTCATTTATTCTTTTATCTGATTAAGGTAACAACACTGTTACCGAAATGTCACACACTATTAATTTATTTGGATTTGGTCTTATTTCTTTCTTTTCCTTTCTTGAGACATATTTTCCATTAGTGATCATATTAAACTTGTGTATTTAGTACTAGAGAACCAGTACAGTAGGTTATAAACCAATAACCAGAATAAATAATTTATTCTTGAGCTCAGTTCTTTGGAGAAAAAAGAGATAACAAAAAAAATTGGGCCCTTCCCATCAATGATTAGAATACTGCTGTGTGTGTGTGACATAAATAAATAAATACAAAACTAAATAATCTTATTACTTGGGAACACAAGAGCTTAAAAAAAAGTAAACTCATTGTGAAATATCTTTATAATTTTAATGATAAAGCACAGCTTGGATTATAGATTATAGCTACAAGAAAATAAGACCTAATCCAAGTAAATAAATAGTGTATAACATATCGGTAACAGCGTTATTACCATCATAAGACAAAAGTACTGAATAAGAAAATAGAATATTTTAAATAATTACTGTTATCAAGTGTATAAACAAGATATTGATATTGAATCAATTCAGTAATTGTGTCTGATAATGGTAACAACGCTGTTACTGAAAACACACACACTATTTATTTATTTGGATTTGGTCTTATTACCTTGTGTTTATAATCAATAATCCAAATTGTGCCGTATCAATTTTAACTACGGTTCACAATTTTACCTTGAATATAAGTAATAAAACCACAAATCTCCAAATATATATTATTAATAGTGTGATGTTTCGGTAACAACACTGTTACCATCATCAGACAAAAGTACTGAATGTAGTACACAATATGGATTATATATTATTAAACACAAGGTAAAATAAGATCAAATCCAAATGAATAAATAGTGTAAGTTAATTAAATCACAAAGATCCACACATTCTGGAATAAGTTACACAATAGTTTGTGGAAAAATAGTACAAATATGAAATTGTACTGGGATAAGGTGGATAAATTAAGAAAAAAAAGGCAACTCCTTATTGTGGAACTGAAAGTAGCTGATGGCTTGCACCATCTATCTGAATAAATATCAACTATTCATTGATTTTTAACACAATAGTTTGTGAAAAAAAAAATAGTACAAATGTGAAATTGTACTGGGATCAGGTGGATAAATTAGAAAAAATGGGGCATCTCTTATCGTGTAAATGAAAGTTGCTGATGGCTTGCGCCATCTATCTAAATAAATATCAACTATTCATTGATTTTTAACACAATAGTTTGTGAAAAAAAAATAGTACAAATGTGAAATTGTACTGGGATCAGGTGGATAAATTAGAAAAAATGGGGCATCTCTTATCGTGCAAATGAAAGTTGCTGATGGCTTGCACCATCTATCTGAATAAATATCAACTATTCTTTGGTTTTTAACACAATAGTTTATGTTACACCTGAGCTGATAAGCCCAGTAGAGTTCAGTAATAAAAAAACTGATTAAGAAACTTATCCTTGAATGGATTTCTGATTGAATTTATTGAGCACAAGGAATTAATATCTATCAAAAATGTATCAAGGGCCATTTAATGTGAGCAATAGGTACTCAGTACTTATTAAAATAACAGTTGTTGGGGAAAATGTAAAAGAGAAAATTGCTCGAAAGCTTGCATCATTTCAAAATTAAAAAAAAAAAAAAAAAGATACACTTTACCCAACAACTATTTGTTTGTAATTTAATAAAAGTGTGACATTTTGGTAACAGTGTTGTTACCATCATCATTCTGTCTGATGATGGTAACAATGCTTATACTGAAACGTCACACACTATTTATTAATTTGGTCTTATTACCTTGTGTTTCTGACCTATATTCCAAATTTTACCTGATCATTTCTATGGTATTCAAAAGTTTACCTGGATACAGCACATGACTGGTACAGACGGGGGAACAAACTTTACTACCAAGAGAACAAACAGCATTCCTTGATGTCATCTACATAACATGACCTTCCACAGGGTTTTCTCACTATGTTCCATGTGCAATCCCTCACCACATCATTGACCCAACTAATTATCCACAGAAGACACCATAAATCCCCTGACACTTGACATTTTTTTTATTTAACCCAAGTACACATGATATACAGGTCATGATAATCATGATCAAGCAGCTGCCCACTGATGAGGTACAATTTGGATTATAGATATTATAAATATATATTACATAATACATATAAGTAGAACCTTCCTGTAAAGGACACCTAATTGCAGAGCCAAAGTGTCCTTTAGGGAGAGGTGTCCTCTTACTGGAGAGTTGCTAAATTGTAAAAATGGTAAATTTGCAAATGAAAACTGTCCTTTGTTTAGAGGTGTCCTCTAGCAGGAGTGTCCCTTACAGGGAGGTTCTACTGTATATAATAGTTTGGTCCTTATTATCTTATATTTGTAGTTAGCCACTGCTTTAACTGTAAGTGGCACCACTTGTGTATGTAGAAAGCAGTTGGAATTATCCATTTACAAGTCCTGTTTGGTTACTTGCACTCACTGGTGGGGATGGAGTTTTGAAAGAAACAAAGGCAATTGAAGCAATTCTTTCTTCAGGAAAAAAAGGTGCCTAACGCTGGATTCAATTTTGGGTTGTCTTCTTTCTTATCTCCATTCAATCATATTAGGGTATCAAGTTGTGACCCTTGATGGTGTCTGTTTGACAATCATCATGACTGGGTGAGTGACTGCCTTTGTCATTAAGACTGGGAGCACTACTCAGTGGCAGGCCGACTTAGCATTTTGGGTTGTGGTTGTTGAAACTCTCAGTGTGTTCCCTCGACTTTATGCCTTAATAAGATAAGCAGTGAAGATAAGCAGCAAGAAGAGAAGTGTGACCCAGTGATCTAATAGTGTGCCGCAAGGCCAGAGTCTGCTGACAAAGAGAGAGGAGAATCTTATCTCTCAGCCAGATATGGAGCCATTGTCTCTACCAGACTGTAATTTGACTTTTCCCACATTCTCTGGGAGATAAAAACAAATAAATGGAAAACTAGCTAGAGGAATTTTTAAACAAAAACAGATTAGCACTTAATTATCAGAAAAGGGGAGAAAACATTTAAGAGTAAACCTGGACTTAATGACGGTTTACTGTATTTTATATTTAATAAATACAGTAACAACATTGCCTTTATCAAGCCTTTATGTTGTTATATGATCTCAATTATAAAACAAAATTGGACCCTTAGAAATATGTTATAACCATATTGCTAGAGGTGGTTATAAAGAGGTTCCATTATATAACAAATCCACAAAAATACAGATTATTCTCAATTTGAGATACAATTGGCCGGCCTCCTTGGTTATAAGATAATTTTAAAGACCAAGTTTTGAGTCCTAATTGTATAGTTATAATAGCAACACAACATGGATATAACAAGCTAAAATGTTGTTCCCAGGTGAGGTTGTTATAGAGGTTGATAGATATATGTTGAGAATGAAAGTAAAAAGAGCCTTAGTATAATAAATGACATGAGAGGTTAGTTCCCAGACTGAAGCACACAGACACAGATGCCGGCAGCTCTCAAGGCTGAAGGAAAGTTGAGGTAATCAGCCATTGTGTGGTGGCTCACCTATAACTCTGCCGGCAGAAATTGCCGGGTCACCATCCAAACTGTTCCCACAACTCTCGCTGCAACGTACTTAATTACATAGCTCAGGAACACAGCGTTGTTTCAGTACAGTTTCTATGCGAGAGCCTTCTCTATATAGTAAAACCTCCTTGGAAAAACTCTGAGATGGCAAAATTAGATCAATTATCAGGAGCACAGTAAACCTCCTACGAGCTACAACAACCTCCCTGAACTTTTGTGAAATCAACAAAGTGACTTGACCCAACCTCCAATGAGAGACCACCTCCAGGAGAGACCCAGAAGAGTGTGTACTCCAGTGTTATAACTACAGTTAAAACAATCGAGGTTAATACCTTAGGAGTTTAAAACTATGATGTTATAGCCAAGTTGCTGTCATAAAAGAGGTATCAATGTATAGAGCTAATAAATTATCTGGATTTGTGTTGAAAAAAAAAAAAAGAGATGTGGCATTTGATAATGTGATGTATTTTTTTTTTTTACTTTTCCAGAGAGTCCTAATCTTACAGTACCTCCTTGTGAGAAAAAATTGTCAAACAAAGATAGAAAAAAAAGCTATCAACACCTTCACAGAGTTTTGTTTTCCCACATTTCAACAACCCACTGTTATCATTTCCACATGAGATTATTGTATTCCAAACCTTTCTCTGTCTTATGTCTTGGTATCTCCAGAGTAAAAACTCTTCTATAGTAAATAAAACTTTAGCCATTATTATAGCACCTAGTCAAGAGTTGACAGTGCTGACATTTCACTTAGAAACTCGGTCCTGTTCTTAGGCAGAAATTTGTCGTAGGTGACTAAAACACTTGGTCTGGAATTAGCAGATTCAGTCTGAAATTGAAAACTATATTTAGTCTGGAGTGGTCAGGAATGAAATATGAAACATGGAATCAAAATATATGAAGTCTGATAAAAAAAAAGGCACAATTTAGATTATATAATAGAAATACAAGGTAATAAGACTAAAATTTTAAAAAATAAACAACACTGTTACCGAAATGTCACACACTATTTATTTATTTGGATTTGGTCTTATTATTTTGTGTTTCTAGATGTGAAGTGTCTAGAATGAAGTGCCAGAACTATATAGAGATGAAGAGAATTGCCCACAGAACACAGATGGTGTTCCATCGTGGCATATTGAAGATGGCTGGACTACACGATAACCATTGAAATTATGTTTTTAAAAAAAGCTACATCAACCAATAATTTACTCAATTCTTGATGTTCCAGTGACTCGCTGTCACTGTCTCAGGGGAGCAAGTCCAAACCAAATTCCAACAAATGATATTCAAAACCCTGTAGTTACTTGAGCCCAAGTTGTGTTATCCTCTGATTTTGTCTTGTTCTCCTCAATGGTTGCTTGAGACAGGTGTCTTACTGCCAATCTACTGTAACACCTCTCATGAGAGACTATCTAAAAAAAATATGAATAACTCTAGTCTCTTACTGGAGGGTTGTCAAGTTGTGTCATTTCACACCAGTGGTCAGTTAAGTAGGTGGTTGCTCACCAACTCAGCTCCCCATGGCAGAAAGAGAACTTACAGTGAAAGGGACACCTTCCACAGTGCCGACGGCGAAGCAATGATCGCCGGAGTTGGCAGCACCGGTCAGCACTTGATGCCGGTTCATCTCCAAGCGATCTGAAACCAAACATAATGAATATAGGCACAAATTGTAGGTCAAGAATGAATATCAAAAGTTAACAAGGTCTGTCACATCTCATGAAGTAATCTTCGTGTGATGTTTCAATAAAAACAAATTTGTTAATATCGCCTGATTATAAAGGTCCCCAATCCTTCTTGGAACACTGCCCACTTAGCAAGACATGAATTGTGCATGTACCTGCTGGAACAACATTAATGCTTCTGAACCCACTGATGTCCCTCCTAGTGTCCACTGAGGAGCAGTTTCACTTAATTTGAGAACATATGGTCTAGAGCAGCATTTCTCAATCCTTTTTGGTCTCAGACCAGTGAAATTTGCTGATTTATTGGAGAGCTGCTAAATAGTAAAAAATGGTAATATTGGTGATGAAAACTGCCTTTGTAGAGAGCTGTCCTCAAGCAAAGTGTCGTCTCATGGAGGATCTACTATATTATTTTTTATTTTGAGTTTTTTTTTTTTAATAAAAACACAAAAAATCTTCGAGGACCAGTCAAAATGTTCATGAAGTTCCACCAGTCCAGTAGTTGAGAATCACTGCCCTGGAGTATTTTAGAACAACAATCACCTATGCAAGACCATAAACAAAACAACATAGCTACTCCTGGAGGGTGGGAACATTCAGCTTAACTGTCGACATCGTGACAAGCTTTCAATTTCCTCCAACCAGGACTTGGGATTGAACCCAGCATTAAGCAGTTGGTTATTTTCTTGACAAAATGATAGGTAGCTTTAATGGCCTCCAAATTTCACAAATACCAACCTCATCAGTGAGTGCAAATAAACGTAATATATGTACTTGGGAGATAGGTATAAAAACAAATTTGCCATTTTTTCCCATTTTACAAAGCAGGTTGTTTATATAGGTTTGTTACTAAATTTGATAGCACAATGCTGTTACTGAAACATCATTCCTATTGAGAGTGTACCATGTTAGCTTTTGACAACATGCATTGATCCTTGAGGAAGGAGCAAGGCCTGCTGAAGGTCATCAAGACCAGTGGATACACTGTATATAATCTCTTTAAGTCAATTTTCAAATATTAACCAAATTTCCAACTTAAGGATAAGGCAATGATATGCAACATCTATATATACAAAATGCAACAATCAAGCATAATTTTTTTTTTTAATAAAACAAGCTTCCTACAGTCCTTACTGCTATGAAAAAATATTGGGAGGGCCTGGTTCCTCAGTGGTGAATCCTCCCAACAGTTTTGCCAGTTTAAACAAAGTGGAACTATGAAGCACCAATTTTCTTTAATATATAAAAAAAAAAAACTCCCTACTGTCCTTACTGAGATGAAATGGTATATTAAATTGGTAAAACGACTGGGAGGGTTCACCACTGTTGAGCCAGGCCCTCCCAATATATATATATATATTTTTTTTTTTTTTTTGTTGCGGCAAGGAAACCAAGAATATATATATATAAATATATATATTTTTTTTTTAATGAAAAATGTGTGCTTTTTTTTTTTAATAGTTTAATTTTGTATAAATTAACTAATCATTATAAATTAACACAAATTGAATTCAACACATCCCTGGGATGTTGAAATAAGGTGTGAAAAGGAACTCTAAGAAGTTTCCATTAATATAGGTGCAGAGATATCAACTTTCATGAAGACTGAATGTAAATACTGAAAGAAAAAAAAATAAACCTAGGTTTATTTTGTAGGCATCAGAGCAGGGATTATAAAAAATGCATTTTCTAAGTACAACCAAATCTTGCCATAACGAACATCACTTGAGTACAAGAGATTTCATGTTGTTATAACCATTTTATTAATAACAAAGGCTAAAACAACTTAGACTTAAAACTTGGGCCTTAGAATTAGAATGATATAGCCAAGTTGCTGTTATAAAAGAGGCTGCTATAATGAAATTCCACTGTATGTTGTTATAACTACATAACCATGGTTGAAACAACTGAGACTTGAAACATAGGACGTTAGAATTAGGATGATATAGCCAAGTTTCTGTTATAAAAGAGGCTGCTATAATGAAATTCCACTGTATGTTGTTATAACTACATAACCATGGTTGAAACAACTGAGACTTGAAAGATAGGACGTTAGAATTAGGATGATATAGCCAAGTTTCTGTTATAAAAGAGGCTGCTATAATGAAATTCCACTGTATGTTGTTATAACTACATGACCATGGTTGAAAAAACTGAGACTTGAAAGATGGACGTTAGAATTAGGATGATATAGCCAAGTTTCTGTTATAAAAGAAGCTGCTATAATGAAATTCCACTGTATGTTGTTATAACTACATGACCATGGTTGAAAAAACTGAGACTAGAAAGATAGGACGTTAGAATTAGGATGATATAGCCAAGTTTCTGTTATAAAAGAAGCTGCTATAATGAAATTCCACTGTATGTTGTTATAACTACATAACCATGGTTGAAACAACTGAGACTTGAAAGATAGGACGTTAGAATTAGGATGATATAGCCAAGTTTCTGTTATAAAAGAGGCTGCTATAATGAAATTCCACTGTATGTTGTTATAACTACATGACCATGGTTGAAAAAACTGAGACTTGAAAGATAGGACGTTAGAATTAGGATGATATAGCCAAGTTTCTGTTATAAAAGAGGCTGCTATAATGAAATTCCACTGTATGTTGTTATAACTACATGACCATGGTTGAAACAACTGAGACTTGAAAGATAGGACGTTAGAATTAGGATGATATAGCCAAGTTTCTGTTATAAAAGAGGCTGCTATAATGAAATTCCACTGTATGTTGTTATAACTACATAACCATGGTTGAAACAACTGAGATTTGAAACATAGGACGTTAGAATTAGGATATTATAATCAAGTTGGTGTTAAAATGATATCCCAATGTAAATAGAGAGGAAAGTCTAGGTGTGTCTAACAAACATGATTTAATAGCCCCTCTACATGGATCCACTTCAATGAATGGCAATGTATATTTCCAAGTTGGAACATTAACACACAGGCTGGTGTGGTTTCCTAAGTATATTAAATATGTGGGTTTCAATCCTAGATAGATATTACTTCAGAAAATTCTGCAATATCATTATAGCAGCTTCCTTTATAACTTGGTTCTACAGTAGAATATCCATGAGAGGACACTTCAGCTAGAGGACACCTCTCTGCAAATACCAGTTTCCATCGTGAAAATTATAATTTTTACTATTTAGCAACTCTCTGGTAAGAGTCCACCTCTCCCTAAATGACTCAACTAGATATTGTCTTTCACAGGGAGAATTTTAAGTATCAGTAGTCCCAATTATCAGCAGTCACATTTATTGTTAGCCTCAATTAGCAGCAATTACAATTTAGTAGCCTCAATTATCAATTATATACGAGACAGTATGACTTTTACAAATAAAATGCTTCCTATTGCTCACTGCAATGGAAAGGGAGATGCTGGCTCATCAGTGGGGAACCCTCCCAGCAGTTCAATCAGCCATATCACTATAGTTTGTATTCTGCTTATATACCTAGAAAGGAATTCTTGGTTAAGGTATTTGACAAATTAGAAAGCACACCTCTATAAAGGTCAGTTTTCATCACCAAAATGATCATTTTTCTTATATAGCATTTCTCCGGTAAGAGGATACCTCTCTGTAAAGGACACTTTGGCAATGTAACTAGGTGTCCTTTACAGAAAGGTTCTACTGTATTTGCATTGAGAAAGAAACCATTTAAAGAGCACTTTTTTTCTTTTACAACCTTCTCAGTGGTGCTCATCAGTAGTGAGCATGTCAATCAAGCTTTAAATGATAAAGCACAATTTGGATTATTGATTACAGCTACAAGAAAATAAGACCTAATCCAAATAAATTAATAGTATGCGATGGTTCAGTAACAACATTTTATTCTTTTGTCTGATGATGGTAACAATGCTGTTACCGAAACGTCACACACTATTAATTGATTTGGATTAGGTCTTATTTTTTTGTAGAATGCTTTAAATGATTTCTTGTGTATAGATGATATGCCTTATGTTTAAACTAAGCCAAACTGGCCTTTTATGATTTAATTTGCGGAGAAGCATTGCTTGATGCAAACATTCATGGATATTTCAACTGTTGTCCACAGATTGGCTAAATACCTTAACCACGGATATTGCTTTCAAGTGTCAGATATAAAAGCAGAACAGCCCAATGCAGTAGTAGATGGATGCCTGCAATCTCATTGTGGTAGGGCTAATAGAACTTCCCAAACTGATGGAAGGGTTCATCATTGATGAGCCAGGCCCCCTCTCGATTTTTTTTTTTCAATACAGTAAGGATAGTAGGAAGTTTGCTTTATTTGTAAAAGAAAAAAAAAATCTGAACTAAATTGTATAAGTTCTTGTATATAAACATAAGGTAATAGGACCAAATCCAAATAAATAAATAGTGTGTGACTTTCAGTACTTTTGTCTGAAGATGGTAACACTGCTGTTACCGAAATGTTACACACTATTTATTTGGATTTGGTCTTATTACCTTGTTTGAGTCAAAAGGCGATCATCAATTAAATTTATATAAAAGGGTGTACCTGGATCTGTAAAGAAAAAAAAACTATATAAATAATTTGATAAAAATGGAGCAATCTCTCGAAATATTTTGAGAAAAATATATATTTTTTTTCTTTACAGATCCAGGTACGCCCTTTTATATAAACTTATTACCTTGTGTTTATAATCTATAATCCAAATTGTGCCTTATCATTCTTGTATAGATAATGCACTATAATGCCTTAATTAACAAGTGTGTATATTTACACACAGCTTAGTTAACTGGGGCTATTAAGATAATTAGGAACTCTGCCTTTGCCGGTCCCAAGCCCAGATGAAGGAGGGGGAGCAGTAACACGCTCACTAAAAAACCTGGGCTCAGCTGGCCCGGCTGATAGTACCCTGTAAAGGCTTCTGATCCTGCGATACAGGATGAGCAGCGTTTGTACTCCATGTTAGGAGCGGCTGCACATGGTGTCTGTTCTTCATGTCAGAGGCGGCCATTTCTTTTGGAGCTAAGTCGACTTGCCACTGAGTAGTGCTCCCAGTTTTAATGACAAAGGCATTATACTTCACCCAGTCATGACTGTTGTTATTGACTGGATTGACTTATCCATTGATGAGCTTTACTCAGCATCCCCAGCAGACACCATCAACAAGCTCTACAAGCTTGATACCCTAATATGATTGAGTGGAGATAAGAAAGAAGAAGAGATAATTAGGAATCTATCTTGACAAGTACTAATGAGATTTTACTGTCTGAAGTTCTACTGCGATAACTCTGTTATATAGACCAATAGAATAATACTGAAGTAACAGCCTGTCAAACAGCACACAAATTTTAAAACTGAATAAACTAACATTGTAATATTAGGGTATAAATAAGTTTGTTATTTTTTTTTATTTGAAACTTGGAGTTTAATTGTGAAAAATTGGTTAGACTTTCAATGTTCAAAGTATTGTTTGTCGCTAGCAACTACTTTTTCCCATCTGACAATTGACGGATCCCTTCGCAGAAAAAGGCCGGCTATTTGGCCGCTATCCATTCATCGATCCATTTTTTACTTCATCGTAGTTGTAGAAGTGCTGGTCAGCCAGGTCATGTTGCCGTTTTTCTCGCAATGTTCAGCTCAAACACATCAATTGTCTTCAGTAGACCTCCCCTGTGATACTTTTGTTCGGTTGTAGCAGCTCATAATATACCACTCCTAGCTGATCCCACCAAATACACAGCATAATCTTCCCACCATGAATATTCGGCTTGGCTGTCGATGATGAGGCATGGCCAGGGTATCCATATGTTGCCTGACATTTTGGATGATCGTAATAGACCCACTTTTCATCACCAGTTACAATTCGATGCAAAAACCCATTTCTTTTTTGACGTTGGAGCAGTTGTTCACATGTGAAAAAAATGGCGTTCAACTTCTCTTGGCTTCAGTTCATACGGCACCCAATTTCCGACCTTTCGGATCATTCCTATTTATTTTAAGCAATGAAAATGGCGGGTTGAGTGACTCCAAGTGTTTTTGTAAGTTCCTTTTGCATTTGTGTTGGATCTTCATCGAGCCTTGCCTCTAATTCTTCACCCTCAAACTTTGGTGGCGCTCCGGGTCTTTCTTTGTCTTTTAAATAAAAATTGTGACTTTTAAACCGTGTAAATCACTTCTGACACGTTCCTTCAGCTAGAGCATGGTCACCATAAACTACGATGACTCTTAGCAACTTTTTTCTTCATATTGAAGTAATGAAGTAGAACTCCCCGCAAAAGCACATTATTTGGTACAAAAGTTTACATTTTAGGAGCAAAGAGAAACTAGGTTGTCTACACTTCAGAGAAATGACGGTTACTGAAAAAGGAAGTTTTATGATGACGCTTCAAAATAATGGTCTTGCCAGATGAAACTGTGGAATAATGACCTAGTAGTGCCATCTTCATCAAAACCACACAAACTTATTTATACTCCCAATACAATTCTAACTCTCTGGTAACAAACATTGCAGGGTAAAGAGATCGGGCAACATCAGGTCTTTCTATGCTACAATGATTTAAAAAAAACCCTAATATCCATATGATATCACAAAAAAATACAACAGTATAATGATTCTTTAAAAGTAACAATAAAATTACTAAAACAGAGGCATTTTTTCCATGTGCAACAACAACAAAAAAGAAAAATTCTGATATTCAAAACCCAATTCATTTATATAATATCTTGATGTATTTATGGTCCCACTGATTGGTTGGTTTAGACCATGTGACAGTCAATCAGCAGGGGAGTAAGCAGACCTACCCACTACCCTATATACATACAAACTGTGATCAAAATGTATATTACAGTAAAACCCTTCTATAGTGAACCCCAATGGGACAGAGCTTTTGGTTCACTATAGCCACGGTTTGGCCATTTCTTTCAACTTTTCTATATTTTTAGATCGTATTATTAAAAAACAGCCATACAAATAAGAAAAGGCAGCCACTTAATAATGGTCACTTTGTTTTAATTCCCTAAATTGATTTATTTCTTTACAGTAATGCTGAATATCAAAAGAAGTCATTTGATAATAGGTTCTTCTTATCATTAGCATACATGTTTATACAGTCGAACCTCTTTAATTCAACACTCCAAGGGATCAGAGCTTTCGGTTGAATTAAAGTTATTCAGATGATTGGCTAATCATCTAACTCGCTAAAATAACATTTAAAAAAAAAATAGTTTTGTAATAAAAATTAATGATATTAATTGAAACTATTGTGTGTGTACTTTTTTATATATATATATTTTTTAATTTTCATGTGTGTGAATAACTTTTAGTATCAGGGACAAAATGGCTTTTTTTTTTTTTGAAACAAATAATTACTAATAATATTTTATTCTAATTGAAGAATATAGCAGTTGAAAGTAAATAAATATGGAAAATAAAAAGAAAATTTAAAAATATTATTTAAAAAGAATCATGAAGATCTTTTTTAAAAAATCCTTTATAGATGTCTGTTTTTGGACTGAAATTCTATTCAGGATGTATTCCAGATGGTCTATTTTTAAAAGACATGCAAAATTTAAATAAAAAGTTTTTATTGTATTAAAGGCACCCACTAGTGCTGCAGGTGTTATTGATTTTGTGTTTAAATTTTTTATAATAACAAAGAAATGGAATATTTAAATTAAATGTTGTCATAATCATTGTGGCTACATTTTATAAAGATTTATTTATTTGAAAATAAATTATTTGTAAATTTTAAAATAACTAAAATATTTCAATTCTGAAATTTAAAAATAAAATAATATTATTAATCCTTAATTACTCGCGCTGGGTGTATTACACCCAGTAAGATACTAAACTGTAAAAATAAACTGTAAATACAGTAAAACCCCTCTATAGTGAACCCCAATGGGACAGAGCTTTTGGTTCACTATAGCCACGGTTCACTATAGCCACGGTTTGGCCATTTTTTTGTACTTTTCAAAATTTTTAGACCATATAATTAAAGGACAGCCATACACACAGGAAAAGGCTGCCTATTAATAGTGGTCACTTTGTTTTAATTCCCTTAATTGACCAATTTCCTTACATTAATACTGAATAATAATAGAACATCATTAAAACATCATTATCACATTATATAATACAATGTTTACTTGAAAAAATGGCTCTAATACCTTGTTGCTTCAAAGGACTCTTCAAGCATTGCACCATTCAAAGAAAGTTAGTGTTTTTCTTCCATTTCATGTTTCCACATATTCTTCTAGGTCTAGATTTCGTTTTTTTTTAACCTGTCATGCAAAACATTGCTGCATAGTTCATTGCATAAAAAATAGTTTTTGTTTCATCACGGGACCGTTTATTTGGACTCTTTTTTTTTTTTTTTTTTTTGTAGCCCTAAAACGTACGATCGCGGCAAAAGTTGAGGTTGATTCCTCTTTGTAACAATTTTTAATAGCTTTATATTTTATCTTTCATAATATAAAAGTTATATTCTCTTATTTTAATATGTTCTTAACATTTTACCTGTGTTGTTTCGCTTTGAAAAGTTCTGAAAATGGCCTTTTTTATTTTGTTTAAATAACGTTTTTTTTTTTTTTTTTTTTAATGCCTTTGTTTTCTTCAATTTAGAAGCCATTTGCATTTTTTATATTTCAAATTTAATGGATGCAAAGATATTCTATTTAATAAAAAGTATAATGTGTAAAAATTTATACAAAATGCAGCAAAATAAAGTGCAAAAATCAAAACAAACAATGCCGCTAAATTTATTGTTTTGAAATCGCGATCCGCGAGCTGAAACATGCTCAAAATTTTGTTGTTTTAATTTTTTTTTTAAATTACAATTCTAAGTTCGTTATAACCATAGTATTTTTAATAGATTTTATTATTTTGGGACCGAAAATAAGTTCGTTATAGGGGTAGTTCGTTATTTTAAAAATCGCAAAGTTCGTTATAACGATGGTATTTTCAATGGAATGGAATTGGGAATCGCCGTGGGTTCGTTATAAGGGAAGGTTCGCTATATCCAGGGTTCGTATTAGCGGGGTTTTACTGTATATACTAGATAAGGTCATAAATATGATATATAGTTAAACCTGTCTATAGCGCACCCTCTTGGGACTCACCAAAATAGGTGCTATAGAAAGGTCACTTTTAATGTAAATCGCATCGTACTATGTATTTCTTGATTTCTCAGGAAGCCTTTGGGACCAAACCTTTGGTCGTAGAGGTACAGTCTGCACCACACTGATGAGGGCCAACAGCCCAAAACGTGTTAGTGGATGACATTTCTTGATTTATCAAGAAATTGGGTTGGCCAAATATCACAGAACAAGTTAAATAAACATTTAGTTTATGCCTATTTTATTTTTAATATACATATATGTCATAATTTGTGCATAACTGGATGTAATCCCACCACAATATGTATGCAATGTATGATCTAAAGATTTTAATAAAGACAAGGCTTAGAAATCTGGGAGAAAGGTTTAGAACTGGTCTCGATGGTGCCAACACCCATCTTCTCAACCATCAGATAAGTCCAACCCTCAATAATGTGAACAGCCATAGTTAATAATCAAACCCGACAAATAGCTTCAACCCCTTTCTGCCTTGATCGCTGGCCTATTCCAATTCAATTCTGTGTCCTTGTTATTTTTCCCCCGTGTGAATACCTTACCAACTCAGCAAACACGACTGCGCCCACCACAATCACCAATCAACTCAACCCATCTCAAAAAAGGTAATCCTCCAACATTACATATATATATGTATATATGCTAATAAATTCCTATTCTTGATAGAAATACAAATTTAGGAAGAATCCTAAGGTTGTGCTCAAATACAAAACTGTCCACCTTATTGGCTAATGCACGAGATGTAAACAAACATGTGATTGGGTATTTTTATCACACCTACTTACAGTAACCCAAAATTATTCCATTTTGAAAAAGCCTAACCTAAACTAACTAAATTTAACCTATATAAAATTAACCTAACCTAGAGAGCATACTCAGCGGAAAGTGTTGGGCATAACCTTAGGATTCTCTTTAAATTTCTTAATCCAAAAAGAGATTCATTAAAACATATTGCTTGGTGACCTATTAATATAATTTATAATGGTGTTCTATAAAATAACAAGATGCTTGCTGTCATAAAGCACCCATCAGCCAATCAGAAACCTTTATTTTACATATTGGCAAAGAGAAGAGGGTGGTTAGTAGTAGGAAAGAAAATGCATCTACTTATTTTAATCTAAGTTATTTATAGTGTTAGCTCATTTTTTCCAAACTGTCTACCTGCGCGCAGTTTTGTATATATGATGATTTTTTTATTATTTACAAATGTAACCTCAGGCTGCATACCATGTTTAGGAATGTAACTGATGTATTTTTATCAATTTTTAATCATAAAATTCTGAATAACCTGCTTTTAAATAACGATACTGTTTGATATTTTTCAAAATTTATATCAAACTTAGTATAAATACAGATTTTAATTAAGTTTATAATAAAATTTATATTAAAAATCGTTAGTCCTTGAGAAAAATGCATTATTATTTTCTCTAATTTTAAAAATTTATTATAATTGTTTTTCTAATTTGGTAATTTTGCATTAAATAACACTTTTTCTGTTTATTGCTTAATTGGGGGGCCGTGTCCTCTGCGGGTATTACAGATGATAAATACAAAATATTGGGGGGGAAGCATACCCTATGTATGTTTTCGTTATAAAATATTGTTTTCCTCGTCAAGATCGAAAGTTATAAAACTTTAAATATATTTGTTTATAAAGGCAACTGATAGAATAACTGTTTAGTCATTGTATGGCACTGCGCAATAACATTACTTCTAAAGGTTACTATTATTTCGGTGAATACATATTAATAGGAGGTCATCGATTATTTTTATCTTACCAAAGACAAATTTTGGGAAGATATATAGACATATTTTTGTTTATTTTTTAGTAAATATCAATCCTATTCAGCGTTGCTGGCTTTTTTCTTAATTTGGTCATTGATAATTATGCGGTATATTAAGATTATCAGAGGAAGATGTTTACCAGCAAAACGGCCCTGTTTCCTCTTTGAGATGCACAAAATCGTTATTTATTCAATTTTCACAATTGCTAATTATCATTTGGGATGAAGCAAAAATAATGTAAAAAAAAAATCGCCTTTTGTTTTTTAATCGTGATAATCAAAAGCATAACTAAAAATAGTTTCTTCTATAAGTAATTCAAGTTATATTTCTTTAAAATTCTGGCACATATGTAAATTTTAAATATTTTCTTGAATATTGGGTCAAAATATTGTAAGAATCATGGCAGCCATTTCTGCAGAGACAATTCAGTAACATTTTTGCGCGTATATTTTACTTATTTTATTTACCCATTTTCCACTTTTTTAGTTTATATTTTGGTTTAATTTACAATTCATAATCATTTCCACTCTTTTATTTTATACACATTTAATTTATATATAGTAATAGTTAATCTCTTTTTAGATAACATTTCAATTGATTAACTCATTTTCTTAATCTTTTAAATCATAATTTTCAGCAGCATATAAACAGCTGCTCCTCCACCACTAGGCGAACATAATCAGCAAGTCCCGCGTGATCACGCGCACAAATGCTTTTTAAAAGCTTTTATTCAACTTGCTTCAATGTATGTGTGTCCAGAGATCATGTAATCAAATTTTAAAATACTTACAGAGCAGCTATGAGTAGAAGTCTAAATTTTGGTACACTTGTTAAAACCTGATAATAATACAAGTTGACAAAATTTCAGACATCTTGTTGGTCGGGAATAGCCAAATTTCTATATTTTCTTTCAAATTTTGTGATGAGTTTTTAATGTACTCACAGAGCCCACACACACCTAGAAGTCTGAAATTTTGCATACTTATTTAAACACAAAATGTCTCAAATGTAAAATGTCACAAAAATCTGGGAGTAAACTCAAAGATCCCATATATTCAAGTATGTTTGTTGTAGTAACTAGGTTCATTCTTGTGTGGCAGCAATCGGTGGATCTCACCATTCAACCCACCTTTGGAGTTTCCAGGTTGCAAAACATTCCTTCCTGCAAACTGAAAGTTGAGGCGGCAGCATTCTCATGACTGAAGCAAGAAAATGATTGTTCTTTGAGTGTGAAAGCTTGTAAAAAATATGAACTTGCCCTCTATTATTATTTGTTCATTTTTCCTTGTCATCTGTTTTGCACAAGTTGAATCTGGTTAGAACGATGTATGAAAATTAGATGATTCTTTTGTTGTCTTAAATACAAGGTAATTAACTCGTTTCTCTCTATATATGTTGGGGCACGTTTTTGTAACCATACCCCAACAGAAGGCGTATGTATAATCAAATCAAATGGATACATGGCTTCCCTCCCACATAGACTTACAGACCATTTTTTTTGCCCAGAAACTTAGACACTTGGTGACACCTGACTTCCATGCCGAAAGCTGATGCCTGGTAAAGAAGAAGACATCCAGAGACATCCGAGCTGGAAACTGTTGTTTCATATGTACATATATTCCCCTCACCAAAAAAATTTAGGTAAAGGTGACCAGAAAAAAAAAATGGAGAAGGAAGATCTCTAAAGGACTGAACCTTATAAAATATCCTTCCCGAGAAAGGAAAGCGTTATATTACAGTTCAAGTGAAAAGGGGCCTGTGTCGATTTATAGCTAAGACGGAGGGGGGCGATATATATATATCGTCCCGAGAAAAAGGGAGGATGGTTTTTCAATCCATGTGGAAGGGGGGGGCTGGCGTCTGAAATTTTACACTATCGCCGTAGCTGTTGCTCTCTTTAGATTTTTTTTTGTTTTGGTAATACTATATGTTCTAATTTGATGGAAGAGGCCTGGAGTCTGAAATCTTACACTAGTGCCGTGGCTGTTTCTCTCTTTAGATTTTTTGTTTTGGTAATACTATATGTTCTATTTTGATGAGGCCTGGGGCGTCTATGAAATTGATACTGGAGCCGTTGGCCATTTTGATTGGTGTTTCTTTCGGCGAATGAAAATGGAGAGAGAGATCAATAAAAGAAGGTTCTTTGCCAAAAGGCAGGATTCGATCGGAGTCGCTCAGTGAGAGGACAGTCTTCAGACGGGAGATCAGACCTTTGCCGGCACTTTCGAGAAAAAGGTAAGCCATTTGTCATTATGACTTAACGCCCCCCCCCCCTTTTGTGTAGTAGCCAACCTAGATTTCGCATGGGCCCTAAAGGGCTATAAAGTAACTTCAGGTCACCTCTATCTATATTTTACTATGTAAATAGCATATCTCGTCAGTATAGACATGTTCCCAAATTTTAAGATATTTAAATAAATATCTAGAGAAAATTTCTTGTTTCCTCTGTTACCTATTTCATACATAATTAGCCTTATGGTGCTACTCCCACTGTTTAAATGAAATGTTGTATGTTTCTTACCTATTTGAAGGGAATGTTACTAATAATCAAGTCTCCCATAAATTACCGGCCACATACATTGTCGCGAGTGTCTGTGTTTCAGTGTTTTATAGATTGCCCAATTTAATAACGATTTCATGGGTTGCCTGATGAAATTGTATACTAGTGTCGCGGCTGTTTCCATCTTTAGACCATTGTTCTGACAATATTATATGCTCGATCCTTGCTTTAGCTCAACTCTTAATCAATTACAGAGTTTTTTCCTCCTTTTTTTTTTATTTATCCTGTTTGCACATATTGCATTACATGTGATGATGTAAAGACATATGCCGATAGTGCATCATTGACAGCTGTGCTGCTATTATACAACATTAAGGTCTTGCTGCGGGTTATATACATGGGGATGTTGGCCTAAATTGCTATATATATATATACTTAAGTAAGGAAACTTTAATAAGTCACATCGTGTATCCTCCCTTTTCAACTATCCAAACCGGGAACGCAACAATGTCGCCCGCCGCGGGGCTCGAATTTAGTATATGTTTCACCCCCTATACTTTAGAAATATATACCTAATAAAAAGCCATACTATTTTTAAGTATTGGTGAAGTAGTCCACGCATCCTGAGATTAACAGTCTATTATAAATCGTGAATTTTAATTTATGCTTTCCGTTTCACGGGCATTTTATCAGGCAATGAAAGTTATGTTGAGGCGGTGTATACCGCATCTCTCGCCGCTGTCTTTTACGATTCACATTGTTTGTGGCAAAACCTTAATATTATCATTGATTTCTGATATCAAAGTAAAACGTTTATGGGGATGAGTATCTTTTATTCTGGTCTTCTCAAGCTTTCGAGCTTGTCCGCCCTTCTACAGGAGAAACATATACAATATATCAAGAAAATATAACGTCGCCTGATGCTAAAACTATTATGATTCTATCTACATATATATATATATACATTAGGAAGTTTTGCATATTATTTGTTTTCTTAAGACACTTTTTTTTTGATTAAGGTATTTATACATATTCTACTATTGTTTGCTATATTCTATGAATTATCTTATAGATTAGAAATTCTATTATTTAAGTAGTTTTATAATAGTTATTGGCTATTACATATAAGTTACTTATATTATTGTTGATATTATTAGCTGGTACTAGGATATATTGTGTTATATGTTTCGGGCAAATCTATTTTCTATTAATGCTATTGTGTTTTCTGAATAATAGAGAATCAATTATAAGCCTTTGATATTTGCTGTTTATGTTATTGTAATGTATTCTAGGTTCTCCTAATGCGAAAGTGTGACCTGTTCCTTTGCAGTATTGGAAAATTAGAGACCTATTGTCTTGATTAATAACGTTGCGTCTATGTCCATATATTCTATTGCTGACTCTCCTTCCTGTCTCCCCTGCGTATTTGGCTTGGCAGCTGTTACACTCTACGGTAATATTGCCTTTTATTCTCTGTTTTGGTTAGTGGGTTTTATGATAGTAGGATTATTTTTAGATAGTGGACTTTTATGGTGGAGCCTATGTTAGGGGAATTACAGTAATATGTTTGGATGCCAGAGTTTCTTAAGTAGTTGGCTATTGTTATAGATGTTTGTGAGTATGGAATGTAACATATCGCCCTATAGATATTTTGTGGTTTTGTTTATTGGGTTATTGATAGTTATACTTTTGTGGAAATGTTGTAATATAAAGGTGGTTTGGTATCCTGCTTGCTGGACATTATTTATAATGTTCTGTGTCTCAATCATTTTGAATTCTGTTGCGAGCACCATTGATTACAATTTCTTTATTTTACTTTCTCAAATTATTATATACAGTATGAGAAATGAGGTTGGATTGCCATGGTTCAAATTTAGAACGGTGATCAGTGTTTTACAGTAGTCTACTGAAATGACTTAGCATTTTTTTTTCATCATAGCTCTGATATAATTTCTCACAGCAGAGGTGAGTTCTGATAAATATTGCTGGATACAAATATCTTAACTTCATTTTAATAGCGCTTTCTATCAAATCATACTAGCCTGTGCATCCAGATATATGAGCCTTAAGGTGAAAATAGAATTGAAGATCCAGTTAGCGTACCCGTGAAGAGAGAAGTTTGATCACCATAAAAAGACGCGTCAGGCAACCGATTTTTTTTTCTCATGATGCCTCCAACTGCATATGATCTTAAATATCCTGTATACACTCTGACAAGGGAAGGTTATCCTGAATTGACAAATGTATAATTTTTGTCTTTAGTAGAGATTTCCAAGATTCTATTTCTGAAACATTTTTTTTTTAGATGAAGACAAATAAAACCATCTTGATAGTATTGAATTTTACAGTAAATATTTGCCAGCAGAAGGCATGATGAGATTACATGAAATTTAAACCAGTTATATGCTTAGTATGTTTCTTCAGCTGTAATTTGACACAGTCATCAAATGAAGAAATGGGCAGTACGCCATATCTTGATGCTGGACACTTCTGTGTCAGAAAGGTGTAGTTAGTCTGTTTAATGAGAATTTCAATAATTATCGAAATTTAGCAGATTATCATTGGGGATTTGAACAACTGTCTTGAAAAAATTTGAACAGCCTGAGTAGATAAAGGAATCCTGGAGTTAGAGTGGAGAATTAGTAGTACAGACTGACCACTCGACGCAGATAACTCTAGGGAACAATTATTGTGTTAATCCGCCGTAGACAAGAAGAACATTGATTCTCAGGATACTCGATAGGCAGAATTTTGAGAATTGATAAGGTCATGGTTAAAGTTTACACAGGCATGTGGGAGTAAAGACAGTGATTTAAAGAGGCAGCCTTGTGTCTTAAATACTTTCAGTGGAAGCAGATGCCACTGCAAATATTCAGGTCTAATAATTTCCAAATTTGAAGTCATGCATGACGGGTTAGCACGGGATTGACGCCTAAACTGGCTTTCACTGGGATTAATCGAGCTTGCGAAAGAACTAGAAGAAGTGTGACATGTCACGCCACTGTACTAAATTAATAATTGAGAAGATTTATGTTGAGCCAACTGAAATTAGTAAAGAATTAAGAGATTAAGGTCTTATTCTTTGAGTTTTACACTAATTTCAATTACGCGATATGGACGGCGTTATAAGTTGGGTGGAAATGATTCGGCCGCAATGGGATGGTCTCCTGGAGGTGGTACGATCAAATACTTACTTATTGAATGCCGGGCGGGATCGCATGAAGCATTAAATGACATCGAGAAATGCTTAAAGAAACACCCTAGAAGATTGGGGATCGACAAAATGACGACATGGAAAATGCTCAACATTGTACATTGGCAGCAAAATGATATCTTGCTATTGTATGGACGACCACTCCTTCCTGAAATGTGCAGCGGATGTTAGTCCCAGGATTAGGTCCTTTGAGGCGACACTTTCCTTTGCAGATGACATAAAGACGCATGACAAAACAGCACATGAGCCTTTAAACTAACTTCAATTTCTGCCACCAATTAATTTAGTTGACCAATAGCTATAGAACCACTGGAGACCTCCATACCTGTGTGAATATTTTAGTGAGAAATGAGCGATTCAATTCTATGAGCCATGAGGTATCCTGTAAGATCGGAGTTGTACCCCATTCAATTTTTTTTAATAGTAGCCAGTGCGAGATATTTCCAGGATTTTTTTTCTAACTGTCATATAATTCGAAAACTAGAAAACTACACCATCTTAATACAGTTTACGTTTAGCACCCATGTGGACTCAATATGACCATTGAATGAAAAAAAATCGAAGACTAATGAGCGAGCCAACCTAAAGAGAACGAGTTTAATAGGCTTACAATCAATAGTTGAAGCAAACTATTCGCACAAATTTGTTATGTTCTCTCTCTAAATGATCTATGACATTATTGGTTTTCTTAACAAGGTAACTACCCCGCCGAGTGTATATGGAGTTATAAAGCTTAAGGGTCATAGGCTGTTGGAATAGAGTAGTTCAAAATTAAGAGTGATAATAGATCGGGATCCAGATCCCGATGACGGGTTTCAGGGAAATACCAGAGGGATGAAAAGGTAGTGAAATGTGTTAAAAACGATGGAAGAGAGGTGATGAAAGAGGTGTTGAAAGTGATGAAAAGGCGATGAAATATGATGAAAGAGGCGCTGAACTGTGTTATAAGGTGATGAATAAGAGATGAAATGTGTTGAAAGCGTTGAAGAGAGATGCGATGGAAGTAAGTTGAAAGGCGTCGAGGATGATGAAGGATGATGAAAGAGTGAGAAAGCGTTGAATGTTGATGAGAGAGAGATAGAAAGATGCAGAAAGATGTTGAAAGAGAAAGTATTGAAAAAAGTTGGATAAAGAGTTTTGTAAATAGTAGATAAAGATTGATGGAAGAAAGTACATTTAATGTATAAAGCGTAGCTGTCGACCGCAATATCGCCTCGATAGAACTATCCCTTTTAAAATAAGACATATTATGCACTGGGGGTTTGTGTAAGCTGATTTACATAAGTTTCGGCAACAGTATACACTATTTAATATAGATAGGTCTTTATTAATTACAAAATTAGGTTATATATTAAATAGCAAATATGTCTTAGTGTTATGGTGAACTTTAAACAGTTTGCAGTTTTTTTTTTTAACATGTGTTCTAGTGCTAAGTGTTGAAAGGAGCTTTAACACCATGTTTCAGGGTTTGTGTGTTATTTGTCTCAACCTTGTCTTTGTGTAGAATACCGTCTCACAACCTTACTGTAGTGTTTGTTGCCATCTTTAAAGATCTTCACAATTTGTTTTAATATTAGTGTGTCATTTAGAGAAAATTGTCACAACCTTATCCTTGTATAGAACACCGTTTTTACACCGTTTTATTTAATAAGTTATATGAGAGATTTTAGATATAGTATAAGAGTTACTATTTACATGAGCCAAATCGACCCAACAGTTAGAGCAAGAGGGGGGAACTCAGATATTTCCTCCTTTCACGAGACGCGACTGTTCACCCCGACCGGTCGTGCCAGATAAGAGGGAATACCAGGAAACTCTGTCCTCCTGACATCGCTCCCTCAACACGAAGAACGTCATCCCGCTGCTTACTAGTCGGTCACAAGACCTTAGGCAGTCTGTTCTTGCACTTTGGGTTTGTGATAGGGCTCCATGCTCGCTACAAGGACGACATCTTGGGTTTTCGTGTTCTCCTAGTGTAGAATTGGCTCAGCCTCATTTTAGTATAGTATATAATTAAGAGTCGTCTCACAACCTTGTTTTAATATGACACACCGTTCTGAAGAGCTTGTACAACCTGTCAGGATATGATTTAGGAAATTTTTAGTTTCTTTTTATTGTTATGTTACAATTTTATCCAACAATAGAACCAGAGCGGACTCAGAAGTAATGAGACGAGGGGAAATTGACAGAGTTAGTGTGAACAGTTTAACTTTACGCAGGTCTACAAGGGTGAAAAGGCCCACACAGTGTAAATTCTGCTTAGACTGTCGCCTCTAACTAGGATTTTGGAGTGTGTACGGAGAATCAGCTCGATAGAATGAGAAGTTTAGAGATTTCAACCTTTTTTTTTTTTTTTCATTTAAAAACCTTTTTTTTTTAAGTAGAACTTCATTAGGATTCCTTTTTTTTCTATACAAACTATTTCTTGTTAAAACCCGAGTTTCAAAGACCAGTGAGAATAATGTATACCATTGTGAATTAACTATTTAGTGTAAATCTGAAATTTTAGTTATTATCAGGAGTAATAGGTGAAGGAAGGTGTAGGAAATCACAACTTAGAGGGGGGCTATGTCTAAAACAACAGACCTAATAGGCATCCTATGGCTTGTGTTGGGTAATTCAGAAACCCTATAATCCCTGGCCTTCAGGTAGTAGCTTTGAAATAGGTTTCTAATGAGGACATGAAAGGTCAATCTTTCAGAGTAGAGTTGTGAAGTATAGGGACCCTAAGCCAGGGGTAGAAGTTAAGTAGGCCCAGACCGTAGTCGATCCTTGGAAAGCACTTGAGAATGTTAGTGTTGGGTAGTGAATCGTAAACCCTATAAATCCATCTTTCAATAGAGTGCTGAGGTCGGACTACTGCAAAAGGGGCAGACGCACGAGGAAGTAAGAAGAAAGTGACTTCACCCACGGTGGCTAGGGGAGTGACTCAATCCGCTTTTATGAGGTGTCACGTTTAATGGTCCTTTATTCGCCATTATAATTTGTGTGTGTCTTTATAGAATTGTCGTGAAAAGTCGCTTGGTGTCAAGGCAAGGGCAGTTTTTGAAGTTACACTGATTTTTTTTTAGTAGGTTAGCTTCCAGATTACTTAGAATTGTTAACAATTATTGTTAACAATCATTTATCGAGTATAAAGTATTAGTATATATAGAGCTTGTACAGAGGCATTTTCTTTTGAGTAACCTAGGGCTTTAGTTCCCAATTTGTTTTAATTTTATTATTTTATTTGATTTCACATTTTGTCCTGGAAGATTTTCATTATTGTTAAGGCCTATTAATAATGATATTATAGTATTTTGGTTTTTATGATAGAGTCTAACTCTAGTTTGAATGCGATCGTGAATGAGAGAGTGAATGTAATGATCAATGAATGCGACCACAAAGTTAAAGTCTAACATACTGTTAATCCAAAAATACATTAGAATAGGGTTAAGGATTTCAATAGGATCGATTTTTATTTTTTTTTATTTTTTATTTCGAATTTTGTTAGGAACGATAGCCTCACAGGACTGTAAAAACTCTATTGTTAGGAAAATATTCGCTCCACTTTGTTAGGTCTCCTTTTAGAGGAGTGCAAATATTGATTTCTTTTATTAGGGTAATCAGTTACTCTATTTCATTATATCAACTTGAATTTTAAGAGTCGTAGATAATGATCATATCTTGATTCTCAGACTGGAAGGTTGTGGGAGGTTATGATCAGACCAGGAAACCCACAAAACTTCTCCTCATTAGAGGAAACGAAGAGGTATAGATTGAATTTTATGCAGGATGGGGGATTTGTTTTAGCCATGCCGTATAGCCTGGGGTATAACGGCGCGACCTTGGGTAACCGATCTGACACCGTAGTTTCGACGTTTTTAGCGTGGCTGGAGCGAGGGTATTCCAGACGGGAGGTCCTGTAAGATTGGCATGTAGGCAGAGATTGCCCAGTTATTCTAGACGAAGTAGTTTCCGTCTATTGAATTTTTTTGGTACCAGTTTGATCCCCCATAGCTAGCGGAAGTTTCTTCTAATAAAGGATTCGCCCTGCCATACGTTTTGTTAAAAACCCGCAAGCGAATGGCTTGTGCGAGAGACTTAACTCACAGGGAAGCTAAGGTTATTACACCTAGAGAACCCCAAAACCTCCTGGACGAAGTTAATTAATGTAGTTAGTAAGAAATATAATGATACGCCCCATACAGTGACAGGTTTTACCCCGTATTTTCAATGCATAATATAATTCCCCCTGGGTTAAGTAATCATATTGACCCCCATATCCAAATATAATAGAGAGTAGGACATTAGCAATACAACGTACAAATGAATGATATGTTAAGGAAAATATTAGGTACGATAGTAAGCATAAAGAGCCCAATTTTGAAATAGGTGATGTAGTTCTAATCAAGGTTTATAAACAACCCAATAGTGGTAAACTTATGCAATCTTTCTCAGGGCCGTATACCATAGTAGATAGGATTTCAGATAATGTAGTTTGTATAGACCGGCCCAACCAATACCTAGGTAGTTCTACGGATACAGTACATGTAAATAAGTTACGCTATTACAACGAAGAAGTTCTCCATATTTCGCCGCCTAAGTTAGAGAACAAGAAACCGAACTATCAAATAGGATCTTTTCGACACCTTACGCATGGCTTAATTGACAACCCTGAAAAACCTTTGGTCGTCCGCTATAAAAATCCCTTTAGTCACCTAAGTCCAAGTCTATTTAGCTAGAAACCCATGTTAGAAGCCTTCCTCGGATAAGTGGGAGAACGAAGAGGTCAGATATCACCCTCGACGCTATTTTTAACGTCCCGCTGCAAATCAGCAGGGGGCCTAGTCGTTACACCCCGGTTTGATTGCCGCCCCGTTTGACCTCGGTTTAACTCAATGACAATTCTAGTCCCTTGATAGGATCTCTTCTATGTAGCGTACAACTTTCGATATTTCCAATAATGAATACCTTTATCTTCCCCTAATCATCTTCACAAATTTTAATCTTTCAAAAATTTTAACTTCTAAATTCTTTATTTACCACGTTTGAATTTTCCAAACATCGTCTAATTTTCCATCACGTGGGGAACACACTAACCTAAATACTTACCATTTAAAAAATCTTATTCATTTATATTGTTACGATCCTTGATGTGTGCCATCTTATATTTTTATAATCATCTCAGATATTTTTTAATATTTCTTTAACATTATGATTTTTATTTTCCATGGCCTACGTCTAAGATAATTTAATTTTAAAAATTTTGTTTTAACAGTGACGCCTTTCTACCAACTGTCCCTTCTCATATCTTGATCCTTCCAAATCTACCTTCCATACTTCTTTTGTCTTTTGATCCTTTTCCTTAAGCCTTCTATGCCTTCGTTCTAACCACCCCTCGTCCATCGCAGAGTTCCTGTTCGCCGACTTTTTTTGTTGTTGTTGATTTGCCCCAGTGGACTACTCCTTCCCCGCCATCCCATCCTGATGGTGTGTTCAGGAGAATCCATGGCTTATTATTTTTTTTATTTACACCCGGGTCACCGTCCCAGCATTCTTCATTTCATTTTTTTTTCAAACCCGGGTTCAATCAATCAATGGCAACAGTCGAATCCTGTTTTCCTAATCTACCTCCATCCTCTAACCTCTTCAACGGTGCCTGAGACTCCTGCTCGTCAACAATTTATTTTTTTTAAAATGATTCATTGACCTGGTACACTCTTCTTCCCCATGTTAACTTCACACGGAGAGCTTGGGTAACCAGCGAGATATTTTTTCCCTCTCACGCTCGACCCATCGCCATTATAAGCATGATGCGCCCACTCATTTTTCTTTTACTTTTATTTTTAATCTGGTCAAGCTCAATCACCGACAGCAGCGCAGCTCTTGAGCCTCATCTCTTTTTAACCTCTCTCAACCAGCTTTTCTATCCCATATTCTCCCATTACCTACCTCTACTTCGATCTTCACGCCTTTTCCCCATATGATCTATTGCTACTTACAGGGCATCTTGAGATTTCTGATCCCTGCAAACAATACTTCGCTTCTAAGCTCGTATTGCAGGGCAGGACTTCTGAGATGTCCTTTGCAGAAACCAATTCAGATCCTCTTCCTTTATTCTTCACTGCGTCACTGCCTATCCCAAACCTATTTCTTAAGTTAATTTTCTTTTATATTTTATATTACTTTTATTATCTCTACTTCTCCTCGTTCCTGTATTACATCCCTGAAACTATGTCCTAAATACTCATGGCACCTTAAGTAACAAAAAACTGTAAATAGTATACCTAACTTTCCCAAATATTTACCCCCACTATTGTGTGTGTTTACTTTAAATTTATCCTTCCTGTGTACTCCTTATATATTTTTTAGTATTTTTATAATCTTATATCAGTCGGTCACTACTACTCTTTCTCTCTCTCTCTCTGTACACGCTTGTTCGGCGGTACATATACTAAAATTGGAACGATACAGAGAAGATTAGCATGGCCCCTGCGCAAGGATGACACGCAAAATCGTGAAGCGTTCTCTCTCTCTCTCCACCATCGCCAAGCTGCAAGCCCGACTGGTGCGCTTTGTCTGGGGACCTCGGCGTACTACCTGGCTGTGAGTGGGACGTGGCTGACCCCTCCAACATCTGGGACATGGCATCCACCTCGGCGCCGCAGGCTCCTCAAGCTCTGGGAGGCCGTCTCGGAGATATTGGAGCTGAACCACTGGGTGCTGCCGCCACATCAGCTTCAGGAGCTCCATATCATCGGGGACTCCAGGTTCCTTCGGCCTCCAGATCTTTTGGTCGCATCGCGGTGGGCGGGGATGCGCGTTGGTGATCTCACCAGCTCTTCATCTCTCTCTCTCCCTCTGCCCACCCGCGCCGCCCTCGCTGACATCGCGGCACTCACCACCTTCTGCAGCCGGATTGTGGAAGAGAACCGGAACCACACCCACCGGGTTGACAACATCAAGGACGGCATCGTGCTGCGCGGGACGGCCACTGCGTTCCAGGCCTAACCACCCGCACTGCCCGCCGCATGCTAGAACGTCCACGCCTGGCTGCACTGCCCATCACCCAGCTGCTAGCCCGGTGGCTTCCCCACGTCAGCATCCCCATCTCCATCAGCTGGCCTTCTCTCCGGCGAGGTGCCTTCTCGGGGCACAATGCCGACGTTGCCGTGCGGCTGGCCCTTCACGCCCTTCCCCATCCAGCGCATCCGGCTTCAGCCCGGGAGTCCTGCATCGCCTGTGGGTCCGAAGACCTATCACTGGCCCACCGCTACTGGTCCTGTAGGCGGATCAGGCCTGTCATCCTGGAGGCCTTCACTATCATCCAGCGGCCCCCTGACCTGCAGGGATGGATCTTCGGGCATGACCTGGAGGACGACGCCCTGGCCATCCTGGCGTCTGCCAAGACCCGTATCTACAAGCACTTCCTGGGCCTGGAGATACGGGGCGTCCAAGAAGACCCTCTCATCGTCTGGAGGAGGACTCTAGCGAGATGGTGGAGCATTCTTCAATCATAATTTCACTGTATTATATCATTATTTTTCATCCATAATTGACTAGTAGTCAATAAAGTATGTTTAACCGTCTCTCTCTCTCTCTCTCCCCATTATATTTATTTTTATTCTAGTAACTAATTTGTGCCCCAAATTATTTCCCTTTTAATGGGTTTGCTAGCTTTTTGCTCCATTTTATTTCACTCCCCTAATCAAACCTTTCTCACAGGGGGCACATTTTATCGTAATTTAAACAAATATATGTAAGTAATAAAGTATGACGTCTTTTCCAGTACGTCTCAAAGTGACACCAGTTTACCAACCCAGGGGAAGGGAGGATGACCCACATGAGACTGACCAATGAAAATCAATACCTGGGGATCCGGAGAGGGAGAAAAAGGGGCGTTTTTCCGGATGTTGACAGTTAGTTAGGTTCGGGTGGATATTTCGGACAGGCCCGCTCAGTACTAAGTCCATTATCATCTCACGTCGCACCCCGCGGCTTCAGGCTGGACGCCGAGCTTTCATCTGGTAATCATCAACTTCCCCCTGGTTCTGGTGCCACTTGAGACGTACTGGGAGAGCGTCTTTTGATCCCAAACTTTGTCCTTACTGTCCCGTGCGGACTTCCCACTCTGCACGCCTTGCCACTCAACCCCGACTGCTTCCAACTCACTTGTTGTCTTACCCGGGTTTACAAAATATATATATATATCTTGAATATCCTTAGAGTTATTTGCAGATTTGTAGATTTAACTCGCAAGCAGCGCCCCCTAGCGGTGGGTAACAAGTTTTTTATCTATAAGTTTTATTATCACTAAGTTTATTATCTTAAAGATTATTTATCAAAAGTAAGATTTTCTACCTATTAATTGCGCACAAGTCAAAGTTAGTTTTATTATTTATCTACAATATATATATTGGGAGAATAGATAAAATGATGATTTTGTAATGTAGAAAATTAGGAAAGACAAAATTCAGGATGACACTGCAATTTATTTGAGACAAGAATAATGATACAATTCCAAGGCAAGATACTATTCCTTTAACTTCCAATTACCGAGGGAACCAATTAATATTGATTTTATTCAACCTATCGAGTATTTTTCAAGGGACCGGGAAAAATGTTCACTAGATTAAATGATGATTTTGTAATGTAGAAAATTAGGAAAGACAAAATTCAGGATGACACGGCAATTTATTTGAGACAAGAATAATGATACAATTCCAAGGCAAGGTAATATTCCTTTAACTTCCAATTACCGAGGGAACCAATTAATATTGATTTTATTCAACTTATCGAGTATTTTTTCAAGGGACCGGGAAAAATTTTTCACTTTATCGAGAGATTCAAATTTACGAGTTTCAAATTATCAAAATATATTTATTTTTTTTTAAATAAGTTTATATAGAATTGTTTTAACAAATGTTCGTTAGACAAACCTTTACTCGGGTAAAACCCGGGCGAAGCCGGGTACATCCGCTAGTCTATATATATAAAAATGAATGTCTGTCTGTCTGTGTGTGTGTGTGTCCTCTATGGATTCAAAAACCATACATCCAATCGCCGTGAAATTTTGGGATATTATGAGGTGTATCCCCGGAAAGGTTTACGAAAAAAAAATTCTTGAATATCTTGAATATCCTTAGAGTTATTTGCAGATTTGTATATTTAACTCGCAAGCAGCGCTACCATTGAGACGGAGATAGGCTTAGTTTGCTGCTCCTGATGACCTTGGGTCATCGTGTGAGTCACAGCATGATGCTACAAAAACACTCTCTCTGGGGATTTTACAGCGTCGACAACCTGTAAGATTGCCTCTTTCATATATTATACTTTAAACATCTGCTTAATTAAAGCATTTTTCATTTGAAAGAGACTGCTCTCTTAACCCCATTTAGACAACATTAAATGATATCCCTGGTCGATGATTTTGTAATGTATAGAATTAGGGAACACAAAATTTAGGATGACACGGCTCACAGGGAACGGTAAAAAATGTTCACTTTATCGAGTAAATACAAAATTCGGGATGAAACGGCACACAGGGACCGGGAAAAAATGATCACCTTATCGAGAGATTCACGACCATGATTTTATTCAATTTATCGAGTATTTTTCAAGGGACCGGGAAAATATGTTCACTAGATAAAACGATTATTTTGTAATATAGAAAATTAGGAAATACAAAATTCAGGATGACACGGCACAAGGGACCGGGAAAAAATGATCACTTTATCGAGAGATTCAAATTTACGAGTTTCAAATCATCAAAATATATCTTTCTTTTTTTAAATGTTTATAAAGAATTGTTTTAACACAAATGTTCGTTATACAAACCTTTACTCGGGTAAAACCCGGGCGAAGCCGGGCACATCCGCTAGTATATATATAAAATTGAATGTCTGTATGTTTGTACTCTATAGATTCAAAAACCATACATCCAATCGCCGTGAAATTTTGAGATATTATTAGGTATATCCCCGGGAAGGATTTTGAAAATAATTTCTTGAATATCTTGAATATCCTTAGAGTTATTTGCAGATTTGTAGATTTAAATAGCAAGCAGCGCCCCCATTGCGACGGAGATAGGCTTAGGTTTTGGCAAGGAAGTCTGCTCCACGCCTGATGACCTTGGTCTTTCAGGGCTAATATATTAAGTAAAACTAATTCAAATATTAGTGCTTTATGATGGCTATCTCCTCGAGGTTGCCGATTTAAAAGTTTATTTTCTAATTTTAGATTGTATAAAAACATTTTATTTTAAGTATTGTACTTTATTTAAAAAAGTTTAAATAATTGTGCAAGACGATATATACGATATATAAAAATCAAAAGAAATAATAAGCATCGTTTAAATATAAAATTCGAATAAATATAAATGCGATACTAAAAATTAAATAACTTATATAGAAGCTTTTGCATAGTTTCGTCCTGTAAGCATACCACCTTGATAAAAGTTTCCTGTTTTCCCTTTGATATTGCTTAATACGAACTTCTATTCATTTTTGAATTAGTAGATATCAGATGATAGCCATAGGTCATAGCCATTCAAAAATTGGTTTAGGTCGTCAATCCTTTGCGAACAAATGGAAATCTCCACGTTGGCGCTCTCTCTGCAGATTTCTTAAATGATATCCCGTGTCGTTTTTTTTTTTTTTTTTTTTTTAATTTGAGCCACCCCTCGCTTGAAGCAAATCCTTTAATCCCAAGAGACTGCGCGAAAGACTTGAACATGAAACCGCCGACGAAACGTTTTGTCCTCTACACTGACGAATCCACTTAACCAAGCTCTGATCTCCGACCGTAGAGCGTGGGAATTTTGATCTCTTACTTTATTTAGTTTGTTCGCGGGCTGGTCTGGCTTGAGAAAGTCGCCGGCAACATTTTTCCTCATATCTTAATTTTCAGATAGCATCTCACATATTAACAAAATCAAGTAAAGAAGAGCTTTTGCTATTGATTTTATTCAACTTATCGAGTATTTTTCAAGGGACCGGGAAAAAATGTTCAATTTATCGAGAGATTCAAATTTACGAGTTTCAAATTATTAAAATATATCTATTATTTTGTACATATGTTATATTCAAATGACATTTATGTAGGGATAATTTTATTGTTAATTTTCATTTTGACGTATTGTATACATTTGATCATTAATAAATTATTATTTAGGTATTAAAACTGCCTTTTTGTTCAAAGACAGCAACATTTGAACGGGTTCAGCTAGGTGGAGCAGATAATCAAACATAAAGTTATCTTGCCAAGTATAGATTGAGTAGGGATTGTGTTACGCAAACTTTGACTTTAATCATCATAGATGCTGACGTCACTACGATGACGTAACTTCCAACTTCTACCTTCAACCTTGCTGTTATTGTTTACCGCTAACTTGTCTTAACAATATATGTAATGGAACAAGTCGTTCCTTAAATAAATATATATTTGTTTTTATCTAAAGGGATGTCCTCGTAACTACAACATCCGTGAGTACAAAAACAACCAGAAATCCTCAAAAGAATAACCGTATTTTGCTAAGCCTATATCAATTTGGTAGCAGAGCGTGGTTTGGGCGCGCGAATTGGACTAACCGCCAATTGATCCATTTAAATCACAAAGAAAATAAATAATTGGACTAACCGCCAATTTAGAAAATAAATATTGAATGAAAAATGGATACACATAACTTAGCAAAAATCGAACAGTTAACAGAAAACAACTATACAACGTGGTCCATGAAAATGGAAGCAATTCTAGATTCAAAAGATCTCTTCGAGGACGTAATTGTTAATGACGAGCCAGACTTAACAAATAATAAACTAGAATATGATATTTGGAAGAAAAAGAATCGGGAAGCATACAGCCTAATAATATTGTCACTTTCGGATGACTTAACAATCATCTTTCGAGGCGATAAAAGAGCCAAAAGAATTTGGTACGACATAAAGAAAAGGTTTGAAGGATCTCTAGAAAATAAAAGGATAGACCTAATGTTGGATCTAGCCAGACTAAAATTGAACCCAAATGAAAATGTCAACATGTATATTGTACGAGCACAGAAACTGGCACAAGAGATCACCCAGCTAGGAAAGACTGTAACAGAAAGAGAACTTGTACGATACATTGTTGAAGGACTCACACCTAACTTTGACACGATCACAGCAGCACTGTCAATAAACAGAGAAATCTCCTTACCAGACTTGAGACAAGCTCTACTGGATTTCGAGAAAAAAAAGACAGGACAGAAGCAAAAATCATGAAAATGCTTTCAGATCTTCAGGCAACCAATTCAAAGAAAAGTCATGCTACATTTGCAAAAGAAAAGGACATTTCAAGAAAGACTGTTGGTTCAACCCTAACAACAAAGGAAATCAAAATAATACAACAAACAAAAATAACGTGGCCAGTACAAGGAACTACCATAAAGGACCAAAACAAAACAAAGACACAGCCAGATCAGCAATCCAAGAACGAACGGAGGAACCATCCCAACGAAGAGACTCCACTTCAGAATACGCACTACATGCAAGCACAAGGGAGGAACGCCCGACAACTCAGGACGTGTGGATAATTGATTCTGCGTGCACAAGCCACATGACTTCCCATGGTGATTGGATCGAGCACAAGACAGAGGAGAGAAGAAGCATACAAGTGGCAGAAGAAGGGAGGCACATCGAATCTACCTCATCGGGATTAATCCAAGCTACTGTACAAGGTAAGGACAAACTTACCAACGCTGTAACCCTGCATAATGTCCTCCATGTACCACACCTGAAAGGAAATCTAATGTCCATCCCAAGCGTAGTAAGAAGAGGGAACTCTGTTCTTTTGAATTCTGAAGGAGCATACATATACTCTTCTGATGACAAGCTAATAGGAACAGGCAACTTTGATGGTAACATGTACACATTGAACCTATCACGTTTATCTGAAGCAACTCATGTTCCAAATGAACATTGCTTGATTTCAAAGGACAATTCTAGGACTGCATGGCACAGAAGGTTAGGACATCCTAGTGACAACAAACTAGACCTGATTTTGAAGAACAATCTTCTAAAAGGCTTGAACTCTATAAATGGTACCCTTGATCAATGTGATGCTTGCTCATTGGGAAAAATGACCAAAGTACCCTATGTTCACACAGATGGCAATCAGGAAAGCTACCCCTTTGAAGCCATTTATGTCGATCTCTGTGGTTCAATGAGAATAAACTCCTTGGGCGGAAGTAAATATTTCTTGACCATCGTAGATGGATTTTCTAGGAGAATATTTGTAGAATTTCTCAAAGATAAACTCTCGGCAGCAGAAGTTTTGAAGAAGTTTATTGTAAAGAGAGAAAACGAGCTAAACTCAAAACTAAAACGACTTAGAACAGATAACGGAACATAATTTATCAATAAAAACCTTGAAACCTTCATAGAATCCAGAGGAATTAAACATGAACTAACTACACCGTACACCCCAAGAAGCAATGGGAGAGTTGAAAGAGCTAACAGAACACTATTAGACAAAGGCCGAACACTTCTGGCAGACTCCCAATTACCCCTACACTTCTGGGCAGAAGCTGTGAATACAGCTGCATATCTGTACAATCTAACTCCCACAACCAATGACCCAGACACTACCCCTATGGAAAAATGGAAAGGTAAAAAGCCATCCGTCTCTCACATCATGAGATTTGGTTGTGAAGTTTTCTATAAACTCGAGAATCATCAAAGACACAAACTAGAAGCTAAATCTAAGAGAGGAATATTTGTAGGCTATTCAAGATGCAGAAGAGCTTATCGAGTATTTGATATCACAGCGAGAGTCATTCTTGAAACCGCAGACATTCACTTCAGAGAGAACAATAATGTCATCTCGGAAGAAAAACAAAATGATAATAATACGGACACTGACACATATTTCTTCATTCAGGAGGATGAACAACTGGACAATCATGTTCTATCAGATGTTGATATTGAAGAGCCAGCACCAGATACCATGGTCAACAGACAGACAGAGTCAAGTGAATCAGACAGACCACAAAGAACTCGAACAATACCTAAAAGATTCGATGACTACGTTCTGGCTACTACGAATGAAACCATTCCGAAAGACTATGAAGAAGCCATCACATGCGAAGACAAGAAACATTGGGAGAACGCAATGCTTGAGGAAATACAGAACATGTACTCGCATCAAGTATGGGAACTGGTACCTAGACCTGTAAACGCTAAAGTTGTCAAAAGTAAATGGGTGTTCAAAATATCTAAAGACCAAGAAAACAAAACCAAAACTTACAAAGCTAGACTTGTTGCAATGGGATACAACCAAATCCCAGGAAGAGATTACAACGAAAGTTTCAGCCCTGTAATTAAAAATGCCACCCTCAGGACTATTTTGTCAATGGCAGCAACAAAAGATTCAGTCATTAAACTATTTGATGTAAAAGCAGCCTATCTAAATGGAAACATTGAAAATACAATATTCATGGAACAACCTGCTGGATTTGTCCAAGACAGAAACAAAGTTTGCAAACTCAACAAAAGTATTTACGGTCTACCTCAATCCGGAAGATCGTGGTATGAGAAATTCAGTCAAGTACTTCATGACTGTGGACTGGAAAAACTTAAATCTGATCCTTGCCTATTTAAATGGAAGAATGAAGACAAATGCTTCTATGTAGGGATATATGTGGATGACTTTATCACTGTCTCAGATTCTGAAGATACCTCAAACAGATTCATCAATAAATTGAGACATTACCTGGAAATAAAGGATGTAACATGTAAAGGCATGTTTTTGGGAATCAAGATCATACAAGACAAGGAGGGAATTTCGCTACAGCAAAGCCACTATGTACAACAAATATTGCAGAAATATGGAATGGAAAATTGTAAGGAAGTTCCAACACCAGGTTCCAAAGAAATCAATTTGGATAATCATATTGAAGATGACAATTGTGAACAGCACACTTACCAGGAAGCCCTTGGAATGCTAATGTTTCTAGCTGTTAACACCAGACCCGACATTGCTTACATCACTAGCAAACTTTCACAGTACTCCAGACAACCAAAACAGATGCACTGGACAGCAATCAAAAGAGTGATGAGATACCTACGAGGAACAATTGACCTAGGAGTGAAATTTGAAAGAGGGAAGACTGGAATCCTGAAGTCCTACGCCGATGCCAGCTGGTCGACCACTCATGACGGAAAATCCTACGGCGGATATGTATTGAAGCTCGGCGAAGCAACTATAGACTGGAAAAGTAGTAAACAACCACTCGTCGCCCTCTCCACAATGGAAGCGGAAATGATAGCTGCTTGTGAAAGCTGCTGTCAAATCAAGTGGATAATAAACCTGTTACGAGAGCTGGAAGAATGGAATTTCATGGAAAAACCAATTGCGATCTTTACAGACAGTCAGTCATTGATCAACTGGATCTCCAGCCCTAAACAAAGCAGTCGCTGTAGACATATCAACAGAAAGTACCACTTCTTGAGAGACTGTTATGAATCCAGAGACATCTGCCTTCTATACAAGCCATCTCAGGACCTGGAGGCGGATATCTTCACAAAGGACCTATCCCGAGACCAGATGAAGAAACACCTGGAGAGCCTCAGCATCGTGGGAATAAAGCCAAAGTAAGGAGGGAATTGTTACGCAAACTTTGACTTTAATCATCATAGATGCTGACGTCACTACGATGACGTAACTTCCAACTTCTACCTTCAACCTTGCTGTTATTGTTTACCGCTAACTTGTCTTAACAATATATGTAATGGAACAAGTCGTTCCTTAAATAAATATATATTTGTTTTTATCTAAAGGGATGTCCTCGTAACTACAACATCCGTGAGTACAAAAACAACCAGAAATCCTCAAAAGAATAACCGTATTTTGCTAAGCCTATATCAGATTGGATGTTTTCTAGAATTGTTTTTAACAAATGTTTGTTAGACAAACCTTTACTCGGGTAAAAACCGGGCGAAGCCGGGTACATCCGCTAGCTTTGAATAAATGTAAGGCGCATTAAAATTGATGTAACAATATATATACCATTTTAAAATGGGCTCTTGTGTGCATATCAAGAAATTCAAAATACATTTAATTAAATGTAGCAATATCTAAAATTTTCCAAAAAAAAATAAAAATTATTACGTTTTAATGTAAGTGAAAATATATAAAAATATAATAGGATAAAATTTACACAATGAAACACTTTTGTTGGGAAAAAAAAATCATTTTATTGCGTAAAATAGAAAAGGGGAAGGGAGAAGTATAAGTCAGGGCTGTCAAATTTATTGAGTTGTAGGTAATTGATGATGTGTCAGTTTCTGCGTGTTTATTTATGTCAAGTAGATTTCACATATTTTTATTTTATTTTATTAATCAACCAGGCGCGATATTGAAATATTTGCTCCTATTACAGAGGAAACACACAAAACAAACAAATTAGAACTTCGAATTAAATATTTACAAATTTACATGTATTAATCGACAAAGTTCATAAAATTTATATAGACAAAGTGGCAGATGTAAGAGAGTTAAATGATGTAGATCAGGGAACAATCGATGTATCACTTCTGCAAAGTTCGGACAGTCGTAGATAAGGTGAAGAGCAGTTTGTTCGATTTCTCCGCAGGAAAAATTTGGTGTAGATTTCACATATGGGAGCGTCATTGTTTTCACTTATACTTCATCAAATAGTTTCAGAGAACTGGTTGTGTTTCTGGTAGCTGCTCAATAAATTCCATGCATATATTATCAATCGTTTAATTAAAAAGGCATATATTGGATCAAGATATCTAGTATCTCTATATATATAGAGATACTAGACGTATGACCCGGCTTCGCCCGAGAATTCCCCCGATTGCAATTTCCTTCATACTGAAAGTACATCAATAATAAATATTAGAAGTGCCATAGAATAGCAATACAGAAGTAACACATAAACTACAGGAAAAAAGTGTGTGTTTAGGTATTTGATTTAATTAATATAGTTGATATAATAATATATATTTATATATTTTTATATATCCCTATATATATAAAAGTCAGAACAAAAGCAATTTTTATTCAGTCATATAAAACGTCGTTACATTTCAATTGTTAGTGGGGGAGGGGGTACAATTAAAATCTATCTCTATAAAATATTTGTAAATTTCGTATTTCTTCTTGTTTAAAATTCGACGTAATTCTGGATTTCCGCGGTCTAGGATGAAGTTGGCTGGGCTGAAGATATATAAGCGGTCGACAATCCGACATTCTTCAGTAGCTTCTTTTATTTTCTTTTTCGTAAATTCACACTCTAGGTATCGATGTAGTATGTCTGGAGATCCTCCGCACGCAGTGCAGGTGGGCCTTCCATTCCTGGTCGGGTGTGGCAGGGCTCTTAATTTCAGTCTCCAGGCGATATCGTCGTAGATGTTACGTTTTTTATGCCAGGATGGCGCAGTGTTGAAATTCCACTTTGCAGCTTTTTCTTCAGCGCGTTTAAAGTTAAAATTGGTCGATAAAATTATATTTCGTAGTGCGTTACTCTTTATACGTGAGAAAAGGCGTGATTCGTAAACGACGGGAAGATGCACGCAGGAAGAATGGTCTTGAAGTTTAAAAGTCGTGTTTTTCGTCTGGTTGTAAAACTCGGCAATTCGTTGTAGATCGTTTCTGATATTTCGCGTGGCATGGGAAAATAGATCATTTGCCTCGCGCATTTCGTCGTTCGTATCTATAAACTCTTTCAGGCGTTTCAAGTTTCTTATGCTGAAGACGGCAGAGTTCTGTAGATAAAGGCCGTGTAAGAGGCGGCATTTCGGTATAACGAGGTGTAAATAATCTTTTCGCGAAAGCTGCTTGAAGTCAATATTAAATTTATGAACGATGCTACGCCAGCTTGCTAAAATTTGTTTTCTTCGCGGTGAGAGAAATCCGTGTAGATCGTAATTAAAAAGATTGAAGTAGTTGGTCGCATTTTTGTTCTCAAATAGAAATTCGTTTTCGTTCTGATGTCCATTAATTTGCCTTTGTATACGTTTTAACGTGAATAAATCGCGTTGCGTGGCGAGGTGGAGCAAAGCGAGGCCGCCGTTCTCGATAGGTAAACAATTTATTGAGGAATTTGTCCAGGTTGTATTTAGGTATAGGGCGACATCAATATCTTTTTGTATATCGTTGAGGATTACGTCTTCAGGTAGAGTCGCGTTTATTTTATATGTGAATTTCGGTATCAATCTTTCGTTAATATATCGCGTCTTCTGTATAAGCGAGAGCGACGAAATATGGGATTTAACAACACGCACCGCTTGTTGAAATTCTTCGCGCAGGTTTTCTTTCTCCGTTTTGAAGGGCGTTTTTGAGTTTTCAACTAAGATGCCAAGCACTTTGATTTGGTCTCTCCTCATCTTAATTTCCCTCGGAGTGTCGGTTCTGTTGCCCCAGCTGCCACACCACAGCCCTTTGCTTTTCCCAAAGTTTATATTTATGCCGGAGACCCGCTTAAAATCTTGGAGACAGGAGTATATTCGGTCGAAGTCGCTTTCGTCTCTAATTAAGAACACCAGGTCGTCGGCGTAAATGTGCGTCGTGGTCGTGGAGCTCAGTTTGTCTCGTAAGTGAAAGATTAAAGCCGTCGTGGAGATCGAGAACAGTACCGCCGACAGCCCGCAGCCCTGACGAACTCCCCTTGTCACTTGTATGGATGGAGAGGTTTCTTCATTTACGTCAATCTTAATTGCACTGTTGTTCAAGATTATCTTGATCCATTTGATAAATATATTTGGTATACCGATTCTCTCAAGAGTCGCAATTAGGAAGTTTCTGTTGAGCGAGTCAAACGCCCTCTGTAGGTCGAGGACGACAATCGCGAGGGGCGTGTTGAGGAGGTTTGCCGCGTAGACGCTGTATTCGATATCAGGGAGTATGTCGAATATTGATCTATTCATAATTGCATATTTTTGTTCAATAGGAACAATTTGCGGGGAGTAGGGTTTAAGTTTTGCGAGTAATAATTTTGACAATATTTTATAATCTGTGTTCATCATCGTGATAGGTCTCCATTCACCCAACGTCTTTGGGCTCGGCTTCTTTGGTAGGAGAATCAGCCTCCCCACTCTCATATGTTCAGGTAATTCATCTTCCTCTTGAGCATTAGTAAATATCGTGAGAAGTAGATCTGCGGCGTCGTTCGGGTATTTTTTATAAAATTCCGCGGGAATCTTGTCTTCTCCAGCCATCTTTTTATTGGGAAGTTGCTTAATTGCATTAATTATGTCGCCTCTCGTTATAAAGTGTTGTTCATCGAAGTTGAAGTCGATGTCGAGGCGCGGGATAGTATTTGTATACGTTACGATGTCGTTTAGATTGATAGATTCGTCGGCTCTGGATTGATCGCGGTAGTGTTTAAAAATATATTTTAAAATATTTCGATTATCGGTCAGCAGTATGTCGTTCTCGTTAAAAAGCGAAGTAATAGCGGGCTTGTGACCCATCGGCCTTGGGACCGTATACCTCAGACAAGCATTAGCAACTTCCAAAATAAGTCTTCTTATACATCTCCATTTAGCACTTGCATTTAAGTTCATATAGTTCGAATAAAAGTTTTCAAGTTCAAAAGCATATATGTCATCGAAGAGGCGGGAGGTAAATATTCGTCTGTCAATTTTTCGCGCTAACTTCATTCTCTCGGTGCTTAAACGGGCGATGATAGCGTTGTGGTCAGATAGCGAGTAAGACAATGTTTTGCATTCTTCCAAGTTTCTTATTAAATCGGGCGTAGTTAAGATATAGTCGATGCGTGTTTCAAAAGGTGTGCCGTTCACAGTCGCGAAGTGCGTGACCCCGTGAATTCCCGGATTAAGATAACTAAATGCGTCGATTAGGTTATATTTTCTTTTAAAATCATTTAGCATTTTTCTCTTTCTCTGTGAGTCCGTTCTACCAGGCTTATCTCGTATGTTAAAGTCTCCAAGTATAATTTTGGACGTGTCGTTCGGGAAATTTTCAATATATCGTTCAATCAAGGTAAAGTCGTTAAAAGCTTCATCCGGATTGTGCGTAACATGTACATTTATTAGTAAAACGAGTTTTCTTTTCAAGGTGCATTCGATCGCGCAAATCTTTCCGCTTTTGATAACTTTGAAGTTTTCGTTAGGAATTGTGCGATTTAGAATAATAAATTGTCCGCTTCCGAAATTGCTTTTTTTATTTGCATATATGTCGTAGTTTTCAAATTCTTTTCTCGATAATAATAGGTCTTTGTTTGTTTCTTGTATAGCGTAAATGTCTGCTTTAAGCTTCTTCGTCCATTTGCTGAAGTAATCTTCTCTTTCTCTTCCAGATATACCGCGGGCGTTGAGCGTGATTATTTCTAAAAATTCATGTTCAGAAACGTCGAAGGATGGCTGAGAACAGTCCAACATCCAAAAATAAAAAATAAATAAAGTAAGAAAGAATTTAAACTGGTAAAGGAGAGTATATAAAGGAAGGTAAAATAAAATAAATCGTGTTAGTGTAAAAGGTAAAAATATACAAATAAATAAAAACGAGAAGGTAAGATAAAGAAGGTAAAAAAAAGAGGGTAAAAGGAATCGTGATTAAAAAAAAAGAGAAAGTAGGTTAAGTGAGGTTTTCTTCCTCCATTGTTTTCAAGAGATCCCTGATTCTACTATAGTATTTTTGATAGACTTTCTTTTCATCTGGCTTCACTTTGTGCCAGGCATTCTTTCGTTGACGAATTTCTTCGCGGAAAGTTGTAAGGTCTTGCTTTAAGTTGGGGTGCTTGTCCATCTGTTCAATAATCTTGGTTTTTCTCGTGCGACCAGATTTACAACAAAGAGCCTTGAGGATCTTCACCATTCTAGGGTTTAACTCCGGTTCACAAAATTCAGATTCGCGCTCGAGTTGTGAGGATGCCACAGAAAGTTCTGAGAGCGCTACAGATTCGTTATCCTCTGATAGTTCGTCCTGCCCTCGCCTGGGAAAATCATCCTCGCTAGGCAAACCCTGCAGGATGTCTTCATTCGTAGGTTCCTGCGCTTCTTTAGGTTCTCCTTCTTGCATTGGTTCTACATTCTTGGGTAGGACCTCAGTAGGAGGGTTGGACTTTGGTCTCTTTCCGAGGTCGTTTAAAGCATAAGGGGGTGTTGGGACGTCAGTTAATTCTGCTAAGATTCTTTTTCTGCTCGTGGACTTTGTCTCTGGGGGTATGTTCATCACCTTCTCTTCTTCAGGTGGTGTCGGGACTGTAGTTGGAGTTCCTTCTAACATGTCGACGGTGACAAGTTGAGTTACGGTATCCCTGATATTTTTGTTGAAGGGACATTTATCTTTTTTGTGGCCGTGGCGCCTGCAATCTGCGCAGATCACATCCTCACCGACATAGATGCGGAATGATCTGTTCATATAATTTATAATGATCAATGCTGGCATGTCAGTCGAATCTTTTTTCTTAAATACGACCTCTCTCCTCAGGGATGACAGGTGTTTTAGTAAGGGGTTATCCGTGGGGAAGGGCAGGGGGCGGATGGAGATGGTCTGCCCATATGGCTCAAGGGCCTTGGCGATGTCTGCATCCTGGATAAACGCCAGGACACCTGATAAAATATATTTTTTAGGCACGTTGAAAAGCGGCGTAGGAAAAATTTTCGTTTTTTGCACCTCAAACCCATTATTGATTAGGATTTGGGCGAGTTCTCCGTTGGCCACTGAGACGATCGCCTGGCCATTGATTTTTCCCACTGAGTGGATATTTTCATACCCGACAACCGCTGCAATTCCAGCCAGGTGTTCTTCAGCGGTGGAATTTGGTAGGCTTTGAAATTGTATAGCGGAATGAATATTTCCACTTCTTTTTTCATAAGTCGTTTTTCTCAATTCATCGTGCTTCTTTCTTTCTTCAATAGAGAAATGACGTTTTGGGGCATGCAAATTTTGTGAATTTGGATTTTTTGAAGATGATTGTGAAGGATGAATTTTCACCGTTTCATTAGGAGATGAGCTTGATGGGATGTGATTACTTGATGAGGTGGATGGCGAATCAGATGAAGCAACGACCGGCTTGGCCGTTGCCATGACAATGATGCAAAGCTACAACCTGCAGCTTTGCTAATTTATGAAAAATAGAAAATTTTAAACTTGATGAAAATTTATGAAGTATGAATTGAAATGATGCCCGAACTTAGGCGAACAAGATGATATATATTAGGTTAAATAAACTTAACTTTAGAATGCGAAAAAGGCGAAATACACGGAGCTCGCGCGACGCGTGGCCGCACGGTCAGTGTATGTATGTATGTATGTGGGTATCTATGTCGGCTATACACGTCCACAATACGTAACTAATCTGACTGAAATTTTAACAGTATATAGAGTAGAATCTGGAAAAACTTATAGTGAAAATTTCAGGTCTCTATCCCGAATATTCTTCGAGTTATTTGCAAATTGCGTTGCAAATTTGCCTTTTCGCTCGCAAGCAGCGCCTCTAGCGGTGAATATGGGAGTTAGGTAATATCAGCTGACCTAATGTACATGTAAAACGTGTTTTTACAGGACATAGAGAAAAATCTGGAAAAGATATTTATCAGATTTTTAGCCAATAAAAAATAAAATTGACAGGTTCTGGGCAAAAATAGTTGTTTTTTTTTTAGTCAGAAAATGATGATGGCAATGCCCGTGTTTTACCCGATTGAATGTTTTTATTCAAATACTATTTGTTACAATTATAAATTGGAGCCGTGGATGTCACTCTTGTGAAACGTCCCGCTCCAAACTTTACATGTACATTAGGTTAGCTGGTATTACCCCTCATTTTCACCGCTAGAGGTGCGAGCGAATTGACTTTTTGTAAATATACATAATTATAAAGCTAGAAGCTTCTATAGAAGATAATGATCATAATGATGATGCGCGCATCCGTGACAGCGATGAGGAATTGAGGAAAGACGGTCGTGACTATATATTAATAATAAAATAATAAAAATAATATAATAATAAATATTATTATTATTATCATTAGATAATGATAATGATCATAATGATGATGCGCGCGCATCCGTGACATGAGGAATTGAGGAAAGACGGTCGTGACTATATATGTTGATAATAATAATAATAATATAATAATAATAATTATTATTATAATCATTAGATAATGATAATGTTCATAATGATGATGCGCGCGCATCCGTGACATGAGGAATTGAGGACAGCGATGAGGAAAGACGGTCGTGACTATATATATTAATAATAATAATAATAATATAATAATAATAATAATTATTATTATTATCATTAGATAATGATAATGATCATAATGATGATGCGCGCGCATCCGTGACATGAGAAATTGAGGACAGCGATGAGGAAAGATGGTCGTGACTATATATATTAATAGACGATTGGCCCGGGCAACGCCCGTGTTTTACCCGATTGCATGTTTTTATTCAAATACTATTTGTTACAATTATAAATTGGAGCCGTGGATGTCACTCTTGTGAAACGTCCCGCTCCAAACTTTACATGTACATTAGGTCAGCTGGTATTACCCCTCATTTTCACCGCTAGAGGCGCGAGCGAATTGACTTTTTGTAAATATACATAATTATAAAGATAGAAGCTTCTATAGAAGATAATGATCATAATGATGATGCGCGCGCATCCGTGACATGAGGAATTGAGGAAAGACGGTCGTGACTATATATATTAATAATAAAATAATAAAATAATAATAATAATATAATAATATTTATTATTATTATTATCATTAGATAATGATAATGATCATAATGATGATGCGCGCGCATCCGTGACATGAGGAATTGAGAATTTGATTGACGGTGGAAAGACGGTCGTGACTATATATGTTGATAATAATAATAATAATATAATAATAATAATAATGATTATTATTATCATTAGATAATGATAATGATCATAATGATGATGCGCGCGCATCCGTGACATGAGGAATTGAGGAATTGTTGAGCAAAGACGGTCGTGACTATATATGTTGATAATAAAATAATAATAATAATAATATAATAATAATATTTATTATTATTATTGTTGGAATAAGCGATCCAAAGATTATCATTAGATAATGATAATGATCATAATGATGATGCGCGCGCATCCGTGACATGAGGATTGAGGAATTGATTGATTGAGGAAAGACGGTCGTGACTATATATGTTGATAATAATAATATACTAATAATAATTATTATTATTATCATTAGATAATGATAATGATCATAATGATGATGCGCGCGCATCCGTGACAGCGATGAGGAATTGAGGAATTGAGGAAAGACGGTCGTGACTATATATGTTGATAATAATAATAATAATATAATAATAATAATTATTATTATTATCATTAGATAATGATCATAATGATGATGCGCGCGCATCCGTGACAGCGATGAGGAATTGAGGAAAGACGGTCCTGACTATATATTAACTAGCCGAATGACCCGGGCAACGCCCGGGTTTTACCCGATTAAATGTTTTTATTCAAATACTATTCGTTACAATTATAAATTGGCACCGTGGATGTCACTTTTGTGAAACGTCCCACTCCAAACTTTGTGTGTTTTTAAAATATAAAAATAAAAATGTAAATTTTCACAATGATATTTGAAAATTATATTATTTTGATTTTCAAATACTATTCGTTACAATTATAAATTGGCGCCTTGGATGTCACTCTTGTGAAACGTCCCGCTCCAAACTTTGTGTCTGAGAAGCGATATTTTTATAGAAATATGATCTGGCTTTTGTTTTCTGCTCGAATGAATGTTTTTCTGTTAGAATTTTGTTCATGCGTACAAAAAAAATGAACTGTTTTCACCTGTGGTCTCTGCTTTTTGGAATTTTTCCCGATATTTTTTTTTATCTGATAATCAAACATAACACAGCAATATTGACATCATCATTTTCTGACTAAAAAAACAACTATTTTTGCCCAGAACCTGTCAATTTTATTTTTTATTGGCTAAAAATCCGATAAATATCTTTTCAGATTTTTCTCTATGTCCTGTCAAAACACGTTTTACATGTACATTAGGTCAGCTGATATTACCTAACTCCCATATTCACCGCTAGAGGCGCTGCTTGCGAGCGAAAAGGCAAATTTGCAACGCAATTTGCAAATAACTCGAAGAATATTCGGGATAGAGACCTGAAATTTTCACTATAAGTTTTTCCAGATTCTACTCTATATACTGTTAAAATTTCAGTTAGATTAGTTACGTATTGTGGACGTGTATAGCCGACATAAATACCCACATATATACATACACGAATGGCCCGGGCAACGCCCGTGTTTTACCCGAGTGCGTATATATTTTAAAAATGTTTTAATTAAAATACTATTCGTTACAATTATAAATTGGCGCCGTGGATGTCTCTTTTGTGAAACGTCCCGCCCCAAACTGTGTGTGTCTTGAAAATATAAAAATAAAAATGTGAACGGAAAAAATATGTCCAGGGTAGCCTAGTGGTCATGGCATCTGCCCGGTAAGCGGAAGGTCGTGGGTTTGATTCCCATCCCTTGACACTTTTTTTATTTTATCCATTCTGACCAAAATCTATCCGTGAACTTCACACAGTGAACTTCACACAGACAGAATAAGGCAATTATATAAGTAGATAATCCAAATTGTGCCTTATCACACACTATTTTCTTATTTGGCCTTATTACCTTGTGTTTATAATCTATGACGTAATGCCGGCGGCGCGCGCCCGTTGGCTGCCAGCGAGCACGTGACCTCCCTGTGCGCGCGCATCCGTGACAGAGGCGGCCGATGAGGAATGAGAAAAGACGGTCGTGACTATATATATATATAATAATAATAATATAATAATAATAATTATTATTATTATCATTAGATAATGATAATGATCATAATGATAATGCGCGCGCATCCGTGACTGAGGCCGATGAGTAAAGACGGTCGTGACTATATATATAAATAATAAAATAATAATATTAATATAATAATTATAATTATTATCATTAGATAATGATAATGATCATAATGATGATGCGCGCGCATCCGTGACAGCGATGAGGAATTGAGGAAAGACAGTCCTGACTATATATGTTGACTAGACGAATGGCCCGGGCAACGCCCGTGTTTTACCCGATTGAATGTTTTTATTCAAATACTATTTGTTACAATTATAAATTGGAGCCGTGGATGTCACTCTTGTGAAACGTCCCGCTCCAAACTTTATATGTACATTAGGTCAGCTGGTATTACCCCTCATTTTCACCGCTAGAGGCGCGAGCGAATTGACTTTTTGTAAATATACATAATTATAAAGATAGAAGCTTCTATAGAAGATAATGATCATAATGATGATGCGCGCGCATCCGTGAATTGAGGAATTGAGGAAAGACGGTCGTGACTATATATATTAATAGGATCAAAGAACTTGCGCATAAAATTAAATCCAAAAGACAAAAAACCTCTCGTAATTAGTATCTTTTATTACAAATAACGGACGCTAGCTTTCGAACTATTAGTTCTTCAACGGGCGTTCTTACAAAACGAAATCAGATTCTTATTAATATATAGAGGTAATCGAAAAAATATATACAAATATTCGCTCAAAGATATGCTAAAAGGTAAATTAGAGAATAATTCTCTAATTTACCTTTTAGCATATCTTTGAGCGAATATTTGTATATATTTTTTCGATTACCTCTATATATTAATAAGAATCTGATTTCGTTTTGTAAGAACGCCCGTTGAAGAACTAATAGTTCGAAAGCTAGCGTCCGTTATTTGTAATAAAAGATACTAATTGCGAGAGGTTTTTTGTCTTTTGGATTTAATATATATTAATAATAAAATAATAATAATATAATAATAATAATTATTATTATCATTAGATAATGATAATGATCATAATGATGATGCGCGCGCATCCGTGACATGAGGAATTGAGGACAGCGATAAGGAAAGACGGTCGTGACTCTATACACTGCGTGACATTGAAAATGGAACACCAAGAAATAGTGGCCAGAAAGTGATGAAACTCGGCAGACAGAGAGAGACAGAGACGAACAATAAGTGATCTTTATTTCAAAATGATAGTCATAATACAGAGCGAGAACGGCGTCGGCTTAGTAGCAAGTAGGACCACCGCGGACGGCGATGCACGCAGCAACACGTCGAGGTAGAGAGTCAATCAGAGTACGGATGGCGTCCTGAGGGATGGCTCTCCATTCCCTCTCAACCATTTGCCACAGTTCGTCTTCTTAACGCGGCTGTGGCAAGGCATGCAAACGGCGTCCAATGATGTCCCAGACGTGCTCGATTGGTGAGAGATCAGGAGAGTACGGTGGCCAGGGAAGCATCTGTACATCTTGCAGAGCTAGTTGGCTAATGCGAGCAGTGTGCGGTCGGGCGTTATCCTGCTGATAAAGGGCATTGGGTACCCCCTGAAGGTAGGGGAGTGTCACCGGTCGCAGCACATCATCAACGTATCATTGGGCCGTCATAGTGCCCTGAATACGAAGTAAAGGTGACCTGGAATCATACGCGATTGCGCCCCAAACCATGATTCCACGTTGTCGCACTGTGGGGCGTTCCACAATTGCTGCCGGATTGGACCTTTCTCCACGTCGACGCTACACGCGTGCACGGCGACTATCACTGGACAAGCAGAAACGCGACTCATCTGAGAACACGACCCTGTGCTATTCCGTCATCCACGTCGATCTAGCCCGGCACCATTCCAAACGTTGGCGCCTATTCGGTGGGGTCAATGGCAGGCTTCTTAGCGGACGGCATGAGTGCAAGCCATTAGCAACCAATCGACGGGAAATGGTTCTGGTCGAGATGGAATGATCTAGGGTGTCTTGCACATGTTGCAGGATGGCGGTACAAGTGGCTTGTGGGGCCGCCACTGCTTGTCGAAGGATACGCCGATCCACACGTGCTGACGTCTCTGGTTGCACCGACATTCCTATAAATTGCCACATTTCCTTGTTCCAACCATCTTCTCCACAGTCGGTGCACCGTGGACGCACCAAGGTGTGTATCAGCTGCGATTTGACGTATGGACCAACCTGCCCTTTTCAGTCCGATCACCATGCCCCTCGTAAAAGCGTCTGTCTGCTTGAACTGCCTCCGTTTACGATGACCTGGCATTCTCTGTTATTACACGTGTTTTTTGACACAAGAAGAAAATTTCTACAATGATTTTCCTTGAAGAAATAACGACACGAATACTGTCCTTTCTGCAAGTTCCTTCCCTTATATCTTACTCCATGTGCGCACGAGAGCTGCGCATTTTACATCATTTGCATAACTCGTTAGGCGCGTCTACCCTGAAATTTTCATAATTTTCTGGCCACTATTTCTTGGTGTTCCATTTTCAATGTCACGCAGTGTATATTAATAATAATAATAATAATATATAATAATAATTATTACTATTATTATCATTTGATAATGATAATGATCATAATGATGATGCGCACGCATCCGTGACATGAGGAATTGAGGACAGCGATGAGGAAAGACGGTCGTGACTATATATGTTGATATATGTTGGTCGGCTATGCACGCCCTCAATATGTAACTAATCTCGCTGAAATTTGAACAGGACAGAGAGTTAAATCTGGAAAGTTTTTTGTCGCGCTTTAACCAAGAAAAATTATAATTAACCATGTACTGAGAAATAATATTTTTTTAGTCAGAAATGATGATGACAATATTGCTGTATCATGCTTGATTTACATAAAAAAATTCTTTAGGGGTATATTCACTAAAGCAGACCACGGGCGAATCCAGATAATAATTTTTAGTAGGCAAGAACAAAATTCTACCAGCGAAACATTTACTCGAGCAGAAGACACACAAAGCCAGGTCATTTCTATATATTAAATATCTTTTTTCGGCCTTTTGGCTAAGATCATGTAGTATATCTCTAGATATATCTCTATCTCTATCTCTATATATATAAAAGTCAATTTCTGTCTGTCTGTTTCGCGATAAACTCAAAAACTACTGAACCAATTGGTACCAAATTTTGCAGGTCGCTTTTTATAAACCTGAGGAAAATTTTCGGCTACATTTTGATTAGTATTTTTGCCTATTTCTTTTTTTCATTTGAAGAAATTTTTTTACGCGGAGTAATCCGGAATGGAATGAATACCCAAATATGGTCATTTTTTATACGCAATGGTGGTTCAGTGGTAGAATGCTCGCCTGCCACGCGGGCGGCCCGGGTTCGATTCCCGGCCGATGCATTTTTTTTTCAATTTTTAAAACTCATTTATATTATATACTAGACGTATGACCCGGCTTGGCCCGAAAATTCCCCCGATTGCAATTTCCTTCATACTGAAAGTACATCAATAATAAATATTAGAAGTGCCATAGAAGAGCAATACAGAAGTCACACATAAACTACAGGAAAAAAGTGTGTGTGATGGCAAAAATTGTACTATATTAGTCTTTAGGTATTTGATTTAATTAATATAGTTGATATTATAATATATATATTTATATTATATATAATTTAAATGAGTTTTTTAAAATTGTAAAAAAAAAAAAAAAATGCATCGGCTGGGAATCGAACCCAGGCCGCCCGCGTGGCAGGCGAGCATTCTACCACTGAACCACCGATTCTTATAAAAATGGCCATATTTGGGTATTCATTCCATTCCGGATTAGTCCGCGTAAAAAAAAGTTCTTCAAATGAAAAAAAAAAAAGAAATAGCCATCGGGGGAATTCTCGGGCGAAGCCGGGTCATACGTTTAGTATATATATATATATATATATATATATATATATATATATATATATATATATATATCTTTTTAGAAAGCGATTCAGTAGAGAGAGTGGATGTTTCCTCGAAAAATATATTTTATATATTACTAGCCGAATGACCCGGGCAACGCCCGGGTTTTACCCGATTAAATGTTTTTATTCAAATACTATTCGTTACAATTATAAATTGTCACTTTTGTGAAACGTCCCGCTCCAAACTTTGTGTGTTTTTAAAATATAAAAATAAATATGTAAATTCTCACAACGATATTTGAAAATTATATTATTTTGATTTTCAAATACTATTCGTTACAATTATAAATCGGCGCCGTGGATGTCACTCTTGTGAAACGTCCCGCTCCAAACTTTGTGTCTGAGAAGCGATATTTTTATAGAAATATGATCTGACTTTTGTTTTCTGCTCGAATGAATGTTTTCTGTTAGAATTTTGTTCCTGCGTACAAAATAATGAACTGGTTTCACCCGTGGTCTCTGCTTTTAGGAATTTTTCCCGATATAATTTTGTATCTGATAATCAAACATGATACAGCAATATCGTCATCATCATTTTCTGACTAAAAATATATAGTTTTAATAATTGATTTATATATTTTTTAAAATAGCCTATCGTCTTCCCCATATTTTTTTACCTATGTATGGAAATTTTGGTTTGAATTAGTGAACTACTGCGAATTTGTATACCGGACATACAAACAGACAGACAGACAAACAAACATACAAACATTCATTTTTATATATATAGATAGATATAAATATATAATGTTAATGAATATTATTATCATAATATTCTATGTTCCGGAAAATTATTTTCAATAATATTCGTTAGGCAAACTTTCACTCAGATAAAACCCGAGCGAAGCCGGGTACATCCGCTAGTTAGTATATATTTTTTATTTCAAAATAATCTATATTTATACCATTAATTTAGTGGATAATTCTAACAATATATTAAATATTTTTGATAATATGTGTGTAAATAAAGAGAGAGATATTTATAACCCAGGTTCCTGGAGCGCAGAACGCCAACTACCTGGTGTAAATAAACTTTATTCCTTGTATAAATATTGCTCTAAAATGTTAATTTAAATGATTTTCACTCTCTCTCTCTAAAACTAGAAATAATTTGTATATATATTTTGAAACTATGTACATAAAATAGTTTTAACATTTACACGAAAATATCCACATAGGATATAACCTGTGTTTTGTAATAAATAAATAAAATAAACAAGAATCGATAAATAATCAAAATCGGCCGAGAATTGAGATTTCACAAACAATGCCATCCCCAATGATCCTATCCAAATATAGTCAGCAGTAATGAGAGGATTACCTAGTAGCTTCTACATAGGTGTTCGAGTGCCATTGTTTGGCAGCCATGACACTTGCAGCTGTTATTGCACAATTTCTTTTGGGATAAATAAAACTGGGGAAACACCTGCTGGCTTTATTTCGTCGATTCATCAAGAAGTGAGAAAAGAGTAGTTGAAAGGAATCTATAAATATCCTAGCCATACAGATAGGGGTAATCACAAAGCTCACAAAAATCTATCTTTTAATCAAAAGAAAAATGTTCGCGTTTCTTATTTTCAAAAACAACTCTTTATAGATCCTTCTGATTTAATTCATATTGAGGAGTTTCTATGAATATCCTCTGTAATATATTGTCGCTTAAGAAAATGAGGAAAGATCAACGTAAGGATGAGAAGGCAATATATTTTAATCATAACAATTACAGCAACTTATTCACATCACAATCATTATTTGTTTGGTTAACCCTGGCTTCTGGAGCTTACCAATGTTGCCTATCAGGGGGGCTGTCATTCAGACCTAAGTCTTCTTTGTTCTATTTTTAGAGTGGAGCTTTAATTGTGGCACCAATCAGATTTATTTCTTGGTAGAAACAGAGAGGCAAATAAAGAAATATGCTGAGCAATCAAATATTGAAATCAAAAATCTGTTTATAAGTATTCTGTTCCAATAGGATTGAGATATCTTTATAAAGGCTTTGCGTATAAATTTCCTTAATATCCTCCTCCTCCTTCGATGCCTTCCTCTACTGAGGGTGGCCACATGGTCTCTCCATACCCCCTCCTTCAGTGCCTTCTTCTACTGAGGGTGGCCCACATGGTCTCTCCATATCTCCCTCCTTCAGTGCCTTCCTCTACTGAGGGTGGCCCACATGGTCTCTCCATATCTCCCTCCTTCAATGCCTTCCTCTACTGAGGGTGGGCCACATGGTCTATCCATATCTCTCTCCTTCAATGCCTTCCTCTACTGAGGGTGGGCCACATGGTCTCTCCATATCTTCCTCCTTCAATGCCTTCCTCTACTGAGGATGGTCCACATAGTCTCTCCATATCTCCTTCCTTCAGTGCCTTCCTCTACTGAGGGTGGGCCACATGGTCTCTCCATATCTCCCTCCTTCAATACCTTCCTCTACTGAGGGTGGGTCGCATGGTCTCTTTATATTTCCCGGTCCTCTGCCATACTCTTCATTTCCTCGTAGGTGTGTCGTCCAGTCCATTGTTTTAGATCATCTGTGTATCCTTGTCGTCTCCTTCCCCTCGATCTCTTCCTTTGGAGCTTCCCCTCCAACACTGTCAGCAATGTCTCTCCTGCTCATCCGCGCATCACATGTCCAGCAAACGTCAGTTTTCGTTGTTTTATGAACTCTATTAGCTGGCGTTCTGTACCCATTCGATCGAGGACTTTCCTTAATATATCCCGATATAAAGCAATAACCGCTATAACAATACACAACAGCATAGATATAGTGACAGAGCAGTCAATCTGATGGGGAAGTTTTTACCGGCCGTTATTTCGGTGACCAATCTCCACCATTTTCAAGGTAAAATGTCGTCGGTTGACGAGGGCTGCCAATCTACCAACTCTAACAATGGTAGAGAGTAGATGGAAAAGAAACCACTGGGAAAGTTCACCACCAGTGATATATAGCCAGGCCTTGCCAATGTATCACCTTATCCCAGTAGGAACTATAGAAATTGTTGGTAGAAATGGTTCCAAAATAACTTTAATAGGTGCCGCTCAAAAATAGCAACCTAGCTTTTGATATTTACAATAATGAATAATATATATGTGAAACAAAGTGTCCAATGCGGGAATCGATCCCGGTTCATGACTGTCGGGAATCGAGGGTTTTAACCACTCGTCCACCGACTTTTATACGTATAAATGTTGTATATAATTTCTATGTGTCAAAAAAAAAAAACATTCGCGTTTTAATGTTTTCATTTGCTGTATATAGATGGCGTGTTATTGATTTGTATTTATATATAGTTCACTTGTGATTTCGATTGAGTTGGAATTTATCAACTTCATATATTTTTCCCAAACGATTATTTTAAAAAATATATTTAAAAAATCATAATTACGAAAGGTTTTTAATTTCCCGAACGAGCAAATGAATATCGGTTCACTGCCATCTATCGGAAAAAATAGCAAATATTTGTTGATTTTCTTGAGTTGGCCTATGCCGATAGATCAGCCATCAGTAACATTCAGTTGCATGATTAGGAGAGGTTCTTTCATTTTATTATCACCCTGATCTGTTTATCTACTTTTAAATTAATTGAAAATGTGTGTGATGGAAACTTTTGTTATATATCTTGAAGATAAAGACACTTCGGCAAGAAAATATTTTTATTTAATCGACGTTTAGACAAAAATGCTTTATATATTTATAACTTTTTGCCAAATGCTTTACTACATTTATAAAGCCTTGCCAAATGCTTTTCTTGACGCGAGGACAAAAATATTTTGCTGAAACGTCAAGAAAATAAAAACATTTTCTGGCCGAGTGTGTCTCTTATTTTTAAGAGCACACACTATTTTGTTATAGATATTGGATAAAATATAATATTTTATTATAATAGCATGTACATAGGAAAAAATTCCATAACCGAATCCTCCATTGAAAAAAAAAACACTTTTGTAGCATAATAATTTACAAAGGTTGGCCCCATTTATCCAACATCTATTAAATGAGCGACCAACTCCAGAAGAAATTAGAAGCATCTATCTTTTAGACGTTCCTCATTGGAGAGTTACAAATTATATATTTTATAAAGAATGCCTTGTGAATGTGCGGGAGGTGGTATTCTCGGGGGAACATGGAGTTGAAATAAAAGTAATGATAATGATGATGATAACATAGTAAATTCTCTCTCTCTCTCTTATGTTTTTTCTGTATTTAACCTTATATAACATACCTCATATGAACGATTAATCAAATAGTTTCAATCTCTTTCTCATCATTAACATTTACACTACCAATAATAAGCCATTGTTTAAACGATATTCATTCGGCAAAAATTCACTTTGGCAAAAATCGATCAAATCTGGGAAGTTTGGCTGGTAAATTTGTATGATTCGTGTTAAATATGTTATGGATTTTACATGTTTTAAAATGTCACGGAGAAAATTATACTCTCCAGTCTTTTGAGATGTAGAAGGATGCTTGTTCTGAGGTGAGGTGGCTTGTCTTGCCGGTAGAGTAACTATTGTACAAGTGATTTACATCAAAAGAATATCCCAGCATCGTATGGCCAATAAATAACACGAGTGAATCCATAGAGAGCTGTGGCGGAACTTCAGCTCCTCCCGTCCCATGTTCTGCTTAGTACTATGGCGTTCTTAATTACAGAAACAGGTAGGTGTCTTGACCTCGGTGAGCACTTGTCCTTCTGCACACGCTATCATTGAAGGCTCTGTTGGGGTTACAGAAAGATTGCGCTTCCTGTCATGTCTCTCTCTATATATTTTGGGATTTGTTGAGAGATACTAATTAAATCTTGTGTAGATAGAAGTTAAGTTGTCTTAGAGACCAGCATTCATACTTCTTTAGAATAAAGGTCATTTAAGCAAAATAATTATTTTAGAATCTCTCATTTCTAATGAATATAATAGCATAAAAAGAGGAAGATAGATTTACCATCACAATACCGATATCTTAGAAGAAATCAATAGATCAATTTTATAGGTTCTGGTTGCCCTAAAATTGTATAACATTGTTAAATCACATATCAATTTTAAAATTTAATTCGTAAAATTCCACGCTGCGAGCGTTTGTATTTGTAAATATTTCTTGTAAGATATAGTCGATATTTTTTATTGAGCCCGTTGAAGAGCGATTATCGCTTGAAAGCCAGAATTTTAAAATATAAAGAAACTCATTGTGTGAAAATATTTTGTAATTTTTAAAAGCAAAAGAAGACTTTATTTCATTGACGTTTTTTGACAAAAATCCTTTGCTTACTTCAGAATAAATCTAAAACATTTGTCTAAATAGATTTTAGAAACATAACTTCTTATTTATACTCTGATAATCTTTATCGCCATTATGAATCAGAGTGTACCCTAATTCATTGGACAGAATTAGATGAATAAGGAATGCATTATATTTTCAAATATTTTTAATCCCTTAGAAAGTATGAATATGAATATATTTTGAAATTGTTCCTAGGAAACATAAAAAATACCGCTTATATCTACGGCCAACCCAAGACCCATAAACCAGGTATTCCTATTCGCCCTATCATAGCATATCATATGTCTCCTATAGCCCCATTAGCCAAATTTCTAGCAAACTTCCTTATCCCCATTCTAAAAGACAATCCTACCACCACATCCATCACATCTCTCCATACCAAAATTTATAGAAAATATACATAGTCTCCCCCCCTCTCCTAACAGCACCATGATATCATTTGACGTAGTTAATATGTACCCAAGCTTACCACACCAACTAATAATAGATAACACCATAGAAATTTTAGCATTAAATAATATTCCTCCAGATACATCCTCTAAAATTATTTCATTAATTAAGCTTAGCCTACAACACAATATATTCTCCTTCAAAAGCCAATTTTATAAACAAACCAAAGGCTCCCCCATGGGAAGTCCTCTCTCTTCACCTTTGGCAGAAATAGTCATGAGAAAAATAGATAAAACGATAACCAACCTGTTTTCCACAGACATCATCATCTGGCAGAGATACATAGACGACATCTTTTGTATATCCAACTCTAACAAAATAGATTCCATTTTTACCCAACTAAAGTCCATACATAATGACATAGATTTCACCATAGAAACAGAAAACAATAACACCTTACCATTTCTAGATGTACTTATACTAAAAACGCAAAACCAATATACAACAGAAATATACCATAAGCCAAATTCCACTCCAGATTATATACACTATTCCTCTTATTGCCCCATCAGTCACAAGATCAACACAGTTAAAACCCTTTCCAAACGAATATATACACATTGTACCACCCAACTCTCAAAAGATACAGAAACCCAATTATTGATCAACAAACTCACTTCTATAGGTTATCCGAAAAACTTTATATTAAGACATTTCTACAATCCCTCTCTCATAAGAAATAATCATGTTTATAAATCGATATGTACAATCCCATATTCCCACAGTAGTACCCACATAGCCAGAATTTTAAACAAACACGGCATCAGAACATATTATGAAAGCAACCCGAGCATATTAACCATTTTAAGAAACCCCATTACCAGAAACAGTATTCCTATATCAAAACTATACAATAGCAAAGCAGTATATTCCATACCATGCACCCAATGTAATAATGTCTATGTAGGTGAAACAGGAAGACAGATAAAAGACAGAATAGACGAACACAGAAGAAACATTAAAAACAAAGACCCCAAATCTCTAATAGTGCAACACATCAGACACACAGATCATGAATTCAATCTAGCAAACCCAAATATTCATTACACAAACATAAACAGTAAATACAAAAGATTAATACTAGAAGCATTGATATCAACAAAATATAATAGTATAAACAGACATATAGACATCCCAGAGACATATGATAGGCTGGTCCAAAAACTCAAATAGATTTTTCTGTTTTTTCTTCATCACACCATTTTACAATTTTGCATTTAATAATAATATCAGCAAATTGACTAATTTAAATAACAATAATTTTTCTTAAATAATAAAATATAATACTTCATAGTTAATCCTAGATATGCAAAAATTACCTGTTATATATATGTATATACATCTTTCCTTGAAATTGTTCCAATATTTCCTGTGGAAGGGCCGCTTACGCCCGAAAGCTAGAAAAGTTTTTTCCAATAAAAGAAACTCATCCTTTTTGATTCTATGCGTATTACATTAAATAAATGTATTTAAAGAGGCCTTAGTAAAATGGAGCGAGTTGAGAACTAGAAGGAGACGGAATTTTATCCCCAATACATTGCACATGTGTAAACATGTGATGTACTTACAATGTTTCCTTCCTTAATGTTACCATGATAAGTGTTATTCCTTCCTGCACGTGAACTGCCCGTGTAAGTTCGGCCATTACGGATGTTGTCCATCTAGGTTGTTTTCCAGGCCTTCTCCTTCATTGTATTGTTGCACCGTCCTGAGCTTCATGTCAATATTCGATGGTTTCATATCAAGATTATTGGTAAGACCATAATGAGTAATCATAAAACACATTTATTTTAACAAGGAATATATATTTATAATTGTATGTAATTCTACTGTCCTCAAAGCTTATGTCCATAGTTAATCTAAGATACCCATTACAAGAGTCTAGCATCAGTATTACTATAAAAGGAAGATCGAAAAATGCAATATAACAGCGGTATGGAAGATTAAACTGACGAAACCGCTGGGAGGGTTCACCATTGATGAGCCAGGCCCTCTCATTATTTTTTCCATTGCAGTAAGGGCAGTAGAACTTGTTTTATTTTTAAAAAAATCATACACGTCTATAATAGTTTTGAATTTTCATAACAAGGAATGTATTCACAATTTTTCCAGATCTCAAAATACAACTGAGATATATATCTACAACCTATTTACAAATAAAAAGATGTTGACGCGGCATTGATGACGATTTGCAGAGTATAAGCCACCACAGATTATTTATTCTGTAACAATATTACCGTAATAATTGCAATGGCTGGTGTTATTGCAGTTACGAGACGCAGTATATATACTTTATACGCTTTATACGCAGTATAAGATTTTCTTGGGAGAACAATACAAGTAGTTTCTCTCTTTGTATTTTCTCTATCACATTTTTTATAAACTCTTGGGGGTTCACACCTCGTGGTGTTTCTCTTTGATACCTTCGGTAAAAGCAGTCGTAAACACCTTTATATACACTAATTATAATGGCTTAGAACATTTGTGACAATAATAAAAACTATTTTTGTATGAGAATGGTAATTTGTTAATCCTTGCTGTCGTTTACTGCAAACAGTATCTAGCTTTGCAACTTTCATTCATTAAATCAGTTGCTTTTAAATATTAAATTGTTTCAATTATCCTGCGCGAATCTTGCACAAGTGCAACATGGTATTAAGTGCTAGTGTAACCTGAGTGAGATTTGGAAAGTTTTAAGTTCAAAATCCTATATCTGCTTCTATGTATGTTGACTTGCAGTTCATGGATAGAGATGGGTAGATGCTGCCAAGAATACCTTCTTTACATATATATGCTGAGTTTAATTAGATTAAATTAGGTTTTTAGGATAGGAGAGAGGCTACAACGTCATTAAATATAAACAAAAACTTTCTATTAAGACATTTCGACTTGTATAGAACTATCTTGGAGTCCAAAGAAAAAGCAAACACAAAGGTAGAAAGTATCAATAATAGGTGAATCAGTTATATATAGTCTTGGTGGAGAGACATAACAACCACTACGTGTCTAAAAAAGTGAACTTTAGCTAACCTTAAACTAGAAGATAGATAAGAATTTATTTGGCCACGCCCAAGACTGGCCTGAAGCTATCTAGAAAAATGGCATCCTTACGTCCCAGAAGATTCTATCGAGGAAAGAAAATAAAGAAAACTAAGCAAGAGGAACTAAGAGTACAGTGAGGGAGAAGTGATCTAAACCGTCGATTTTCGACAGCCATGACCCGGGATCGAGTCCCGCTTTGGTCACTTTTATACTAAAAAAATTGCTTCAATGGCCCCAATTCTTACAAAAGTACAACCCCACCAGTGAGTGCACATAACCAACCGGGGCTCTGGCACATTTGTAAGTGCAAAAGTCGAACTGCTTTCTACATGAGTATACATGTGTTATACATACAGTAAAAGCATCCCATCATGATGATCATGGCATACTTGGGATAAGTACTACCAAAAACAATAGTGAAGTTTATTTTGGAGATAGAGATTACCTGGCCGGCATTACTGTTTCATACTCCCTATGGGAGCTGTGACCCACAGCTTGCAATTATTTTAGTTACTGACATGGATCTGACGTGCTTCTGTCAAGGATTCCATCGGAGTCTTCGAACTCCGTTCCTAATAGCTTTGCGCCTTTTTTCTTGCGGCTTTGTCGTCGTATCGTATATAAGGACATCGTTATCTTGGAGGGAAGTCTTGGATTTGACACGGCGGTGGAATCCTGTAGCCAGTCTCTGAAAATGTAGATCACAGTACCCATTGCCTCAAGGTCTTCTCGGCGATCTTCAGTTTGTCTTCCCTAATCTACCCAGCATCTCCACGAAAATGGCACGTGGAAAATTAGGAAAGGCAAACTTCAGGATAACGCAGCAATTTATTTAAGGCACAAGCACAAACTAAAATTGATAAAAAACAAAAAACGAGAGAAGCAACGAGGGAAGTTAATAGAGTAGCAAAATATAAATATCAAAATTAATAATCTGTTAATAAAATAATAAATACTTTAACACAAACAATAACGCGCCATCTATACATATAAAATGAAAGGATTTAATTTTTTTTTCATCGCAGTAAGGGCAGTAGAAGTTTGTATTATGTATAAAAGAAACATTCGTGCTTTTAAATACTTTCATTTTATATGTATAGATGGCGTGTTATTGCTTTGTGTTAATTTATGCCTAACTGGCCTTGTCTTTATTGTTTGCTGAAGAGCAATGCTCGATGCAAATATTTGAATGTAATTCTACTGTCCTATAAGCTTATGTCCATAGTTTTCTTGAAAACCATTTCAAAGATTCCATCCTTCATTGCTGCGTATATAAGCAAAATCGTCCAATACAGTATTAGAGCTCTGAGAGGCGGTCTGGTGGATTAAATTAGCGAAACCGCTGGGAGGTTTCACCACTGATGAGCCAAGCCCTCCCAATATTTTTTTCATCGCAGTAAGGGCAGTAGAAGTTTGTATTATGTATAAAAGAAACATTCGTGCTTTTAAATCCTTTTATTTTATAATAAATACTTTTCTACAATATATTTATTGTGAATTTGTACTCACGGATATATTTCATACATAAAATATATTATTATTGTCTATATTTCACACAGCATTGTAACAACTTCGCACCAACTTTGAAGCTGGCACGAGAGAAGACGACCTTTGGGAGGAGTCAAGGACGAGAAAACCGTTGAACCAATTCGCCATCGCGGATTGACTTTTTTCAAAGGTAATTGTTGACTTAGTTACCTTTGTGCTTAGTGATATGGATACTCTCGTTCGGGAAAGGTTCTTAATACGAGCGGAAGATTGGCGGACCCACCGAACAGTAACCTGGAGCAACTTCACAATTTGTCAACAATGCTGTCGTGAAGGAGTTATTCCCAGAGTTGGCTGTTGATTTGCGAGATATCTGAATGGGGACAATATCTCTGGATTTTCGCGTTATCTCTTAGGCTCAACCAACATGGCTCACCTCGCAATATCTCCATGGCTCATCTGATAATCTCTCCATGACTAATCTTTCTCTCATCCACGCCATAATTTATCTCTCTTGTGGCCTATGTAAAAAATACCCTTCATCCCTGCCGAGGAATTTTTTTCCTTTACCAAAGACTTCGATCTTCACGATAACTATAATTCTCACTAAATATTTATCTTTCTATATTCACATAGAATGTTCACTATCGCCGAGTACTTTAATTTTGCCGAGAATGCCCTCTATTGCCGAAAAATATCTGGTTAAGAATTCCCACTATTGCCGAAAAATATCTGGTCAAGAATTCTCACTATTGCCGAACACCGTCTGGTCAAGAATTCCCACTATTGCCGAACACCGTCTGGTCAAAAATTCCCACTATTGCCGGAGACCGTCTGGTCAATAATTCCCACTATTGCCGGACACCGTCTGGTCAAGAATTCCCACTATTACCGAAGACCGTTTGGTCAAGAATTCCCACTATTTCCGAAAAATATCTGGTCAAGAATTCCCACTATTGCCGAAAAATATCTGGTCAAGAATGCCCACTGTTGCCGAAGACCATCTGGTCAAGAACTCCCACTATTTCCGAAAAATATCTGGTCAAAAATTCCCATTATTGCCGAAAAATATCTGGTCGAAAATTCCCATTATTGCCGAAAAATATCTGGTTAAGAATTCCCACTATTGCCGAAGGCCGTCTGGTAAAGAATTCCCACTATTTTCGAAGACCGTCTGGTCAAGATTTCCCACTATTTCCGAAGACCGTCTGGTCAAGAATTCCCACTATTGCCAAGTACCTTCATCTTGTAGAGAATTCCCACTATTTCTGAAGTTCTTCATCTCCACCGATATTTTCTACAATTTTTAGAAATTTCCATCTCTGTATATAACTTGTACTATATCGCTGAGAACCTTTCTTATCTCCGCCTAGAATTCCCGGTGTCACCGAAGACCTTCATTTCCGCCAAACATTATTTTTACCGTCGACACTTTCAGTAACAATGTGAATCATCGCTGCTGATTTGGGCGACAGAGGAAGTAGAGAAGTGCACCATAACTCAGCCAGCGAGGCGATGTTGAGAAATATTTCCTCCTGAATATTTTAATAATAATTGGCTAAATACTCGATATCTTCAAGATGCGCCAAGCAAGACTCTGTTTTATAGATGGCTTCGGATTTCAACCTAATCTGACTCAGTCCACAACAGCCCTGGTTTCTAGTGGCCAATCAAAATTGGCGACATAGATCTTTGCGGCATTGGATAGATTTCCACAGCAAACATTTTCGGTGACCAATGTCTTCTCTGGATTTTTTTATTTTATTTTCAATGAAATATGTGGCTGGTGGCGTATATTTGCGGTGTTATAAATAGGTCAAGATCATTTGGTAGTTTATACCTTCTTTGGAATGGGTAATCAGAAGTTTATATAGCTTCTCGTTGGATTAGGTAATTGGTGGTTTATATCTTAGTTAGAATGGGTAATTGATGGTCATATCGCGTTTTAATTAGAATAGGTAATTGTTGTTTTTACATTAATTGGATTAGGTAATTTGTGGTTTATATCTCTTTATTGGATTAGGTAATTGGTAGTTTAACGCTTCGTTGGAATGGGTAATTAGTGGCTTTTCATCGTCGTTGGAATGGGTGTAATTGATAGTTTATTTATATAGGGCAGGGGTCGGTAAACTTGAGTCGGAAGAGTAAAAAATTACAAAATTTTAAAGAGCTGCACACTTTTTTTTTGCCAACAATAAATAGTACTCGCATAAATAATATTTGCGTATGGAACTATATAAAGAGCCGCAGCTTCACATCCAAAGAGTCGCATGTGGCTCGCGAGCCGCAGTTTGCCGACCCCTGATATAGGGTGTTATCAGGTATATTAGGAATAACCACAATGAAATTTATATTGCAAGTGAAAATAAAAAAAATGAAATAAAATTTGGCGCACAGTAGTAGATAAAAGATATGGTTTTAATTTATTGAATGTAGTTTCCATTATTAGCTACAACAGTCTCGACGCGAGTGCAAAATGAAGCACAAGCCTTGGCGACGATGACCATGTCCATTTGGGTCATCACCGTGTGAACCGCTTTCTTGACAACTGAATAGTGTTGTAGGGAGTTTGTTGATATCTCTCTCAACAAAGCTTCATGCATAGTAGTCGAGGGGGTTGCAGTCTGGAGAGTTAGGGAGACAAATATCAGGACTCTAGTGACTTTAAGTATCAACCACGATTGTGTCTTTTTTGCCTTGTGGGCTAAAACTGAGTCCTGTTGGAAGACATACTTCCTGCGGCCACCATGTTCATCCAAGGCTTCACAACAGTCTCCAGGACATTAATGTAAGTGTCAGCGTTCATCTTAAGGCCTTTCTCAAAGAAATCACCTTCACTCCCGATAACACCAAGGAGTCAGGAAATTTCGTGTGCATCACGACAGGTACTTCTGAGGGGTCTTCACAGATCCAGCGATCATTCCTGGAATTTAAATTTTGGTCTACATCAAAGTAATTTTCATCAAATAATAGGTCTAAGACAAGTTTTTGATTTATTTGGGAAATTATTTCAACATTTAGGTACACCTTCTTTATTGGAAGCTTCTCATCGCAGCAGAAATCTGCAAAGATCACAACGCCCCTCGAGAAACTTTCCTGGCATTGCTTGACCCAGTTCTGAAATGGGTTTATTTGAGAGTTATCTTAATAAATGACACTTTTAAACTCTGAACTTAACTGTTCGTCAGGAGAACATCTTGGACTCGCCTATTCACGGCTTTTGCTCTTCATATCTTCAATATAAAGTATATATAAAGTTATAATACAATATAATGCGACTTATGATTGTAGAACGACGTTTGACAATTTCACCGCAAATGTTTCAATTGAACGAAAATCGTAATTTTTTTCTAAGAAGAAATAACGACCATTTCTATCCTTAGGGATGAAGTATGAAAGGATGAATTGTGAAGAGTAATGATAAACGGAAAAATAAAGGGTCCAGGGATGGGAATATTTAAAGTTGATTAAAATGATATAGATGAGACTTACTCTGCAAGGATTGAGAAATCCTAGAGTTTCCAATAAAGTATTTTGAAAAAACTTTCGGTAAGTCAATCAAATAATTTTTATTAACACGACACTATATTCCAGACGATTACAACAACTCTATTTTCCCTTCGTTTACTCCATCCCCTGGTTCACACTTCTCCTCAGTTTTTCTTCCTCATCGACCCAAAGAGAGAGCGCCAGGCCCTTCAACCGACAATAGCTTCATCACAAATGTCATGACTTAGTGTAAAATAAATTCTTTGGAGTTTTACCCTCCGAAGCAACAATTTCTAGTGGCTTCGGTGTTATGGAACTATAGAGAGCAGCCTACATCTTCTAAGAGACTATAATTCTTGACCACTCTATGATTCAGGAGATTTTAAATCCTTTGTCTTAATGGAAAATGTTATTCAGAAGTACATACATTTTTATTTCATCAAAAATATTGATACAAGATATTTTATTTAGATGCGGAAGAAGTTGGAAATATCTAGACAAATATCTCTTTCCTTCAGACATGATCAAAATCGGATACATGGAAAAATATTGAAAATATTCTTAGAGATGTGTTAATATATTATCTATTGAGAAAAAACTATTGATATATCTGATGGAGGAAGGCCTCGATGCTGTCCATTATAGAGATTTAGAATGTTGCTTCATTAGATGACCAAATGCCAAGCGGAGTTGCTTTATGAAAATAATCTCAGGTGTTTTGATGAATATTGATATACGTAGAAAATAGAATTAAATTCTAATAAGAACCCCAAAGAGAAAGTTAGGAGTGTCAATCTTTACCAATGGAGAGAAATCTATCAATTTATATTACTGTTATATTTCTAGATAGCAAAATGATAGTTTTTTCACATACCCTATTTACAATTAAAGCCAAACCTCTCTTCAAGGTGTATATGAAAGAAGTGAGAAAATAAATATAACACTGGTCAACAAGATTTTTGCACAAGAGAACCTGATTATGTTTCTAGTGTAACTTTTCATGCTGAACTCAAAAATCTAATCAGAAATTTCCCATCATCTATGGTTTTTTGCGTGACGGTCTTTTTTTAGTATTGGGATAAATACAGTTTTGCACAACCTTATTACATTACACTGGTTTATCAAAAAATATTTTTCTTTGTCCACAAAGAAATAGCATCTTATCTACATGTCCTAAATCCAAATATACCATTAGTTTTTTTCTATTACGCAATATTTCTCAGATACACCTACTTGAAATTTGGAAATATTGTTAATATATAGGCATATATGAACGAAACATATTTATTTATTGAAAAGCAGTGACAGTGGATTTTCTTCTATACTTTGCTTGTGGTAGATCCCTCTTGAGTGTCCAGCAGTAGTCGGCAAGCATAGCGGGACTCCATTTACCTTGGTACCGCTTCTCCATGCTTGATATATCTTGATGAAACCTCTCACCATGCTCATCGCTAACTGCGCCAAGATTGTCTGGAAAGAAATCTAGATGTGAATGCAGGAAATGGATCTTGAGGGACATGTTACATCCCAGTGCCTTGTAGGAAAGCAACAGATCATTAACTATGTCTCGGTAGTTTTCAACCTTGACACTTCCTAAGAAGATTTTGCAAACCTTTCTAAAAGAATTCCATGCTGCTGCTTCAACTTCATTCAAACTATTTTGAAAATTTCCATCCTGCTGCACTTCTCGAATCTGAGGTCCAACGAAAATGCCTTCTTTAATCTTTGCTTCACTTATACTAGAAAATTTTTGTTTTAGGTAGGCAAATCCACTGGCATTTCGATCCATTGCCTTGACAAAGTTCTTCATTAATCCCAGTTTAATATGTAATGGTGGTGAGTAAATATTTTCTGAATCGATCAGGGGTAGATTTGCAATATTTTTATATCCTGGAGTAGAGATTTTACGGTTTGGCCATATTTTTTTTATGTAATGCCTTTCCCTATCTCTGCTATCCCACTCACACAGAAAACAACAAAATTTTGTATATCCAAGCTGTAATCCACGCAAGAGAGCAACAACTTTCAAATCGGTGCATATTTTCCAACCGTATCTTTCATATTCTATCTTTTTCAAAAGCAGTTTCATTTATTATGGCATATATATATTCATATATACAAGCATTTATTACTGCATTTATCCCAATACTAAAAAAAGACCATCAGGCAAAAACCATGAGTGATGGGAAATTTCTGATTAGAATTTTGAGTTCAGCATGAAAAGTTACACTAGAAACACCATCAGGTTCTCTTGTGCAAAAAAAAAAGTTTTTTGTAGACCTGTGTAATTAGTTAAGAGAGAGAGAGAGAGATTGAGATTGAAACTACCTTATTACAACGTGTCGTCCATATAAGAATATATAAAGTCAAATATAAAATAAATATAAATATGAATAAATAAGTATAAATATAGTTAATGTAAAATATAAAATTGATAAATATCTAAAGAGACAAGGGTCGCCTCTCCCGAGGCGGTGTCACTTCAGCTATGAAGTCGGAGACGGCTTCTTCCGAGCTTGGGGCATGAGCGAAGCGACTGCTTAAGCGCTCTCGAAGGAAACGCCTGAGCTGGCCCCCGGAGATGACGTTGCCGTCGTCGTCGGTGAAGGTGGAGGGAACGCTTGGAGGGACTGCTGATTATTGTCCCTGTTAGAGCGAGAGAGAGAATGAACATTCAATAAAAATATATTAAAATATACAAGTATCAGAGTCATCAATCAACAATTCTGTCACTGTTTGCTTTTGTGAATGGAATAAATACCCAAATATGGCCATTTTTTATAAGCATCAGTGGTTCAGTGGTAGAATGCTCGCCTGCCACGCGGGCGCCCCGGGTTCGATTCCCGGCCGATGCATATTTTTTTTACAATTTTTAAAACTCATTTATATTATTAAAATATATGTGCTTTTCCTGTCTATGTACAGATTTATGGTCTATTTACACAAGTATACAAGTATGTATAAAAGTTATTTGCAAATTTGCCCTTTCGCTCGCAAGCAGCGCCTCTAGCGGTGAAGATGGGAGGTAATATCAGCTGATCTAATGGACATGTAAAACGTGTTTTAACAGGACATAGAGAAAAATCTGGACGAGATATTTTTCGGATTTTTAGTCAAGAAAAATAAATTGACAGGTTCTGGGAAAAAATAGTTGTTTTTTATTCAGAAAATGATGATGACAATATTGCTGTATCATATTTGATTATCAGATACAAAATTATATCCGGAAAAATTCCAAAAAGCAGAGACCACGGATGAAGCCAGTTCATTTTTAGTATGCAGGAACAAAATACTAACAGAAAAACATTCATTCGAGCAGAAGACACAAAGCCAGATCATCTCTTTATAAAAATATCGCTTCTCAGACACAAAGTTTGGAGCGAGACGTTTCACAAGAATGACATCCACGGCGCCAATTTATAATTGTAACGAATAGTATTTGAATAAAAACATTTAATCGGGTAAAACCTGGGCATTGCCCGGGTCATTCGGCTAGTAAATATATATTTTAGCCTTATTAATCTTCTTCAAAATAACCAGGATTTATGATGTAACACACTTTCCCCATTTTTTTCTAGAGACGAACAACAAGATGTGAAATTACAGGCTCGGACACTGCTTAATTTTGCAACTGTTGCCTGCTTTATATCATAAACTGTCGAATATATTCAAACTTTAATATCTTTTTTTTTAGCCTGCCCAGCATAAATAAAAGTCGAAATATCTGGTGAATAAGAAGGGTGAGGCATTGCTAACACTTTTTTTTTTGCCAGAAACTGATTGATCGAAATTACCGTATGAGGCTTTGCATTATCGTTCAGCAAAAAGAGATCTTTAGTGGACCAGAGTTGTCTTCTTAGATTTGGCAAAAAGACGATCCAGAATTTCTCTATAGAAATGTTGATTGACTATTTGCCTTTCTGGTACTAGTTCAGAATGGATCAATCCTTTAAAATGAAAAAAAAAAAAGTGATGAGCAATACCTTAAATTTTGACATTCGTACATCTTTTTTTCCACAGGTGAACCCGGACTACGCCACTTCAAACTCTGTCTTTTTGTTTCTGGCTCGGATGCATACACCCAGGTTTTATCCCCAGGGATTATGTGTCAGTAAAGTCGCTTCTTTCGATCAACAAGTCCAAAACATCCTGGTATTTTCCCTTTCCGTTCATCATTTCTTCTTCTTGGCTCAAAACTCTAGGAACTATCCGACATAATCTCTTTCTTTTGTTAAGATATTCAGACAGAATGGAGTATCATTAGCGATATTTCTGACACCCAGTCTTCTGTCAAGAGAGATAATTTCTTCAACTTTTTCAACCTGATTTGGACTAAGAATATCCTTTGGTCTTCCTGAACGCTGCAGGTCTTGACTGTCTTCTTTCATTTTTAATTTCAGCGCGGGCAATACATTTAGAATGTCGGACAAGTTATACAAACATGCCGGTTCTCTTCCTCTCAATCGTTCCCAGTAGGCCATCTCCTTCCTCGATAAAATATTTTTAACGTAATGGTCAAAAGATGGGTGTAACGCGCGCATATAAAATATGATATATTTATAATTTTGCGTCAGTCGATTTCAATATTTGCAGCATATACGGTGTTTTTATTGTCGCGTTGTCTCAGCTACACGTGGTACATGTCATGAACATCGTGGTAGGTTGCAGTTAGGACGCTTTTTACTGTAAATATATTACATGTGAGTGTTTACAAATTTCTCGCCGTTCAAAATACTTCTAGTTTCTCTTAAATGAGATATTGATAGAAATAAATGATGCATCACACAAATAACTGTATGAACTTGGGAAGCATCCTCCATGTTGACATAGTATAAACCATACTAGCCGGGATTTTATATCCCTATCCCTAGTAAACGTGGTACAGGCCATGATAATCATCGTGGGTAGAAGTTGGCGACTGCTTTTACTATGTACTAAGTGTACTACATGTCTACACATGTGGAAAGCAGTTCGACTTTTGCACTTACAAGTGAGCCAGAGCCACGTTTGGTTAGTTGCACTCGCTGGTGGGGTTGGACTTTTTTAAGAATCGGGGGCCATTGGAGCCTCTTTTTTTTTTTAATAAGAAAAAAAAAGTACCTAATGCGGGATTCAATCCCGGATCGTAGAGGTCGAAAACCAACGGTTTACCCCACCCTTCCACCGACCTCCTGCCGTGAAGTTAAAGATTGGAAGTACTCCAGGTGTCCACCCAATATTATCTCCGTTCCTAAGACTTCTATTAAAAGACTGAGATGTAGATAAAGGTCCGGTGTCATCCCACGGAACAATGGTGCTGCTGCAGCGTGGGATGGTAGATAGCGCCGGCGGCAGATGCGGGACAGCTGCGTGCGCTCACTTCAAGCCATGTTCGTGCTGGCTGCTTGCGTCCTGGTGCTATGCTCTGCCGAGGCCCGCTTCACCAACGAATGGGTCGTCCGTCTGGAGGGGGGCCCGAGGGTGGCACGGGCTGTGGCCGCCGAGCTGGGCTACGACCACATCGGGGAGGTGGGTTGCCTGCCACGGGACACATTGGGGATTTGCCATGTTTTCACAGAAGTAGGACCTACTACGACAAATAAGCCTCAATAATATTCTTCAGAATTCTCTTAATATCTCTAAAATAAGTCAGGTACACAAGACACTGTAAATCGAAAGACAAAAACACATATATGTGTGATAAACATACCCGACTGGAGGATTTAAAATGTAAATTTCTGTGTACGAAAATGGATTTTAATAAACGCGATTCTTTAAGTGAATATACATGAAATATAGACACATCCTCCGAAAAAATCATAATTCATCTTTCGGAGCACATATCAATATAAGACTCTTGATCTTATATTGAATACACGCAGTATTATCAAATTCTTTGCCGTAAATCAATTTATCATATTTACCTACTATAGAATCTCACAATCATAGTATCCCTATTATAGTCACTTGTTTATAATATCTACTATCTCAAATACATATTTGAAATAACATTTTTGTTTAAATTCAAACAACTACATTTATACTTTAGAACCAAAGTGTGGACACTAGTTCACATCAAAATTCTACAATAGAATAAAATATGCTATAAGAAACATAAATGAAAAATAATATAAAAGTGAATTTGTACTTGGATCAGGTGGATAGATTAAGAAAAATGACATTTCCTGATCGTGCAACTAAAAGTTGCTGATGGCTTGAGCCATTTATCGAAATAAATATCAACTAATCGTTATTTTTTAATTATCCTTTATCCTAATTATCCTAATAATTATCCTAATTATCCTTGATCAATCAAGAAAAGCTAACAACGTACGCGTTTCGGGATGTTGGCCCTACTAGTTGCACGATCAGGAAATGCCCTTTTTCTCATAACTATATATTGTTGCACCAAGTTGCAGCTTTGCAGGGTCGTCGACCTTGGTTTCTTCCTTCTTGGTGTTATACACGTTTCCCGAGCGGGTTTCCATATTCAAAGCAAATAAATAGAAGTAAAAGTGAAAAAGTAAAAGTAAATAAGAATAAATTACCTTCCAAAGTTATTGTGTTTATTAATTCGTGGTCTTCCTCGTAGGTCGTGATCCGCAGACTCCCTCTAGGTCCTCTCTCGCTCCAATAACCAATAAAGATATATCTATATATATAAAAATGAATGTATGTGTGTGTGTGTGTCTGTTTGTCCTTTATGCCTGACCAAACTACTCATTGGAACGCCATGAAACTTTGGGAAGTTATTTAGTATAGTACTGGGAAGGTTTTTAGCAAATAAAATTTTTGAAATAACTTTTCGCTTTAAAATAATCATGATAAATATTCTAATTTATCTGTTATAATTCAACAATCTGCTCTAAATATTATCATGATGATACGATGATTTTGTAATGTAGAAAATTAGGAAAGACAAAATTCAGGATGACACGGCAATTTATTTGAGACAAGAATAATGATACAATTCCAAGGCAAGATACTATTCCTTTAACTTCCAATTACCGAGGGAACCAATTAATATTGATTTTATTCAACTTATAGAGTATTTTTCAAGGGACCGGGGAAAAATGTTCACTTTATCGAGAGATTCGTTAGACAAACCTTTACTCGGGTAAAACCCGGGCGAAGCCGGGTACGTCCGCTAGTGTACAATAAATATTACAAAAGGAATGATGACAATCTAAATATTCTGTTTTAAATAAATATCAAATATCATAGAATATATATATATATATATATATATATATATATATATATATATATTAAGAAAAAGGCATCCCCTTTCGTGCAACTGAAAGTTGCTGATGGCTGGCGCCATCTATCGGAATAAATATCAACCTTAACTACCCGTTTCATGATTTTTCAGGATGCCTTAATGACCAATTTTTTGGTCGTTGAGGTACAGCTTGCACCACGCTGATGAGGGCCAACAGCCCGAAACGCGTCGGTGGTTAGCTTTTCTTGATTAATCAAGAATGGGTATTTGGCCAATTCTGGAATAATTAAAAATCAACGAGAATAGTTGATATTTATTCCGATAGATGGCGCCAGCCATCAGCAACTTTCAGTTGCACGATAAGGAGATGCCTTTTTCTTAATTTATGCACCTTATCCCAGTACAATGTTACATTTGTACTGTTTTTTCATATATACAGGGTGTACCAGGTAAATTGGGAATTTCAACAATGGTATTTTAACTGAAATTTTTTGCAAGTAAAAATTAAAATATACGAATGAAATTTCACACAGTAGTAGATAAAAGGATATAGTTTTTATTTATTCAATGTAGTTCCCATTATTAGCTACAACAGTCTCGAGGCGAGTGCGGAATGAAGCACAGGCCTTGGCGACGATGACCTTGTCCATTTGGGTCATCACCGTGTGAACTGCTTTCTTGACAGGCTGGATGGTGGTATGAGGAGCTTTGTTGACATCTCTCTCAACAACGCCCCATACATAGTAGTCGAGGGGATTGCAATCTGGAGAATTAGGGGGCCAAATATCAGGACCCCAGTGACTAGGGACGTTAAGTGTCAGCCACGATTGTTTCTTTTTTGCCTTATGGGCTGGAGCTGAGTCCTGTTGGAAGACATACTTCCTTCCTGCGGCCACCATGTCCATCCAAGGCTTCACAACGGTCTCCAGAACATTGATGTAGGTGTCAGCGTTCATCCTAAGGCCCTTCTCAAAGAAATGGGGAGGCATGACATCACCTTCACTGCTGATAACGCCAAGGACCATTACGGAGGCAGGAAATTTCGTGTGCATCACGACAGGTATCTCTGAGGGGTCTTTACAGATCCAGCGATCATTCCTGGGATTTACCTTTTGGTCCACGTCAAAGTTCTTTTCGTCAGAGAAGAACCTTAGCATGCCAAAAGAGTCGTGTTTCAGGTTGTTGAGGAGGGCAGCAGCCTTTCCTTTTCTGTTATTCTTCATATTCTCAGTCAGCAACTGACCTTTCCGAAGGGCATAAGACTTGAGACCAAGGTCCTCATGGATAGTTCTGACAATTGTCATAGAGCCAACGTCCATTTCCTTGGCTATGGCCCTCATGCTCTTCCCAGGGTTTCCATCAATCTTCTCCTTGACATTTTTGACAAATTCTTCGCCTCTTACCCTGTCCGATCGACGCGAGTGCTTTTTCCTTGTAGCTATCCCCTCTTTGTTACTGTCGGCCTCATCAAACTGCTTCTTGACACGATAAATAGTGGTTTTGGGCAACTTAAGAAAATCCACTATCTCTTTGGGGCTCCTTCCGGCGCGCAGAGCAACGATGATGGCAGCTCGAATTTCAAATTCTCGGTTACTCTTCATCACTACACTGCGCACACATGTACTGTTGCATTTTACATGAATATGGCTACGTAATGAAAAAAAACAAGTTTTTAATCTCAAGTAGTTTTTGTTTTATGGACTGTCAAAGTTAGTCCCAATTTACCTGGTACACCCTGTATATATATATATATATATAATTGAATGTCTGTCGGTATGTTTGTACTATATAGATTCAAAAACCATACATCCAATCGCCGTGAAATTCTGGGATATTATTAGGTATATCCCCGGGAAGGTTTTTGAAAAATAATTTCTTGAATATCTTGAATATCCTTAGAGTTATTTGCAGATTTGTAGATTTAACTCGCAAGCAGCGCCCCCATTGCGACGGAGATAACAAGTTTCATAATCTATAAGTTTGATTACCAACAAGATTTTATCTGTAAGTTTTATTATCACTAAGTTTATTATCTTAAAGATTATTTATCAAAAGTAAAATTTTCTACCTAATAATTGCGCACAAGTCAAAGTTAGTTTTATCATTTATCTACAACATATATATTGGGAGAATAGATAAAATGATGATTTTGTAATGTAGAAAATTAGGAAAGACAAAATTCAGGATAACACGGCAATTTATTTGAGACAAGAATAATCTATTCTATATATCTATCTATTATATATATAAAATTGAATGTCTGTCTGTATGTTTGTACTCTATAGATTCAAAAACTATACATCCTATCGCCGTGAAATTTTGGGATATTGTTAGGTATATCCCCGGGAAGGTTTTTGAAAAATAACTTCTTAAATATCTTGAATATCCTTAGAGTTATTTGCAGATTTGTAGATTTAACTCGCAAGCAGCGCCCCCATTGTGACGATGATAACAAGTTTTTTTTATCACTAAGTTTGTTATCTTAAATATTATTTATCAAAAGTAAGATTATCTCAGGATGACACGGCAATGTGAGACGGGAAAAAATGTTCATTAGATAAAACTATGATTTTCTATATGATATAAAAAGCCAACAATGAAGAGTGAATGTAATATAAAAAGCCAACAATGAAGAATGAATGTAAGATAAAAAGCCAACAATGAAGAGTGAATGTAATATAAAAAGCCAACAATGAAGAATGAATGTAAGATAAAAAGCTAACAATGAAGAGTGAATGTAAGATAAAAAGCCAACAATGAATAGTAAATGTAATATAAAAAGCCAACAATGAAGAATGAATGTAAGATAAAAAGCCAACAATGAAGAGTAAATCTATATATATAAAATTGAATGTCTGTCTGTCTGTCTGTTTGTTTGTTTGTTTGTACTCTATAGATTCAAAAACCATACATCCAATCGCCGTGAAATTTTGGGATATTATTAGGTATATCACCGGGAAGGTTTTTGTAAAATTATTTCATGAATATCTTGAATAACCTTAGAGTTACTTGCAGATTTGTAGATTTAACTCGCAAGCAGCGCCCCCATTGTGACGATGATAACAAGTTTTCTTATATCTAAGTTTGTTATCTTAAATATTATTTATCAAAAGTAAGATTATCTCAGGATGACACGGCAATGTGACACGGGAAAAAATGTTCGCTAGATAAAACTATGATTTTCTATATGATATAAAAAGCCAACAATGAAGAGTGAATGCAATATAAAAAGCCAACAATGAAGAATGAATGTAAGATAAAAAGCCAACAATGAAGAGTGAATGTAATATAAAAAGCCAACAATGAAGAATGAATGTAAGATAAAAAGCCAACAATGAAGAGTGAATGTAAGATAAAAAGCCAACAATGAATAGTAAATGTAATATAAAAAGCCAACAATGAAGAATGAATGTAATATAAAAAGCCAACAATGAAGAGTAAATATAATATAAAAAGCCAACAATGAAGAATGAATGTGAGATAAAAAACCAACAATGAAGAGTAAATATAATATAAAAAGCCAACAATGAAGAGTGAATGTAAGATAAAAAGCCAACAATGAAGAGTAAATGTAATATAAAAAGCCAACAATGAAGAATGAATGTAAGATAAAAAGCCAACAATGAAGAGTGAATGTAATATAAAAAGCCAACAATGAAGAATGAATGTAAGATAAAAAGCCAACAATGAAGAGTGAATGTAATATAAAAAGCCAACAATGAAGAATGAATGTAAGATAAAAAGCCAACAATGAAAAGTGAATGTAAGATAAAAAGCCAACAATGAAGAGTAAATGTAATATAAAAAGCCAACAATGAAGAATGAATGTAAGATAAAAAGCCAACAATGAAGAGTAAATATAATATAAAAAGCCAACAATGAAGAGTGAATGTAAGATAAAAAGCCAACAATGAAGAGTAAATGTTATATAAAAAGCCAACAGAGTGAATGTAAGATAAAAAGCCAACAATGAAGAGTGAATGTAATATAAAAAGCCAACAATGAAGAATGAATGTAAGATAAAAAGCCAACAATGAAGAGTGAATGTAAGATAAAAAGCCAACAATGAAGAGTAAATGTAATATAAAAAGCCAACAATGAAGAATGAATGTAAGATAAAAAGCCAACAATGAAGAGTAAATATAATATAAAAAGCCAACAATGAAGAGTGAATGTAAGATAAAAAGCCAACAATGAAGAGTAAATGTAATATAAAAAGCCAACAGAGTGAATGTAAGATAAAAAGCCAACAATGAAGAGTAAAACTCTATATATTATATATATATAAAAGTCAATTTCTGTCTGTCTGTCTGTTTGGCGATAAACTCAAAAACTACTGAACCAATTGGTACCATATTTTGCATGTCGCTTTTTATAAACCTGAGGAAAATTTTCGGCTGCATTTTGATTAGTATTTTTGGCTATTTCTTTTTTTTTTTCCATTTGAAGAACTTTTTTTTACGCGGACTAATCCGGAATGGAATGAATACCTAAATATGGCCATTTTTTAAAGCATCGGTGGTTCAGTGGTAGAATGCTCGCCTGCCACGCGGGCGGCCCGGGTTCGATTCCCGGCCGATGCATTTTTTTTTTTACAATTTTTAAAACTCTTTTATATTATCTTATATATATATAATTGAATGTCTGTCTGTCTGTACTCTATAGATTCAAAAACCATACATCCAATCGCCGTGAAATTTTGGGATATTATTAGGTATATCACCGGGAAGGTTTTTGAAAAATAATTTCATGAATATCTTGAATATCCTTAGATTTATTTGCAGATTTGTAGATTTAACTCGCAAGCAGCGCCCCCATTGTGACGATGATAACAAGTTTTCTTATCACTAAGTTTGTTATCTTAAATATTATTTATCAAAAGTAAGATTATCTCAGGATGACACGGCAATTTATTTGCGACAAGAATAATGATACAATTCCAAGGCGAAGATACTATTCCTTTAACTTCCAATTACCGAGGGAACCAATTAATATTGATTTTATTCAACTTATCGAGTATTTCTCAAAGGACAGGGAAAAAATGTTCACTAGATAAAACTATGATTTTCTAATGTAGAAAATTAGGAAAGACAAAATTCAGGATGACAAGGCACACAGGGACCGGGAAAAAATGTTCACTTTATCGAGAGATTCAAATTTACGAGTTTCAAATTATCAAAATATATATTTTTTTATTTTTTAATAAGTTTTTAGAGAATTGTTTTAACAAATGTTCACTAGACAAACCTTTACTCGGGTAAAACCCTGGGCGAAGCCGAGTACGTTTTATACGTTTAAAGATAATTGTTTTAACAAATGTTCGTTAGACAAACATTCACTCGGGTAAAACCCGGGCGAAGCCGGGCGGGTCCGCTAGTATATATAAAATTGAATGTCTGTCTGTATGTTTGTACTCTATAGATTCAAAAACCATACATCCAATCGCCGTGGAATTTTGGGATATTATTAGGTATATACCAGGGAAGGTTTTTGAAAAATAACTTCTTGAATATCTTGAATATCCTTAGAGTTATTTGCAGATTTGTAGATTTAACTCGCAAGCAGCGCCCCCATTGCGGCGATGATAACAAGTTTTTTCATCTATAAGTTTTATTATCACTAAGTTTATTATCTTAAAGATTATTTATCAAAAGTAAGATTATCTCAGGATGACACGGCAATTTATTTGAGACAAGAATAATGATACAATTCCAAGGCGAAGATACTATTCCTTTAACTTCCAATTACCGAGGGAACCAATTAATATTGATTTTATTCAACTTATCGAGTATTTTTCAAGGGACCGGGAAAAAATGTATGGCTATCTCCTCGAGGTTGCCGATTTAAAACTCATTTTCTAGTTTTAGATTGTATAAGAAACATATTTTATTTTAAGTATTGTACTTTATATTTGAAAAAGTTTAAATAATTGTGCAAGACGATATATACGATATATAAAAATCAAAAGAAATAATAAGTATCGTTTAAATATAAAATTCGAATAAATATAAATGCGATACTAAAAATTAAATAATTATATAGAAGCTTTTGCATAGTTTCGTCATGTAAGCATACCACCTTGATAAAAGTTTCCTGTTTTCCCTTTGATATTGCTTAATACGAACTTCTATTCATTTTTGAATTAGTAGATATCAGATGATAGCCATAGGTCATAGCCATTCAAAAATTGGTTTAGGTCGTCAATCCTTTGCGAACAAATGGAAATCTCCACGTTGGCGCCCTCTCCGCAGATTTTTTAAATGATATCCCGTGTCGTTTTTTTTTTTTAAATTTGAGAGCCATCCCTCGCTTGAAGCAAATCCTTTAATCCCAAGAGACTGCGCGAAAGACTTGACCATGAAACCGCCGACGAAACGTTTTGTCCTCTACACTGAAGAATTCACTTAACCAAGCTCTGATCTCCGACCGTAGTTCGTGGGAATTTTGATCTCTTACTTTATTTAGTTTGTTCGCGGGCTGGTCTGGCTTGAGAAAGTCGCCGGCAACATTTTTCCTCATATCTTAATTTTCAGATAGCATCTCACATATTAATAAAATCAAGTAAAGGAGAGCTTTTGCTATTGATTTTATTCAACTTATCGAATATTTTTCAAGGGACCGGGAAAAAATGTTCAATTTATCGAGAGATTCAAATTTACGAGTTTCAAATTATCAAAATATATCTATTATTTTTTACATCTCTTCTATATATATATAAAAATGAATGTTTGTATGTTTGTCTGTTTGTCTGTTGGTCTGTATGTCCGGTATACAAATTCGCAGTAGTTCACTAATTCAAACCAAAATTTCCATACATAGGCAAAAATACGGGGAAGACGATAGGCTATTTTAAAAAATATATAAATAAATTATTAAAACTATATATTTTTATTCAGAAAATGATGATGACGATATTGCTGTATCATGTTTGATTATCAGCTACAAAATTATATCGGGAAAAATTCCAAAAAGCAGAGACCTCGGGTGCAACCAGTTCATTATTTTGTACGCAGGAACAAAATTCTAACAGAAACACATTCATTCGAGCAGAAAACAAAAGCCAGATCATCTTTCTATAAAAATATCGCTTCTCAGACACAAAGTTTGGAGCGGGACGTTTCACAAGAGTGACATCCACGGCGCCAATTTATAATTGTAACGAATAGTATTTGAATAAAAACATTTAATCGGGTAAAACCCGGGCGTTGCCCGGGTCATTCGGCTAGTAGGTTATATTCAAATGACATTTAAGTAGGGATAATTTTATTGTTAATTTTCACTTTGATGCATTGTATACATTTGATCATTAATAAATCATTAATAAGTGCTCGATTGGTGAGAGATCAGGAGAGTACGGTGGCCAGGGAAGCATCTGTACATCTTGCAGAGCTTGTTGGCTAATGCGAGCAGTGTGCGGTCGGGCGTTATCCTGCTGATAAAGGGCATTGGGTACCCCCTGAAGGTAGGGGAGTGTCACCGGTCGCAGCACATCATCAACGTATCGTTGGGCCGTCATAGTGCCCTGAATAAGAAGTAAAGGTGACCTGGAATCATACGAGATTGCGCCCCAAACCATGATTCCACGTTGTCGCACGGTGGGGCGTTCCACAATTGCTGCCGGATTGGACCTTTCTCCACGTCGACGCCACACGCGTACACGGCGACTATCACTGGACAAGCAGAAACGCGACTCATCTGAGAACACGACCCTGTGCCATTCCGTCATCCACGTCGATCTAGTTCGGCACCTTTCCAAACGTTGGCGCCTATTCGGTGGGGTCAATGGCAGTCTTCTTAGCGGACGGCATGAGTGCAAGCCATTAGCAACCAATCGACGGGAAATGGTTCTGGTCGAGATGGAATGATCTAGGGTGTCTTGCACATGTTGCAGGATGGCGGTACAAGTGGCTTGTGGGGCCGCAACTGCTTTTCGAAGGATACGCCGATCCACACGTGCTGACGTCACTCTGGTTGCACCGACATTCCAATAAATTGCCACATTTCCTTGTTCCAACCATCTTCACCACAGTCGGTGCACCGTGGACGCACCAAGGTGTGTATCAGCTGCGATTTGACGTATGGACCAACCTACCCTTTTCAGTCTGATCACCATGCCCCTCGTAAAAGCGTCTGTCTGCTTGAACTGCCTCCGTTTACGATGACCTGACATTCTCTGTTATTACACGTGTTTTTTGACACAAGAAGAAAATTTCTACAATGATTTTCCTTGAAGAAATAACGACACGAATACTGTCCTTTCTGCAAGTTCCTTCCCTTATATCTTACTCCATGTGCGCACGAGAGCTGCGCATTTTACATCATTTGCATAACTCGGTTAGGCGCGTCTACCCTGAAATTTGCATAATTTTCTGGCCACTATTTCTTGGTGTTCCATTTTAAATGTCACGCAGTGTATATAATATTTGAAGGGATCTGGTAGATTATAAGTTGACGAAATCGTAAGGAAGGTTCACCAATGAAGATCCAAGTTTTCTTACTTTTTTTCTTCTTCAGTTCACTAATTGCAGAAATTCGTACTTTATTATTTGAAAAAATAGTGTTGAATATGCGTCCATCTTCAATACTCGTCTTTGATGCAGCAATACTGGTGCAATAATCCCACTTCATAATTTATAATGATTATCAGCAATCATTTCTTTTATGAATAAGATTGTCTTAGAAATCAAGCGGTGATAACGGTAGGTTGATATTTAGAGATAGTTATATAGAAGAAATTCGTATTTTATAATTGCACTTTTTCATAAGCAGTACAAGAAAAGTCTGCTAAACGAGCTTAAAAGTAGGAAAGAAGAAAAAGAATCAGGATTACTAATGGCTCAATTTTCATCTATCAGAATAAACATCAACTATATTTTCCGGTATTTCAGCAACATTTAGTTGCACGATCAGGAGGGGTTGCCCTTTAATTCTATTTAAAAAAAAAATAGGGGATTACGCTAAAACATGTATTTATTAGTTTTGCCACACTTGTGTGCATCAAGCTGTGGAAGAGATTGCTTCTGTTTGAAAGAAATTTTAGATTGAGGAAACACCAGACCATCAAATTTAATTGACCCTGGTCGGATTTTTCAATCACCGATTACTATTTACCCATTGTTTTAAAGGATTCGGAAAGAGTCTCTAAGTGTTATCAGGGATTCAAAATCAGAAATTCATTCACTTTTGGTTAAAAGTAAAGTTTATTTATTAATTTATATACATGTAAATTATCTTATTCATTACAGCCATGCAAAACTATAGCAAGCTAGACATATTTAGTATTATTCAAAACATTTACTCATTTTTTAATTTACATTTCATAGAGTAATTTAGTTATTTATTTATTTAATTAAAGAAAATTAAAATATATGCCATAATTATATTATAATATCTACAACATTTTTTTCAGCTACTACAAGTCTCCCTTTAAAAATGGACTAAAACAATGGATCTATGTTTACCAGCCCAGTACAGAAGGTAATCTTGGTGATAAAGGACGTGCAACAGCACCCAAAACCTTTTATTGACAAACTCGGCCTATTCCACAACTCCTCTCGTAGGATGTTATGAAATCGAAGCCGCCCTTATACTGATGAGGGCCATAGCCTGTAGCCACGATAAACAAGTTGGCTTTTGTCTGAATTTACCAAAACTTGTGTTGTAGGTCATTTCTTATCATCACCAGTATTACGTGTTATACACGGGTGACAAACATTTATGCATTGATTTAATGCATTTTTAAAGGGAGAGGTGCCCCTTTCGGTATAGAGCTTGGATTTATTTCAGTAGTGTTTAAAAACATATTGATATTTGGCGACACTGATTCTCGCAATACTTAGGAATTTCCTATGAAGTTTTTATTTCTTATTTTTCCGTAGTTTCTTTTCTGAAGTCCCGATGGTTCCTGTAAAACTAGTGTAAACTGGCAATGTTTTCTCTAATTCCTCCCTCGCCTCATTCATTTAAGGAAGTTCTCGCGGCTTTCTGACGTAAGTGTTTGTCATCCAAGATGGAACAAACCTACTTATCACTAACATGTCACGAACCTCGGCTTTGCCCAAAATATAACTCTTTTCTAATTTTATCGTACATACAGCGTTAATTAAACGGAGAACATAGGAGTGAAGGAGAATCGTTTTATTTTATTCTAATCCTTCCGTTATATATGTAAGGATATTATTTTTAACTAATATTGTGTGTGTGTGTGGGCCTATTTGTTTGCATATTAATTTACTAATTTAAAAATAAGCATATACTTATATATTATACTTTTTATTATATTTTTTCATATATATATGTGAAAAAAAGGCGTATCCTGACCAAATTCACATAAACATTTTTGATGGCAGAAGCCTCTGGAGCCAAAATATTTTTGGTCGTAGAGATACAGCCTGCACCACGCTGACGAGGGCCAACAGCCCGAAACGTGTTCGTGGTTGGCTCTTCTTGATTTGTTAAGAAATTGGGTTGGCCAAACATCAGGGAACAGGTTAAATCAACGCTTAGTTGATTTCCTTTCCATTAGATGGCGCTCTGCCATCAAAAGTTCATGTGAACGTGGTCAGGATATGCCTTCTTTGATATATATATGTGCTTATTTTAACAATAGTATATTTAGATGACATAGCGCCATCTAACTGAATAAATATCAACTAAACGTTGATTATTTAGGCCTTTTACATGATAGTGGACAACCAATTTTATTTATTTATTTATTTTTTTACTTATCCCTAGTACACGTGGTACAGGCCATGATAATCATGGTGGGTAGTTAGCGACTGCTTTTACTGTAAGCGCACCACATGTCTACACATGTGAAAAACAGTTTGACTTTGCACTTACAAATGTGCCAGAGTCCCGTTTGGTTACTTGCACTCGCTGATGGGGTTGGACCTTTGCAAGAATCGGGGGCCATTGGGGCATTTTTTTTAATAAAAAAAAAGTGCCCAATGCGGGAATCGAACCCGGGTCGTAGCGGTCGAAAACCAAGCGGTTTAACCAGCCTTCCACCGACCCCCTAATCCATTTTATTGATAAATCAAGAAAAGTCAACCTATTTTATTGATAAATCAAGAAAAAACAACCTATTTTGATATTTCTTTCTGCATATACGAATGTATCTATTTTTACGTATTACATTTTTTATTAAGGTCTAACTTTTCCCTTAACAATCTTTAACATAAGAACCTATGCCATTTTAAGTGCCTATTTTTGTTAGTTCAATTTTAATTCGATTGAAATTAATCTATATCTCATAATACATTCTCTAATACCTCAAGAAAATCCTTAAAAAAAGCTATACCTTCCTACACAAAATACTTTATTGTCGACTTTAACACACTACCTCTGTCGTGTCACGCTGAGCCACACACTAAACCACTCTTATACTTAAACAATTATTATGTATTGTCAAGATAAAACTACGGTATACATCTAAAGTAACAAGACTACTGGACTCCTAACACTGGACTGGACTCTTCAACTTAATCCATACGTCCTATTTATAGCACAAATAACTGGAACTATGTAAATTGTGCTACAAAAAAAAAAAAAACAGATATGCAAAGACACAACAATTAAGAATCTTATTTTGGCTACCTCCATGATTGATAGTTTTATATGAAATACAAATTATAATTTTATAATTAAAAAACTGACGAAACCACAGCGAGAGATCAACACTAACGAACCATACTCTTGTATCTTCCATTGTTATCATTGAGGTTAAAGGTCTATAGAAAAAGTTTTTAATCATATAAATATGCAACGTTAAAAATGTTCATCGTTTTCAGCAATAGAGGGCTCAAAGATGATCGTAATAGTATTTTACATTGTTTGAGGATTGTTGATATAGAAGAGAATTCTGTTGTTATGGTCTGAGAAGGGTTTAAAATGTAAAACGGAAAATATTGGCATACATTTCTATAATACGTTCTCTAAGGTTCAAATAAGAATTTACAACCTAATATAATTCAAGCATTCTATGCTTATTACATGGCTTTCACTACTTTCAAACATGCTTTAATTATAACTAAACAATACATTAGCCTCTCTGTATGTGGAAAATGGGAACATTGCGCTTTGTTAAATAATAATGCGATGAAAAAAATATTGGGAGGGCTTGGCTCATCAGTGGTAAACCCTCCCAGCGGTTTCGCCAATTTAATCTACCAGACTACTTCGTTAGAGCTCTAATACTGTATTGGATCGTTCTGCTTATATATGATACAATTCGTCTATTATTTTTAAAATGCATTAAACTTTGAATGTTTCCATCCTCGACATATGAAAGTTTAAAACGCCATATCCCCCCAAGTGACAACATAGAAGTTACGGTGAAGTGGCAAAATTCTGTTGACAGAAGTACGGCGACAATGAAGACCTTCAGTTGAGAGATAGATAAGGCCTGCAGGAGAGAATCTTGAGTAGATCTTGTCACTTATCACTTTTTTGTAATGTGTAGCGGTGTAGACCATGTATCTCCCTCTCCAATGTTTACAGCAAAACCTTCTGTGACACTACTGTCAAATGAATTCTATAAGCGAGGAATTGTTATATCTAAGAAATTTATGAAATGGTATTGAATGTAAGCAAAAATGGGCTCATATAATTTTACAGAATTGAAGAAACAAAATTCCATCCTGCTAACTTAATAGATCAAGAAAAAAAAGGCATTTCCTTATCGTGCAACTGAAAGTTGTTGATGGCTTGCGCCATCTATCGGAATAAATATAAACTATTCGTTGATTTTTAATTATTCCAGAATTGGCCAAATACCCATTCTTGATTAATCAAGAATGACGAGGGCCAACATCCCGAAACGCGTACGTGGTTAGTTTTTCTTGATTGAACAAGAATAGGTATTTGGCCAATTATGGAATAATTAAAAATTAACGAATAGTTAATATTTATTTCGATAGATGGCGCAATCCATCAGCAACTTTCAGTAGCACGATAAGGAAATATATTTTTTCTTTTCTTAATTTATGACTCTTATCCCAGTACAATATCACATTTGTACTATTTTTCACATTAATAAATCAAGCTTTAAGTGCAGTCATTTATTAATTGCCAATTTCAATATTGTAGCGGCCTCTTCTTGTACTTATCAAAGTATTGCCAAATATACACAAGGTACCTACGTCACATCACAAAGATAACATTGTTCACTCATCACTCTCGGTGAACCATGCATTAGCCACTCAAGTAAATTTATCTTCAATCGTGACGTCAGCGGACTACCTCCCGTAGTTTAGTGACATCAGGTCTTATCGGATGTCCAGGGGCCTTAAGTCATATTTCTGGCCATTTAGGCATAGTTCATGTAGAATTTTCCACAGTTGTAAGTTATTATCTAGAGTTATTTAGATTCAAAAGCTTATCGTTTGTAACGAAGGCAACTTTATGCGTACCTTTGAACAGCAAGATTCTGTTTTTGCTTCACGGATCATTTAAATATCGAGTTTGATAAAACCAAATTCATCCAAGTTTTTCCATGGCGCAACTAACGAGTAGATTCGAGTAAATAATCGAGTAAAAGGTAAAATACTATTAATTATATAAAATCTGGTTAGCTTGATGATATAGCCTATATTTATAAACAAATAAATAAAACCTAATGTGGAAATTTGATTAGTAACAGAATTACTATACTGTAGATATGATCAGAATACATTTTTAATATGGGTGATACATTTTCTTTTTAATTTGATTAAATATAGATTTGTTAATGATATTGTAGCAAAGTATTTATTATTTTATTAACAGGGTATAATTTTTATGTTTATATTTTGTTACTCTGTAAACTTCCCTCATTGCTTATCTTGTATTTTTAATCATTCATAGTTTATTCTTGCCTTAAATAAATTGCTGTGCCATCCTGAAGTTTCTTTATCTTTACTAATTTTCCACGTGACAATATTAATTGAGGCTCCAGTGTCTGCCAGGAAAGGTAAAGAAAGGTTTTTACAAGATTACATGTGAGATTATGTAGTAGAGGGGCTCGAAAGGAATGTCCACTGGCGTCCGTTAATGGGGTTGCCGACTGTGGGGTGTCCTTGACGGCACTTGTGGCTAGTTGGATATTGGCCTACAGCGCGCGCGCGCGCGCAAGCATGTCAAACTCGCGGCCCGCGGGCCTTATGCGGCCCACAACGAATAAATTTGCGGCCGACCAGACAATATATTTTAATAATTTTTTTTTTATAAATAAAAAAAAAATAATAAAAATGTGTAGCCTAATTTTTAAAAATTGTAATTATACATAATTTATTTATTAATAACGAACCACTGGTCGCCATACATAAGTCGTAAGTTTTGATAATATTATACCTACATACATAACGTATGTACATCGCCATAAGTATTGTGTGCCTTAAAGTTTAAAGAAAATATTCTTTCGGAGTACTAGAAAAAAAAAAAAGTTACGTTCAATAATTTGTGCAGTTATTCTGTGTCTGGTAAGTTAAAAAATATTAATTAAAAAAATATATATTAATTAAAACGTTTTATTATTTTGTGTTAGCGATTACTAATTTTTTTCAGACCTTTGTATTCAATATGTCTTCATCAAAACCAAGTGGCAGTAAAACTAAACGAAAAATTGCTGACGAACATAGGAATTTTCAAGAAAAGTGGGAATTAGAGTATTTTTGTTCTGAAGTAAAAGATAAAATCATCTGCTTGATATGTAATAATGCTATTAGTGTACCAAAATTATATAACATTAAACGTCATTATGAACAACATAAATCAAAATATGATACCTACGAAGGTTTAATGAGACAAGAAAAGTTAAAAGAGTTCAAGTTGGGAATGAAAAAACAACAGTTTATGTTTACTAAAGTATCACAAGATAGTGAAGCGGCGGTGCATGCAAGCTACGTTTTATCGGAGATGATAGCTAAACACTTAAAACCTTTTACTGAAGGTGATTTCATCAAGGAATGTTTAATTAAAGCTGCAGAAATTGTTTGTCCTGGAAGTGTGAAGACGTTTCAAGCAATATCTTTGTCTCGAAATATCGTTGTGGAAAGAGTTACTGATATGGCCAGAAATTTAAATGATCAGATAAAAGAAAAATCTTCTTGTTTCGAAGCATTTTTCATTGCCTGTGATGAGAGTACGGACATTGGGGGCGTAGCTCAGTTAGCTGTTTTTTTTTCGAGCTTGCGACACGGATTTCAACATTTTTGAGGAATTATTGGAACTAGTACCGATGCATGGTACTACTACAGGAGAATATATATTTAATTGCGTTTATGATCTTCTGCAAAAATACAATTTACCTCAATCAAAATTGACTTCTGTAGGAACAGATGGAGCTCCTTCAATGACTGGAAAAACCAACGGTTTCGTAGCATTACTGCGAAAAAACTAAGTGAAATTTCTGATGGTTCCAATATTCATCATACGCATTGCATTATACATCAGGAAGTATTATGTACGAAGGTAATAAAAATGGAAAATGTGTTGACACCTATAAAAAAATTCATCAATTTCATAAGATCTCGAGGTTTAAATCAGCGACAGTTCTCTCTTTTCTTAACTGAATTAGAAAGCGAATATTCAGGTTTATCATACTATACCGAGGTACGTTGGCTATCATGCTCCAAGGTTCTCAAACAATTTTGGGACTTGAAAGAAGAAATATGTCAGTTTTTAAAACTAAGAATCAAGACATCACTTTGTTTTCTGATCAAGTATGGTTGCAAGATTTTTCCTTCATGGTTGACATAACAAAACACTTGTCGGATTTAAATTTGAAACTGCAAGGAAAGGATCAGATCATTACCAACATGTGTGACCAAGTTAATGCATTCAAATGTAAGCTAGTTCTTTGGGAAAAGCAGTTGAAAAACGAAGATTTAATGCACTTTCCGACATGCAACATGTACAAATCAAGTTTAGGTGAAACTGCATCGTATCAAAAATATGCGGAAAATATTTTAAGTCTTAGAAATGAATTTGAAACAAGGTTTTCTGATTTCAAATCTTTGGAAGGCAAGTTTACTTTGTTTTCTTCGATTTTCTCGATAAATATAGAATCAGTACCTAATCATATGCAAATGGAGATGATAGATATCCAGTGCAATTCAGATTTAAAGGCAAAATTCATTGAAGTTGGCGTTTCTGAATTTTACAAATATTTGCCAGCCAGATTTGAAAACACTCGAAAATTAGCATATGAAATTATGTCCATGTTTGGAAGTACTTATCGGTGCGAGCAGTTATTTTCACTTATGAAAGGAAATAAGTCTCCAATCAGATCGAGAATTACTGACGTTCACCTTGGGTCAGTTTTAAAATTAATCACTGCGAACAAGATTTCCCCCGAAGTAGGAAAGATGGTAGCAGAAAAGAGATGCCAAATATCAGGGAGAAAATATTAACTTTACTTTCTTTTTTCTTATTAGTATTTTTTAAAATAAACCTACATAAATGTTACTATAAAAATTTAATTACTTTTTTTCTTTTTTTGCGGCTCACATAATCTTATTACTTTTTTATTTGGCCCGTGTTAGGATTTGAGTTTGACATGCTTGGCCTACAGTTTCTTGCGCTGGTTTGGGTGCTTCAAGCCTGTGGTCTGAAGGATGGCTGTAGACATGGCTGTTTTCTTTGAAAACGAAAATAGAGCGTGATATTAATTTATATTTAATAAATTATATATATTTATCTACAAATTGTCATTGTATTTTTGCTTGTTTGAGTCAGCAGAACCCATTGTTTTCTGAACTGAGGCAGCTCCAGATCGAAGTGAATAGATAGATTTTGAATAGATTTTGCCGCTAGGTGGCCGATCTGGCTGGACGTGCGTCATCTCGCTCCGCAAGTTTCGGTAAACACTGCCTAAATTTCTTAATTTATTTTCTAAATGCTTATGTTGAAATGTTTTAAATCGGTCTATTGTTTTGCTATTTAATTTTACCTTGCTTTTTTTTATATAGTTCGAATTGTTTCTCTTTTGATTAAATATGAATTCTATGGTTAGGTTACTAAATTTGAAACTGGATGAAATTTTTGCATACTTTGAGAATAAATTTCAACAAAATCAAAAAAATTTGACTAAAAATGATTTATCATATCTTTCGACTATGTTAAAACAAATGAAAGATGGAATTTCTTCTATGGTTGAATCGGATAACGAGAACCTTTTGGCACAGATGAAGGAAACCGTCGGCAACATAGTGGAAGAGAAGCTCGGTGATATTCGAAGCGTGATCTCCTCGAAAGGATTATCTTATGCCCAAGTTACACAGAGAGATCATACACAGAAATTTATTGAGGAAAGACAACGGACCTTAAACACTGAAGCTACACTGCTCGCAGTTCCTCTAAATAATGAGCCTATTAACAACATAGCTCAGGCAATTTCAACTAATATAAAAAAGTTACGAGAAAACGGTAGTGGGATACGAATTAATAAAATTATTAACACCAAAAATGCAGTAGTAATAAAAACTCCTAGCGACGAAGAGGCTAAACACTTGTTAAAGGAACTGAGCATGGCGGCGGAATTGAAAGCAAATAGTAAAATTTTTACCCCGCAACCTAGAGACCCAACAATTATTATAAAAAATGTCAGTAAATTAACGGAAGTTAATAATTTAATACCAATCATATGTACCATGAATCCTGATTTGAGTGGACTAGAGAATGAAATCCGAGTGCTGTTCCCCATGAAATCCAATACCTCTCACCACAATGTAGTGCTGCGAGTTTCTCCACGAGTGTATCAAACCTTAAGGAAGAAGGGTAATTTTATCTATACCGACTGTGAGAGATGCCATATACACGACAAAGTATTAGTTAGGCAGTGCCAGAAATGTTTTGAGTTTAATCCAAGACATAAAATCAGCGAATGCTCCCATGAAAAGATTTGCCTAATATGCGGCGCGGCGGGAAATCATGAGTGTTCGCGTAAACAAAAATGTTTCAACTGCGCTAAACACCCGAGGTACAAGAATGGAAGGTCTCTTGATCACAAGGCGAACTCCAGCGAATGTCCCCTGTACAAAACCCAAATGGAAATAGTAATACAAAGAACTCAATACCATTCCGATGAATGATAACAATATCAGATGTATACAATTTAATGCAAGGAAAAGTATGATGGCAACTAGTGAGTTAGGTGTGACAATCGCAGACGATCTTCCTGACATCATATTTCTACAAGAACCATATATGTGCAATGATACAGTGAAATTTGGCAAGTATTCACGAATAGTATATTCTAGCACAGATAGGCAAATTTATACTGCTACTATTATTTTGAACCGCAACATAATATATGAGAAAATTAACAGGTTTACAAATTCCTTCTGTACAGCGATCTCTCTCTATTTCAAAGGGAAAAGAATAGTTATTGTCAATATTTATATACACCCAAACTCAATGGCTGCATTTCATATCCAATTCATCTCAGAAATACTTGAGGCCTTTGGTCAACTCCCAATTATTCTCTGTGGAGATTTCAATTCAAGACATCCACTCTGGTTCGATTCAACGACAAATAAAAACGGATACATTCTAAAGTCTATTATCGAGGAGCAGAATCTATTTGTTCATAATCTTAAAATCCCAACTTGCAGAAATGCTAGTATAATCGACTTGACAATTTCTAATAAACATTCCATTGGTCTTATACATAACTGGAGAACCTCAGCACTTTCTGTTACCTCAGACCATTTGGCAATACTTTTTGATATCTTCAATATGATAAACTTGGCAAACAATAATAGACAGACATCGACATGGAAATTAAGAGAAAAATCGGCGAATTGGACCAAATTTGCTGAGAGTATTTCGCCTTCGGATTTACTGGATTTAAATTCGGCTTCTAAGCACATTGTCAATTGTGAAGATATTGATAATGTGGTAAACAAATTGACAAATTTAGTAATTGAAGCTGCATACTCTTCTCTCGACGTCAAGCACCACACCTCTATAAACACGACTACTTCCAAAAATTGGTGGAATAAAGAGCTTGATCAATTAAAAGAACATTTACATTATCTCAGGAATTTGTATTATAGAGGGGGTAACCTGAATCCGAGTATTTACAGAGCGGCAAGAAATAAATACTTAAGAACCATCAATAGAGCAAAAAAGACGTCGTGGAAAATATTTATTGAAGAAAATGAGTCTACGAATGCTTTCGGGAATGCATACAGGATTTTTAAACGGTTAAGATCGGCCGATATTCAAGTGGGCATACCATTACTGAATAAAACTGCAGAATGCATGAGAGAGCAAAAGATGAAGGAAATGCTAACAGCATTTTTTCCTGATGATGATGTGCGGTTGGACAATGAAGAACACACTTTAATTAGAAATCACATCCCAAGTTTTACCAACAGGGAAATCATTTTTATTACTGAAAAGGAAATAAAGGATTTGTGCTCGAATCTTAATATCAGAAAGGCTCCTGGTCCAGATAACGTGAGTAATTATATGATTAAGCACTCATTATTTTAAATCCTACCCAGTTTAGTCAAACTCTTTAATGAGTGTCTGGTGCTGGGTTACTATCCTGAAAGCTGGAAACATTCGGTATTAAAAATTATTACGAAACCGCAAAAAGCTGACTACGAAGCAATTAATAGCTATCGCCCAATTTCACTAACATCAAATTTCTCAAAAATATTTGAAACGATCATTAAAAATAAAATACTCAATTATTATAATCATAATAACTTACTGAGCCATAGACAACATGGATTTACGAAAAGAAAATCTACAATAACGGCATTGGACAAAATAACCGAGACCATACTGAAACACAAACAAAACGAATTGGTTGCATTGATTGCCATTGATATAAGTGGTGCATTTGATAATGCGTGGTGGCCTGCCTTAATAAAAAGAATGGACGAAGACCACGTCCCAGCAGTTCTTATAAAAATTATCCAATCATTTTTAAATCGGAGAAGAAAAACAAGTCTCACCTTCTCGAATACAACAATTTCTAAATATTTATCAAAGGGATGTCCTCAAGGCGGACCATTATCACCTTTATTGTGGAATATAGTCCTGAATGATTTGTTGATCAACTTCGCATCCCCAAATTCTGAAATAATCTGTTATGCGGATGATGTTTCGATTGTTTGCTGGCACAAGACCATAGAAGGGTTAAAAAATGAAACAGAAAGAACTTTAAATTATGTAATACAATGGTGTACAAGAAATAAGCTAAAGCTAAGCCCGGAGAAAACCGGCTTAATACATATGCACGGCAAACAAAATATTCCAATGGGAACTCCAAATTTCATAATAAAACCAGTGGAAGAAGTAAAAATTTTAGGGATAAAATTTTCTAATCACAGAATTAAGTCAAAAATTAACTTCACACCCCACATTAATGATATTCTTTGTAAAATCAACCGTATGAAAAATCTTTTATTTTCACTCTGTGGGAAGATGTGGGGATTGGATGCTAAAAAAAGATTAATTTTATATAAAACTCTTTTCAGGCCAATACTAACCTATGGATCTGAAATATGGTATAAATTTATTAATAAAAGAAGTAAGCAAAGATTAAACTCTCAGCAATATCAGATTCTTCTTTGGGTAGTGAGAGCCTATAAAACGACCTCATCAAATTGTATTCATAGTTTGGCAAAAATACCTATTCTCACAGATCAAATAGAATCGTTGATAATAAAATACGATTTGGCCAATTTATCAAAAGAAGAAATTAATGTATTCAGACCGCATGCCCCGACTATAATTCATAACTACATAGAATCAAGAATGGCTGAAACAATAGCTAACACTAATGAAACATTCAGAAAATTTTTCCCATTTGGAATTCCTTTCTATTTTCGTCCGAATTTTTATAACTCACAGTTCGTCACGGGTCATGGTAATTTTGGAGAATTTCTGTCGAAAATCGGGGCAACGGATGATCCTAGCTGTTTCTGTGGAAAAGAAAACCAAGACTCAATGCATTTATTGATGGAATGTCCGATATTCCACAGCTACAGAAGTAATCATTTTTATCCCATCGAAGAGGTTTGCGAATTTGTATATAACAAAGACACTTATGTAAAATTCAATAATTTTTGTAAGTTCATTTTAGATTTTCTCTTCTGTTTAAGAAAACCATAGTTTCAGTTTTAATTGTGTTTTTAACCGGTTATTGTGTTGTATATACTGAATTGTATATAGGTTGCTAAAATAATTTATTTTGGATTTTCTCTTCTGTTTGAGAAAACCATCGTTTCAGTCTTAATTCTGTTTTTAGTCGGTTATTGAGTTGTATATAGGTTGATAAAATAATCCATTTTGGATTTTCTCTTCTGTTTTAGAGTGCCATCGTTTAAGTTTTAATTATGTTTTTAGTCCGGTTATTGTGTTGTATAAAATGAATTGTATATAATCTGCTAAAATGTATTTAGGCGCAAATATCCCGAGCTGGGATATCGCGTCCGATATGTCAAATAAAAAAAAAAATAAAAAACTCTATATCTTCGATTTAGATTTTGTCCGTTTTAAAGAAAACGTGTTATTATTTATTCAATTTTTACGGTGAAATCACCGAAATTACGTTTTTGAGACATTCCAGATTTCGATGTTTAGTAAGAAGAAGATAAATCAGTAATATTCTTGTAGAGTTTACCTAAACATTAATATTAAATTTCAGCTTTGTGTGTGACTAATGCTAATAGATTAAAGGGCTATGATTCAGGAAAAACTATATCCGGTACGACTCTATTAACCCAAAAAACAAATTATGCAAGGGATGAAACGGAGGCCTGAGATCTTGTAAAAATAAATTGCATAAGTGCTATAAAAACAGGAAGCTCAGTCGGTAGCATATTGTCAAGCTATGAAAAGGCAGTGGATCGATTCTTGCCTCAGCGATTAGATTTCAAACAAAATCAGATCAACCTGATGTGGCGAGAGTCCTCGCAGTATTTAACCGCTCCAAGTGCTGACCCACTATAACATCGCGACAGTAAGGACACTGACTGGGGCTGTGTTGTCCCGTGATATGACAAACCTTTATACACTCTCTATCAACATATTTGGTGGTCTGTTTGAGCTACTTGATATCTAAATCTTAATTTGCAGATATAAAGCGTTAAAAAATAATGGATGTGATAATATGTCATATATATGGAAATTTTGCCGGGAGGAAATTGATCTAAAAAAGCATATGGCGCCTATCCCGTTAAATTAAACGTCAAAATTAGACGCCATCCATTGACCGTCGCCGAAACCTAGTGGCCTCGGCTCGGTAACAAAGCCTAACGAGGGCCATTAGCCCGAAACCATGGTCTCTAGGTGGACGCTTCTCAGTTTGCCAAAGCTGGTGTTGTGGCTTTGTCACCGACCCGAGGCCTTTAGTTTTCGGCGACGGTCAATAGATGGCGTCTAGTTTTGACGTTTAATTTGACGGAAAAGGCGCCTTATGCTTTATATATATATATAAATTCGCAATTGATAAAATGAGAGAAGAAGTGCTCAACTCCACAGACAATGGCTGATTGCTCCCCCTCCCCTCTAAATTGCTTTTCCTCCTCACTCATGTACATATATAACCGTTATGGGGAATCCCCTTGTAAGACAATAGTGTCTTAATAAAGGTTTTTTGTTTGTTTTTGTTTTGTATATATAAATTCATCATTGTGGATGGAGCCATTATATAACACAAGTTTCCATCATCTGTCACAATGTAGAACGAAATATGACATCATACAATAAATATTAAGTTTTGGAAGAGATTTATAAGTATTTATAAATATTTTCAAATATTTAATATGTTTTTGTATAAAAAATATATATTTTTGGGGTTTATGTAAGACTATAATGTTTCTCATTAAAATTGTGAAATTTTTAAACAACAAAAACGTGGTTGGTAAAAATACTGAATTTTGTTTGCAATTATACTGGTGGAATCTATTTGTAAAAAATATATTTGGCCAGGGAACCAAGAACCTCATTATCATTTTGGAAATAATAGTCATAAGAATGTTTTTATTCTACCTCGAAATGATCCCGTGAGAAGGGATTATGACTGTCTTTTTCATTTTTAAAAATATCAGAAATATATTATATATATCTTTATATTTATATATATTAAAAATAATGAAATCATATCCTGTCCAGAAACACATGTCCTTTTTAGATGGCAGAGCGCCATCTAGTGGAACAGAAATCAACTAAACATTTATTTAACCTGTTCCCTGATATATATATGTCGGATCCTGTTGTTTACCGGTGTAAGATCCTGTTGACTCCTGTCGACTTACTGTGGGATTGGTGAATTGTGGTGAATCCTATGTCGGATTATGTTGAATTGATGATTAATGGCGGCGCAGTCTTGGTCGAATGGTGGGTTTCCACAGGGGAAATAACGAGCACACCTGGATGGGATAGAACCTGGACTTCGCGAAAGGGAGAGAGTTGAGAGACTGGAGGAGGTACCTTTGCCTTTCACATGATCGAGAGGACTTTACCTTGGTTGGAGCCTAAGTTGAGCACACCTTGCTTCTAGCCCGGTCACCTACCTTCTCTCTAACTTCTTGTCCGAGATCATCGTCATTAGCTCTCTCGGCTTCTCATTGGTGAAGATCATTCTACGTGCCTGCTTCTGTTTCGCTATTAGTTGGTCATGCTTAACTGTGTTTGGCTTAGTACCTCCATTGTCGCCATGATTGCAATCTTCCAGGAAGAAGAAGGTCTTTGAACTTTAGTTTTATGGTGTGTTCCTGGGCAGTGACCTTTACTTCCTGGATGATGCAATCCTGTTAATTGTTGTTCCTTTTTTCGCGAAGCCACACTTTTATTAAATCTTTTGACGATACATTGCATTGGTTGTGGTGGGGTTACATATTGCTAAATACAAATTATCACATATATGTAAATAAATATATATGTTATATAAAAATTGTATTCAATTAAAAAAAATAATTTCCAGATCAAATTACTCTATTAAGTCTACCACCAGATGTCACGACTTTTCTCAAATTATGTATTCCTTATTAGTACAATAATCAATATCATAAAAAACTGCAATTTAAATACTCATTTATCCAAAATATAATCAGCATCAGCAAGTAATAATTATATATCTCAATAATATTCCAAAATCAATAGCAGAAAAACATTTTTTATAACATATATATATTATATAATGTGTATATATAATATATTATATTTAATTTTATAGGCATATCATTTATTTTACCAATATTTCAGTTGGCTGAACGCCAACCTTTATCAAGGTATTATAACATATTAATGTGTGTCAACAACAAACACAGCGCCACATCTTTGTTGTTGACACAGATTAATATGTTATAATACCTTGATAAAGGTTGGCGTTCTGCCAACTGAAATATTGGTGAAATAAATGATATTTTGATTCAATATATGCCTTTTTAATTAATTGATGGATTGCTCTATTTTCAAAAATATATTATATATATGTTATATCTTTTTGAATATTGAGCAATCCATATGAAATTATAAATTAAAAGGCATATTTTGGATCTAAAATAAAATACACATTTTATTTAATATAAAATGCCAATATTTCAATAGGCTATACGCCTAACTTCATCAGGGCGTTTCTTGTTTTTAAACTGCTTTGGATGATCACGCGATGCCTTCACGCGACGATATATAAAATATTTACAACTCTGGGGCTAAAATTTAAAATATATACACACAAATATCAATAATAATAGACTATATACACGATTCATAATAAGTATAAGAAAATAATTTTAAATCGATTTGACTGTAAATATAACGGAGGGATGTCAATTTTTCTATTAATACTGTTGGTATCTTTCATTGAGGTACAACTTTTTAAAAAGAGTCTTGAGTGTTTATCCTGACTGTTGTATATAATATCTGTATTTTCAAAATTTGGTATATGGTCCTGTTTGAGTGCGAAGAAAGAGTAAATCAACACAAAACAGCTTTTAAAAACCATAGCCCATTATCACTTCTAGTAGATCACGCACTCAAACAGGACCATATACCAAATTTTGAAAATACAGATATTATATACAACAGTCAGGATAAACACTCAAGACTCTTTTTAAAAAGTTGTACCTCAATGAAAGATACCAACAGTATTAATAGAAAAATTGACATCCCTCCGTTATATTTACAGTTCAAATCGATTTAAAATTATTTTCTTATACTTATTATGAATCATGCATATAGTCTATTATTATTGATATTTGTGTTTATATATTTTAAATTTTAGCCCCAGAGTTGTAAATATTTTATATATCGTCGCGTGAAGGCATCGCGTGATCATCCAAAGCAGTTTAAAAACAAGAAACGCCCTGATGAAGTTAGGCGTATAGCCTATTGAAATATTGGCATTTTATATTAAATAAAATGTTTGTTTTATTTTAGATCCAAAATATGCCTTTTAATTAATATATGTTATATATAATTTAAAATATTATATATTTTAAAATATTCTTGATAAGTTAATTTTCTATAAAAATTAGAATGCTTATGGCTGTACTTTGAAAATTGAGGATCTTTCGTATAGATTATTTGATTTCTCAGTCCACATATACCGCGGTGGCCAGATATTTTCTGAATCAATCATATCATTGTAATCACATTTGGGATAAGCAATTTCCCATGAAACTAGATAATATAATTAGAAGAAAAACCTGTTGAAAACGCTTCAAATCACTTGAATAAAATATATAATTTATATTCAATTTCTTCAACTCTGTTTTCTTTTCATTTTTCAAATACACAAATGGAAGTGGTATCGTAATTTATATGAAGAGAGCTAGTTGTTTCACTTATAGTGTCAAACACGAACATGGTTAGACAACATCTTCGAGTAGCTCAACAGAAGAATAAAAAATTAAAGCGCATTCATCGATTTTTAAAATCAAAATTAAAAGTCAAAAGTAATTTGAACGCTTTCTTTGATCAGAAAATTGGTAAATAAATTAAAATAATAGTTGGAAATATTTGGCTTCCATTGTTGAATTCTTGTATCAAACATTTTAAAACATTTTTGAGAGACTTGATATAAAATATTGTCTCATATCTCGTGGTTCCTTTCTTTTTTTTTATGTCAAAATCTTCTATATATCAAAGCTTTATTAAATCACAAGATAACTTCATGTTTTAAACATTTTTATATATATCAAACTTTATTTAATCACAATTTCACTTCATGTTCAATACATTTCTATATATCGAAGATTTATTAAATCACAATATCACTTTGGTTTTCGTCCGCTACGACCCGGGATCGAATCCTGCATTAGGCACTTTTTCCTAATTAAAAAAAAAAAAAGCTCCAGTGGCCCCCGATTCTTGCAAAAGTCCAACTCCACCAGCGAGTGCAAGTAATCAAACGGGGATCTGGAAAATCTGTAAGTGCAAAAGTCGAAATGCTTTTCACATGTATAGACATGTTTGCACTTACAGTAAAAGCAGTCGTCAACTTCTTTCCACCATGATTATTATCATGGCCTGTACCACGTGTACTAGGGATAATAATAATAATTAAAAAAACAATATCAATTCATATTCAAGACATTTCTATGTATCAAGCATTATTGAACCACAAGCTCACTTTATATTTAAAACATTTTTATAAATGAAGCTTTTTCGATTCACAAGATAACATAACACATTTATAAATCGATCTTTTCAAAGAGCTATTTGAATATCATAAAATGTTGAGTATTACACTGATAGAAAATGTATTTCTCTAAAACACCATGGTAAAATTTACTAGTTTAATGAAATTTAGAAAAATCTATAAAAAGGCTGAAAGTTTAATTTCATTGATTATCCGGGTTGTTGACGTTCGACGCCTCCAGGAACACCCGGGTTAATTCTCTCTTGATTAGAGTTTCGTTAAATCTGAAATATTTCTTGCTTACAGCTGGGTTATATAGGTATGTCTATATAGTTAGTAGACACTATATTTACCTCTTTAATAAAGACAGTAATGTTGAGTTAAAACATCAGGCCTCCAGGGAAAAGTACCTTTAAAAAAAAACTTTTAATCTCTAGCTCTCAGGCACGAACGCCCTTCTACAGAAGAGAAAAAAAACGTTATAATTATCCCAATAAATCAGGTTTATATTTTCCTATATTTATATAAAGCAGGATTTGGTGAGTTAAAGTGTCTCTAAAGTTTAAGTGTCTCTAATATAAAAACCTGCTTTATAGGGATAATTATACCGTGTTTTATCCTGTAGAAGGGCGTTCATGCCCGAAAGCTAGAGATTAAAAGGTTTTCCTGGAGACCTAATGTTTTTACTTAATATTGATACAAGGAATTAATTTATTGAAAAGACAGTAATGTACACAGGCAGATTAACTTTCATCTGGGCCCCATACTGTTCCATTCATATTCAATTGGTGAAAGATCAGCAATGGATCTCGCTGACTGATGCTAGCTCTGGATTTAATACATGTTATCATATACAACTTGTAAATATAAGTATAAAACAAGATGAAACGGCAACATTTTTTATACAACACTTTAACTCACGAAATCCTTCTTTATAGCATATATTATCGTTTCCTAGGGGATGTCAATATTTAAGCTTGACGTCAAAGAACAAAATGTTTGTTGAAAATGATTTTTCTGATTTGAATCAATTTGTATAGATAATGTTTTAAAATTGTATTTAAGAATTCTATAGACGCAGATGCAAAGTTCAAGAAACAAAATGATTTTATTGAATTTTAATAAAAATTATTAAAATTTGGTCAAATGTGTTATACAGTCTTCATATATTCTTCATATTTATACTTGGTTTTACAAACATATAATAATTAAAATTAAGCCTAATATTTCTTTGTATTTGCATATTACTAGCTTAATATGTAATATACAAGGTAGGATCAAAAAGTTCCCCAATAATATTTTGGCAACTACCATACGAAATTCCAAGTATTTCTAATATAATTTCAATAGTAATTTTTCTATCAGCAACTATTAAATCACGTACCTGTCCAATATTGCGATCCGTTGTTGACGTCAATGCCCGACCTGACCTTGAATCATATGTGATGCTCTTACGGCCATCTTTAAAACGTGTATACCAGAAATAAACTTGCGTTCGTGGCAAATTTTCGTCTTCATAAGCTTCATTCATTAATGCTAATGTCTCCGTGAAATGCAATACCCCCCTCAGAAAAGGTATATAAAGCCTCCATCCTAGCCAAAATAACAGTCACTTTACAGTCACTTCACCATCTGCGTGAGCCCTCGTCGGTTGTACCCCAGGTCCACCTCATCCACCATGTAGACCAGTAAGAACTCTTCTATCTCAATCTTTCGCTCCTAGCTCAACTTTTATATGTTCACGGAACTTTCTTAGTGCAACTGTGTCTTCGTTTATTGTGTGGACATTCCCAAGCTTTCCACTCTGCCTCGACCACGACTTCCTGTACTCTGTGAGGACTTTTAAAGGTCTTACAAGGTGTAGAGAAACTGGAAAACTCCCCATCCTGACTGTTCCTCTCGGTCAGCACAGTATAGCGAGAGTTACAGGGACTCACACCATAGATTAAGTCGACTGAATACCTCATCACATTTTTAGTCGACAGGATTCTACAAGAGGCTACCAGACCTCACCACATGTTTAGTCGACAGGATGACCAAAACGAAGAATGACACAACGAAGAAGGTAAGAAGACTGTGCAGATAGAAGCGAGAAAGAGCGAAGATGGAGGAACAAACCGGCCATTCCAACGAAACGACCAAGCAATCTCTCCCTAACAAGAGATATTTACGGAAGAAACGACGCCCCAAGGGACCTCTGCAGATCCGCTAACATACATCGCCAACGTAAGGAGCAAGCTGATCACCCCAAAGACACAGTCGAAATTCCCGCAAGTCATTGAAATCGAAGGGCAGAATGACGCAAACCCGGTGAGAAGTTCCCTACTTTCGACCTGACATCGTCGAGACAATGCTCAAAGCGACAAGCCGCAAACGACTTTACAGAAGTTACAAGCTTCTACAAGCTCTACATGGAGCGACTTTCACGACAGCAGGACAACCACCAAAGACCAAGTCTCCTGACTGAACAATCATCACACAATTGTAAGTTAAAAAAAAAAAAAAAACTACCATAACTTTATCCTCACGTTCATAACTTGATTCAACATAAATTTTGTATTTATATTTTCACTTTAAGCATTTTAAAATCCAGTTTTTACCTTTTTTATACCATTTTTATTCAATATTTAAAACTTCCACACTCTCATTTATCAATTTTCTTTATTTTAATCAAATTATAAATTTTAAATAATCATTTTCAATTTTATTATTAAAAATCTTCAATCACATATTTTTATAAATTTATCATTCTTACATGTCGTTCCTAAATTTACCTCTCTCTAAAATGGCATTATCCAAATCTACAACTTAAAAAAAAAAATCATTTTTATTATTTTTTTAAAATCTCTCATTCATCATAATTCTAAACTTAATTTTGTTTAGACATAATTATAGCCACGCTCAATAAATTGAAACAGCAAGTAGGTAAACAGCGTGGTAAGTTTCTTTATTGGGAACTACAAGCTTTCGGACATCAGCTGCCCTTCATCAGGTACAATGTGACTGATGAAGGGCAGCTGATGTCCGAAAGCTTGTAGTTCCCAATAAAGAAACTTACCACGCTGTTTACCTACTTGCTGTTTCAATTAATTTTGTTTCTTAATATCTATTTTTCATACCAAAATACCAATATCTTAATCAAATACTCAACATTTTGAAGAAATTATTGACTTATTCACCATTTCAACTAAATTTTCCAATTCAAAATATTCTTGTCACTATCACGACATTGCTCTTTTAAAAGAATCATTTTTACTACCATAATCAACGATTTAAAAATATATTCAAATTTTAAATATAAGTTACCATAATTACCATTTTTTACCATTTTTTCAAACTCTACAACACCCTCACACATCACTTTCTCCAATTGGCAACAATTATTAGTGCGCGACTTAACAAACAAATTCAATTTCGAGCCACACAAGCTCCATAACGTCGCCCCACTAAATTCTAAAAAAATTCACATTAAACGTGCCATATCCACTAACAGTCAAAAATTCTCGATGTGTTTCATACAACCAGCACCCATGACTTTATTAAATTTGTTATTCATGGTGAAACTGTTAGATATTTTGTGCCAAAACAACGACTTCACGTGACACCTTTCCAAATCACTTCGTGTCACAGCGCAACACCAAAACCTTTTCACTTTTCAGGCCAAAGACGCCTTCATGCCTGTGACACATCTCAACCCAAAGCGTGTCCACGTCGAAAGTCGCACTTTCACCACACATCTAAATCTGACATCACCGAATAACATTTTTACTAAGTCTAAACAACTTCGAAAACACAACCACTTACGAACATCGAGAAAACTATATTTTCAAATAGGCAAGAAATATGCCAAACTCAACAAAAGGAGAAAGTCAGTTTCAAGTAAATGACAAAAATAACAAACACCCCGACAATTTCAGTGAAAAACAGGAGGAGTGACCCCCAGTAATAAGATCCCCGAATCTATTTCAGTTTCATATCCCCGTCCAACGTCCCCACAAAGCTATCATCTTGACCACTATCTTCATGATCGCCATTTTTTTTAAACACATGTTTCACACTAACCATTTAGGTTTTCTTACAAAACTCACCAACGTCTTAATCACACAACACAACATATATTAAACATTTTACATGTTAATTGATATCACCAATTAAAACAACTTGGTTAAGTCTGATATAGACTTTATAACGGAAAAGAGGTATAATTATCTACATATCACCTTTTTGGATAAACGAGAATATTGTTCAATTTTCCACTACTTAACATTTATTTTTAATCATTAATAACCTTTAATTATATTCTAATTTTTGTATAAAATCTTGAATAATTGTTTTTATTTTTACCTTTCAATTATATAATCAATTTTTAATTCAACATTAATAAAAAAAAACTTTAATCAAATTTACTTTTATTTTCATGATATTATTTTAGTATTATAAAACATTTATTTGCTTTAAAAATCATTTTTAATTCTTGATTATTATATATTTTATATATCACATGTTTGATTTTGTCCACTTACACTGTTTTTACCCGCAATCATATTTTTATATTTTTATTCACTATATTTTATATTTGTTTAAATACCTTTATTATATGACAATGTTTATCATCAACTATCGGGCATACAACAATCATATTCTCTAACCACTTCCCTATACGTTTCATCACTATCTATTTCAGCCATTGCTTCACTTCATTGTAGAAAAACGACAGCACTGCTTGGCAATTTATTTTTTTTTTTGATTTCGTAATTTTAGCAAACTCTTTGAACACAGTTCCCCAGATTTAAAAATCCCAACTTCTGGCCTGAATACGCTTCAAGAGTTTATTTCAATCATCCGCAGAGCACATTACCAACGCATGCACAAAGCGTTCACTTTTTTCAACTTTCAATTTTTTTTCAGTTCTAGCGGATACAATGAACCTTTGATTTCGAGTCAAGTCAGACCACCTACTGTCACTACAACAATTCTACTTATCGCATGGCTCTATTTCACTCCTTTCCCAATCATATTAATGAACAACTATTTCTTCAACTTTTTAACCGAATAACCCTAAAATTGAGACAAAGCACGGCAACCCTTATATAGTATCGCAAGTGAAACATTGCCTAGGAAGACGCTCAAGTCTATTTCCTCGCTTTGCACCTGAATCTAAGTATTTGGTTTACATGTGCACTCCTAACAATTGCATATTCTTCAACTACTAACCCTTTCTAACGCCCGCCAATACTTTCTTAGAATGTGAATTTTTATGTCATCATTTTATTTTAATCATTTTTTCAAAAGCAAACAAAAATGTCATTTTTATTTCACTTTTATATATCCAAACAAATCATCTTGTTATAGCCCTTTTTAACCCTCACAGTTTGAATTAATTAAAATAAATTTTAATTACTTACCTGTGTTAGAGAGGCTTTACCCGCTTAAACCCGGACAAACCCTTTCACTCCCGGGGCCCATCTATGGTAATTTAAACCAACCACCCCATATTGTATATAACTTATACTGTAACAAGATTTTCATGTTGTATAATAGAAACACATCTGTAAATGATTATACGCATGATTGACATGTGTCATTACATCATCATATGTAATGTACTTTGTACAAACTGAGGATAAATAAATAAAACTCTGTAATAGATCAAGAGTTGAGCTAAAGAGATAGAAGTCAAAAACGTCTAAATTCGATATAGATGGAAGTCACAAAACAGCATCTAAAGATAGATTGGAAACTGACAGGACAGCGCCAGTTTAGAATTTCACCAGACGATCCACACTCTTCACATCTGGTGAAATGCAATACCCCCTTTCTCAGAAAAGGTATATAAAGCCTCCATCCTAGCCAAAAATACAGTCATTTTACAGACACTTGACAGTCACTTCACCATCTGCGTGAGCCCTCGTCGGTTGTACCCCAGGTCCACCTCATCCACCATGTAGACCAGTAAGAACTCTTCTATCTCCATCTTTCGCTCCTAGCTCAACTTTTATCTGTTCACGGAACTTTCTTAATGCAACTGTGTCTTCGTTTTTTTTGTATGGACATTTCCAAGCTTTCCACTCTGCCTCGACCACGACTGCCTGTACTCTGTGAGGACTTTTAAAGGTCTTACAAGGTGCAGAGAAACTGGAAAACTCCCCATCCTGACTGTTCCTCTCGGTCAACACAGTATAACGAGAGTTACAGGGACTCACACCATAGATTAAGTCGACTGGATACCTCATCACATTTTTAGTCGACAGAATTCTACAAAAGGCTACCAGACCTCACCACATATATATGTATATATATTTTTTTGAGAATACAGAAATCAATCTATTATTTTCTTTAAATATAATAACTGCTTAAAAAATATAATAATGTATTTGCAGCTCGAAATATTGAGACAATTAATTTCACATTGTATCTATATATATAATATAAGTAGTCATTATACTTATAAATATACTGATATATGCAAATTTCTATTTGATATCTTTATAATTTTAAAAATCATTTTGATTTTTACCCCCTCTTCAGCATATAATAAAATTAATGTTTTAAAATAGAGTGTAAGGTTGTTATTTTGTCCAAGATATTCTCTGAATGTATCGCCAAGAGTGTTGGCAACTTTGAATTGCATCGCAGAAATGTAAAAAAAGGATGGGAACCATTATCTAACTTATAAGTGGCCGTATAAACAAGATGGGATAGGTGATTTCAGCTAGTCCATTGTGGCAGCAGTCGAACGTTATCAGCTCTATCTCACCATTTACACAACCGTGACGTCAGCAGACATCTGGCATCCTGAGACAAGTGAATAGAGTTGTGGTGAACAGCGATTGTATTACCAAACAAAACAGCCTTAGGTGCTTAACATGCAGCACAGAATCTTCACAACAAAATTCATGGAACAAATACTTTTGTGCATTATACAATAGATATTTTATTATATTTCAATACCAAACTAAATCTTTAAATACAGTAGAACCTCGATGAAAGGACACTCGCGCTAGATAACCCCCTCTCTATAAAGGACAATTTTCATTGCTAAAATTACCAATTTTACAATTTAGCAACTCTCCAGTAAGAGGACACCTCTCCCTAAAGGACACTTTGGCTCTGTAATTAGGTGTTGTCCTTTACAAGGGAGGTAGTTCTACTGTATATATAAAAAATGAAATGTTAACGTTCGTTATTATTCTTCATAGGGTTCATACAATTTTTTTATCTTTCAATACTTAATATAATAAAGCCCTTTACCTAAACTTTTGATAAAGGTAAATATAGGATTTTAAATCACTTTAAAACATAATGTAGACTGGGAATTCATCTAGGAATGTTGCCAATCACGCGGCAGGAATTACTACGCATTTTAGTGCAGTGTTAAAATAAATATACATATTTGATACACTATTTTAGATTTAATTGATTCAAACACTTATAGTCTTTATACAATTTTGAATTTGAATTAATTATTTGCATCAATTATTTGAATTTATTTTTGTTCTTCCCTACTTTTTTTACATAGGTAAGCGAAATCTTTTTCGCTTACCTATATATATATATATAGGTATATATATATATATATATATATATCAACACAATTGATATATGTACTAAGAGTTGGTATGCAAATTTAGTTAAATGAAATCAAATTGTAAAGTATTGTGTGTATTCGAGAAAAACAATTTACAGATTAAAAAGAGTTTTGAGGAATATTTTAGAATGAAAATATGCTAGATATTAGAGAATTATTCAATTATGATAGGCTTAGCAAAAATACGATGTTTCTATTTAAAGGATTTCAAGTTGTTTTGTACTCACGTATTTTGTAGTTAAGAGGACATCCCTTTTGATATAAACTAATATATATATATTTAAGGAATGACTTGTTCCAATACAAATATTGTTAAAACAATCGAGCGAAGAATCAAAACAGAAAAGTCATGAAGCGTAGAAGTAGTGTGACGTCAGCACCGATGATATAAAGTCAAAGTCTGCGTAACAATTCCCTCCTTACTTTGTCTTTATTCCCACGATGCTGAGGTTCTCCAGGTGTTTCTTCATCTGGTCTCGGAATAGGTCCTTTGTGAAGATATCCGCCTCCAGGTCCTGAGATGGCTTGTACAGAAGGCAGATGTCTCTGGATTCATAACAGTCTCTCAAAAAAGAAGTGGTACTTTCTGTTTATATGTCTACAGCGACTGCTTTGTTTAGGGCTGGAGATCCAGTTGATCAATGACTGACTAACTGTGTAGATCGCAGTTGGTTTTTCCATGAAATTCCATTCTTCCAGCTCTCGTAACAGGTTTATTATCCACTTGATTTGACAGCAGCTTTCACAAGCAGCTATCATTTCCGCTTCCATTGTGGAGAGGGCGACGAGTGGTTGTTTACTACTTTTCCAATCTATAGTTGCTTCGCCGAGCTTCAATACATATCCGCCGTAAAATTTTCCATCATGGGTGGTCGACCAGCTGGCATCGGTGTAGGACTTCAGGATTCCAGTCTTCCCTCTTTCAAATTTCACTCCTAGGTCAATTGTTCCTCGTTGGTATCTCATCATTCTTTTGATTGCTGTCCAATGCATCTGTTTTGGATGTATGGAGTATTGTGAAAGTTTGCTAGTGATGTAAGCGATGTCGGGTCTGGTGTTAACAGCTAGAAACATTAGCATTCCAAGGGCTTCTTGGTAAGTGTGCTGATCATAATTGTCATCTTCAATATGATTGTCCAAATTGATTTCTTTGGAACCTGGTGTTGGAACTTCCTTACAATTTTCCATTCCATATTTCTGTAATATTTGTTGTACATAGTGGCTTTGCTGTAGCGAAATTCCCTCCTTGTCTTGTATGATCTTAATTCCCAAAAACATACCTTTACATGTGTTACATCCTTTATTTCCAGGTGACGTCTCAATTTATTGATGAATCTGTTTGAGGTATCTTCAGAATCTGACACAGTGATAAAAGTCATCAACATATATCCCTACATAGAAGCATTTGTCTTCAATCTTCCATTTAAATAGGCAAGGATCAGATTTAAGTTTTTCCAGTCCACAGTCATGAAGTACTTGACTGAATTTCTCATACCACGATCTTCCGGATTGAGGTAGACCGTAAATACTTTTGTTGAGTTTGCAAACTTTGTTTCTGTCTTGGACAAATCCAGCAGGTTGTTCCATGAATATTGTATTTTCAATGTTTCCATTTAGATAGGCTGCTTTCACATCAAATAGTTTAATGACTGAATCTTTTGTTGCTGCCATTGACAAAATAGTCCTGAGGGTAGCATTTTTAATTACAGGGCTGACACTCTCGTTGTAATCTCTTCCTGGGATTTGGTTGTATCCCATTGCAACAAGTCTAGCTTTGTAAGTTTTGTTTTTGTTTTCTTGGTCTTTAGATATTTTGAACACCCATTTACTTTTGATAACTTTAGCGTTTTCAGGTCTAGGTACCAGTTCCCGTACTTGATGCGAGTACATGTTCTGTATTTCCTCAAGCATTGCGTTCTCCCAATGTTTCTTGTCTTCGCAGGCGATGGCTTCTTCATAGTCTTTCGGAATGGTTTCATTCTTAGTAGCCAGAACGTAGTCATCGAAACTTTTAGGTATTGTTCGAGTTCTTTGTGGTCTGTCTGATCCACTTGACTCTGTCTGTTGATCATGGTATCTGGTGCTGGCTCTTCAATATCAACATCTGATAGAACATGATTGTCCAGTTGTTCATCCTCCTGAATGAAGAAATATGTGTCAGTGTCCGTATTATTATCACTTTGTTTTTCTTCCGAGATGACATTATTGTTCTCTCTGAAGTGAATGTCTGCGGTTTCAAGAATGACTCTCGCTGTGATATCAAATACTCGATAAGCCCTTCTGCATCTTGAATAGCCCACAAATATTCCTCTCTTAGATTTAGCTTCTAGTTTGTGTCTTTGATGATTCTCGAGTTTATAGAAGACTTCACAACCAAATCTCATGATGTGAGAGACGGATGGCTTTTTACCTTTCCATTTTTCCATAGGGGTAGTGTCTGGGTCATTGGTTGTGGGAGTTAGATTGTACAGATATGCAGCTGTATTCACAGCTTCTGCCCAGAAGTATAGGGGTAATTGGGAGTCTGCCAGAAGTGTTCGGCCTTTGTCTAATAGTGTTCTGTTAGCTCTTTCAACTCTCCCATTGCTTCTTGGGGTGTACGGTGTAGTTAGTTCATGTTTAATTCCTTTGGATTCTATGAAGGTTTCAAGGTTTTTATTGATAAATTCTGTTCCGTTATCTGTTCTAAGTCGTTTTAGTTTTGAGTTTAGCTCGTTTTCTCTCTTTACAATAAACTTCTTCAAAACTTCTGCTGCTGAGAGTTTATCTTTGAGAAATTCTACAAATATTCTCCTAGAAAATCCATCTACGATGGTCAAGAAATATTTACTTCCGCCCAAGGAGTTTATTCTCATTGGACCACAGAGATCGACATAAAAGGCTTCAAAGGGGTAGCTTTCCTGATTGCTATCTGTGTGAACATAGGGTACTATGGTCATTTTTCCCAAGGAGCAAGCATCACATTGATCAAGGGTACCATTTATAGAGTCCAAGCCTTTTAGAAGATTGTTCTTCAAAATCAGGTCTAATTTGTTGTCACTAGGATGTCCTAACCATCTGTGCCATGCAGTCCTAGAATTGTCCTTTGAAATCAAGCAATGTTCGTTTGGAACATGAGTTGTTCCAGGTAAACGTGATAGGTTCAATGTGTACATGTTACCATCAAAGTTTCCTGTTCCTATTAGCTTGTCATCAGAAGAGTATATGTATGCTCCTTCAGAATTCAAAAGAACAGAGTTCCCTCTTCTTACCACGCTTGGAATGGACATTAGATTTCCTTTCAGGTGTGGTACATGGAGGACATTATGCAAGGTTACAGCGTTGTTAAGTTTGTCCTTACCTTGTACAGTAGCTTGGATTGATCCTGATAAGGCAGATTCGATGTGTCTCCCTTCTTCCGCCACTTGTATGCTTCTTCTCTCTTCCGCCTTATGCTCGATCCATTCACCATGAGAAGTCATGTGGCTTGTGCACGCAGAATCAATTATCCACACGTCCTGAGTCGTCGGGCGTTCCTCCCTTGTGCTTACATATAGTGCGTATTCTGAAGTGGAGTCTCTTCGTTGGGATGGTTCCTCCGTTCGTTCTTGGATTGCTGATCTGGCCGTGTCTTTGTTTTGTTCCTTTATGGTAGTTCCTTGTACTGGCCATGTTATTTTTGTTTGTTGTGTTCTTTTGATTTCCTCTGTTGTTAGGGTTGAACCAACAGTCTTTCTTGAAATGTCCTTTTCTTTTGCAAATGAAGCATGACTTTTCTTTGAATTGGTTGCCTGATAATCTGAAAGCATTTTCATGATTTTTGCTTCTGTCCTGTCTTTTCTTCTCGAAATCCAGTAGAGTTTGTCTCAAGTCTGGTAAGGATATTTCTCTGTTTATTGACAGTGCTGCTGTGATCGTGTCAAAGTTAGGTGTGAGTCCTTCAACAATGTATTGTACAAGTTCGCTTTCTGTTACAGTCTTTCCTAGCTGGGTGATCTCTTGTGACAGTTTCTGTGCTTGTACAATATACATGTTAACATTTTCATTTGGGTTCAATTTTAGTCTGGCTAGATCCAACATTAGGTCTATCCTTTCATTTTCTAGAGATCCTTCAAACCTTTTCTTTATGTCGTACCAAATTCTTTTGGCCCTTTTATCGCCTCGAAAGATGATTGTTAAGTCATCCGAAAGTGACAATATTATTAGGCTGTATGCTTCCCGATTCTTTTTCTTCCAAATATCATATTCTAGTTTATTTTTTGTGAAGTCTGGCTCGTCATTAACAATTACGTCCTCGAAGAGATCTTTTAAATCTATAATTGCTTCCATTTTCATGGACCACGTTGTATAGCTGTTTTCTGTTAACTGTTCGATTTTTGCTAAGTTATATGTATCCATTTTCATTCAACTTTTTCTTTCTAAATTGTCGGTTAGTCCAATTATTTAATTTCTTTTTGATTTAAATGGATCAATTGGCGGTTAGTCCAATTCGCGCGCCCAAACCACGCTCTGCTACCAAATTGATAGGCTTAGCAAAAATACGATGTTTCTATTTAAAGGATTTCAAGTTGTTTTGTACTCACGTATTTTGTAGTTAAGAGGACATCCCTTTTGATATAAACTAATATATATTTATTTAAGGAACGACTTGTTCCAATACATATATTGTAAAAACAAGCGGGCGAAGAATCAAAACAGAAAAGTCATGAAGCGTAGAAGTAGTGTGACGTCAGCACCGATGATATAAAGTCAAAGTCTGCGTAACAAATTAAAACAAAACTAAAAGAATTAATTTCTAAATAAAAGCGTTCCAATGGAATTAGTAGTTTTTTTATTATAAAATTCTCATTTTCAATCATATAGGATATTAATCTATTTAAGATTAAGCTTTAAATTGCATTTGATACATCATTTCCCTCGTATATTTGTGAATATTGTGTCCTTTGGATAATTCTGTCTATTTGTGATTTGTAAATCGGGCATACACTTGAATTTGATTTATGGTTTGTATAAAGGTTTTCAAATTTAGGGTGCTTAGAGCAATTGTGACAATTTGGTGCTTCAGTACAGTTGTGGCTACCCTCTACACCGCATATTTTACACATTTTAATGTTTTGGCAGTCTTTTGTTTTGTGGTTCGGATTAAATTCAAAACAATTTTGGCATTGTCTTACAAATATTCTGTCTTGTGTAGAACATCGCTCAAAATCGGCGTATAGCTCATTACCCATTTTTCTTAAAATTTGGTAAACTTTAGGAGTTAATCTTAATACTATATTGTGATATGGAGAGTTAGATCTCATTGTAAATTAAACTTTCATTTAATTTTCCAAATTTTCTAGATGAGAATTCATTCTGCATATAGTTTGAACGAAATTTGCCGTACCTGTAATTTTGGATACGTTTTTGACTACTATAGTTAGATCTCTTAGTGTCGGTATGTAAATTTTACTAATCAATTTCAAATCTTCTGATTTTTTTAATTCATCCAGTAGTATTTTATTATCAGTTTGGTTTGTAACCTTTATAATTACAGACTTTTTAGCGTTTATAATTCTATTGATCTTAATGTTTTTACCATTTTCTCTGATATTTTAAATATTATTAGAAATTTTTTGAAGTGCATCAGAATTAGGTACACCATCATTTAAAGCCACAATTAAAGTAAATTCATCTTTCAATAACTGCTGTTTTATTTTGATTAGTTCTGCTTCCTGTCGCACAACTTGAGCATAAGAAGGTGTTTGTCTCAGAATCTCTTTAAGAACTTTATCTAGTTTATTATCTATAGCCTTTTCTATTGTGTCGGTCAAACTATCTATTGTATATTGTTTATTTAACTCAGATATAGATCCAATTCCATTTTTTGCTTGGTTAATCAATGAAGATAAGTAAGTTATATCATTTTTTGTTAGATTTTTTTATATTAGTTTTAAATTTGTTATCAAAGTATATATATTAATATTTCATCGAGTTTAACATCTATTGATTTAAAAATACAATCCATGTCTTCTATCCAAAAAGGAAAAAAAAAGGGGGAGGGGGGAAAGTAAAATCTTATTGAAGTGATATTAATACTATACTTATGATATAAATAATTTAGGACAGAAAGATATGTCGCATACCTCGACATATTTGCATAGTATTGTTTTGTTTTATATATTTACGTGTTGTTTCTTATGAAAGGTTTATATATTTGCATGTCCGCTAGAAGCGCGATGTATATATATAGGTCAAGAGAATAATAAAGTTAGAGTTTCTATTGTCATAGTTCTTCTCTTATTCATTCTTAGAGTTTCTATTGCTATGAAGCTTCTCATGTCTCTTTAAACTCGTTCTTTTTAATTAGAACACGACAAGATGGCGCAGCCGACAGGATCCTCAAGACCTTCCCTGGAAAGCCTCATCAGGGCGATGGCTGATCAGCAACGCTTAATGATGAGCATTCTTTGTGAAAATACGAAAGAAGAATATTTCAGCGAAGAGGATTACTATGAACAAAAGGAATATTTCAAATATTCAGTTGTAGAAGATGTAGGAGATGTAGAAGATGTAGGAGATGTAGAAGAAGAGGAGGAAGAAGATGATGAAGAAGAAGAAGAAGAGGAGGAAGAAGAATAAGAGAGCCTTGAGTCTCTAGAAAGTATTGAGTCCGAAATAAGTCTTGAAAAGTCTGTTGTTGAAGTTGAAGAAAGTGAAAAAGCTTAAGTTGATAAAAAGTCAGTTATAGGAACTGAAAGTGCAGAGCCTCCTACGAAAGAGGTAGATGTTATTGCTGATAGTGGAATGGAGCCTAAATATTCTACAGAACCTGATAATGGTGCGGAAGGAAAAGAAATAGTTGAATATGATGATTCAAAGGTGGAAGAAAAGATAGATGCAGAACAAGGTACTGATTCAAAGGTGGCAGAAGAAAAGCAAGTAGTCTTGCAAGAAATAAGTCTTGAAAAGTCTGAAATAAGTCTTGAAAAGTCTGGAGTAAGTCTTGAAAAAGCCGAAGTTGATAAAAAGTCAGTTATAGGAACTGAAAGTTCAGAGCCTCTTACGAAAAAGGTAGATGTTATCGCTGATAGTGGAATGGAGCCTAAAGATCCTACAGAACCTTCTAGGGAGTCTGGTACTGGCGAAAAGGAACCTACTAAGGAGTCTGGTACTGGGGAACAAGGGCCTACTAAGGAGTCTGGTACTGGCGAAAAAGAACCTACTGAGGAGTCTGGTACTGGCGAAAAGGAACCTACTAAGGAGTCTGGCACTGGCAAAAAAGAACCAAAGCCTGGTACCGGCGAAGAAGCACCTCCAAAGGAGTTGAGCCTCTCCACCACCTGGAATAACAGAAACACCATCACCGAAGACATGAAGTTATTGAAAAGAGCTTTGAGAGAGCTACCTTGTTACGATACTCTATTGGAAACTCTCAAAAAGGGAATCTATTCGTTTCAAACAAGCGGTGAAAAAAGAAATTAGGAATATGTGATGCTATTATCTGCCGCGGAATAGGTGATTTCGATAAATGCAATCACGCAAGATGTCGTTTGTTAATATTAAAGAAATTAACACGCTGCCAAAAAGTTTGGATTTATGCTAAAAAATTCAGCCAGATGCAAAAAAGCATGCTTGATAAATACGACATTGGAATGATGGAAATTTCAGAGATAGAAAGTGGATATTTGCGTAGAGGTAAAACAATCTTCTTTCTACCAGGTTCTCCTGTAGATATATACGAGGAAGTTGTGAAAGCCAATTGGACAAAGAAAGGACTACGTGACATTGCCATGATTGGGGAGGATGTCTTATCCTTTACTTTAGAGGCCACGATGTTCTATCGTTACCTGCGGCTACTTCGAACTCAGAAGTGGTATGTCAAAATAGGCAGACCAACTAGACCGAAGATGGAATTACTCGTAAATTGTCTGGAATTGTATTACATCCAACCCTATGACGAGCCTGTTCTGGCATATCTTAAAGACGTAGGTAAACCAGAATCTATAGGACATTTATATGACATGATTCCTAAGTGGATTAATCCCATGTTATTCGTTGGCAATGAAGACGAACCTTCTGTTTTTTTTACCAGCATGTTTTCAAGCACGATCGTAGTATGATGTGGTGTAACCAGACTAGAGAAGCGCTAAAACGCTTGGATTTGAATGAGATACATAGCCACGATATCAATGGCGTAGACTTTTCCAATGACGCAGCAAAAAAGGACAATTGCCTACCTTACACTATGGAGCCTCTTCGGAAACCTGATAAAGTGAATTCTAAAGACGGAGATAAAGAAGATGGTAAAATCCATATAACTGAGGAAATTATTATAAGAGATGATGAACTTCTTCCTGCATCTTATACTATTGATGGTCATGAATGTAGATGGGATGAAATCGAACGAAGCGATGCTTTTAAAAAGGAAATAAATATTTTTGATGCTTTAAGAACCTTACTAGGTAGTGCTCAAGCCAATCTTTGTTATCCTAAAGATTTTTGGATTATTCGTGATTTGGGATCTAAATGTTTTTCAAATATTATTGAAGATAGTGAAAAGAATAATTTGGATCTGCATGATATGAATTTATCTCATTTTGTCTTTTTTCATCCTGAATATGGAGAGAATTATGAAATCCCAACCAACAACTGCATTGCCAAGTTGAAAGATTTTGAGATATCTCGACTTGTAGAGAATGATGATCCTAATCCGAATGTTTTTTACGAGAATGTTTCTCAGCTAATTTGGACCCATAATGGAATGCGAGAATTTAACTCCGCTTGTGAAATGCCTACTGAATTCATTGAGGAGACATCAACGCAGATTGCCGTTGAAGAAAGTCAAAAATCTCATTCAGAAACTGAAGACTTGGATGAGTTGGGAGTCCCATATCTCTGGCTAGTTGTCTTGAAGAAAGCTCCTCAGGCCAGCAAGTACATCCAACCCTATGACTGTTCTAGGCCTGCAGACGATACCTCTAAGCCTGTAGACGATACCTCTAAGCCTGCAGACGATACCTCTAGGTCTTCAGATCTTCAACGAAATAAGAGACCTTCAAAAGAGTCTCATCACAGGAGTGATGAGAGGTCATGGAGGGGGAGTCTGTAGCATACCTCGACATATTTGCATAGTATTGTTTTGTTTTATATATTTACGTGTTGTTTCTTATGAAAGGTTAATATATTTGCATGTCCGCTAGAAGCGCGATGTATATATATAGGTCAAGAGAATAATAAAGTTAGAGTTTCTATTGTCATAGTTCTTCTCTTATTCATTCTTAGAGTTTCTATTGCTATGAAGCTTCTCATGTCTCTTTAAACTCGTTATTTTTAATTAGAACACGACAAGATATATAAGTTAATATTAAATTTAAAAGAGGAAAGAAAAAAGAACTTAGCTTAACGAGACGAGCGAAGCAAAACATGTCCGCACAGTTGGCTTCAGAAGCCATACTTCCCAAACACATCTGTAAATAACTATACGCATGATTGGTATGTGTCATTACATCATCATTTGTAATGTGCTTTGTATAAACTGAGGATAATAAATAAAACTATGTAATAGATTAAGAGTTGGCTAAATAGCAAGAGATTGAGATGCAGAAGTCCAACAACGTCAAAGAACGAGGCTTACAAGATGTCAGGGCGTTGCCAGGAAATCGTTAAGAATGTACAATGACATCTCTTCCGATCCACGCCCTTAATGCATCCGCTAAAACCCAGTAATTCCTCTCGGCAAATATATATAAGATTTCCGCCCTAGCCGAAAATACACAGTCACTCTTCATAGTCCGCGAGAGCGTATGTCGCCGGTCCACCTCATCCACAATGCCGCCTTAGAACAGCAAGAAACCTCTTCTTAAACCAATCCATCTCTTGCTGCTAGCTCAACTCTATCTGTTAACGGAACTTTCCTAGTACAACTGTGTTCTTTCGTTTATCGTGTGGACATTCCCAAGTCTTCCATTCTGCCTCGACCACGACTGCCTGTACTCTGTGAGAACTGTTAAAGGTCTTTAAAGGTGCAGAGAGGTACTGGAAAACTCTCCACACCCTGACTGTCCCTCTCGGTTACTACAGTAAAGCGTGAGACCCTCATGATATCACACCATATATACGGAAATGGTCCGAGAAAAGTTGATACAAAATGGTAAAACTTACAACTGAAGATAAAATAAAGATCATTGAATTTTTAAAAAATACTTTCTTTATTTGGCTGACAAAGAAAGAATATTAGTAAATTAAATTTAATTGCCATCTATCGTTAAAGTTTTACACAAATAAATTTACTGGCAATGCGTTTCTTTTAAATATCATCAAATATTATCTCTACAGACCTTACTGCAATTATATGAGTTATTGAATGAGAGGGCTTGGCTCATCAGTAGTGAACCCTCTCAGCGGTTTCGCCAAATTAATCGCTAGACCGCTCTACTGATTCCAAACCAATCCAATACAATAGTAGAGCGGTCTAGAGATTAATTTGGCGAAACCGCTGAGAGGGTTCACTACTGATGAGCCAAGCCCTCTCATTCAATAACTCATATAATGTAGAGATAATATTTGATGATATTTAAAAGAAACGCATTGCCAGTCAATTTATTTGTGTAAAACCTTAACGATAGATGGCAATTAAATTTAATTTACTAATATATATTGGTTATGAAAACATATTTTGCTGAAGAGCTTTGCTCGATGCAATACCTTGAAATTATATGTATATACCTCTACAGACCTATAAGCTTATGTCCATAGTTCACTAAACACCCCTAAGCTGCCTTCCATAGAAAATACAGGGTATATTCCAAACTAATCCAATACAATAAGTCGGTGGACGAGTGGGTAACACCCTCGGTTCCCGACAGTCATGAACCGGGATTGAATCCCGCGTTAAAAATTGTTTAATATGTGAATAACCTTCACATATTATTCATTGTTCAATTATCATGAACTAGGTTGCTCTTGCTGAGCGGTACCTATTAATGTGATTTGAACCATCCAATACAATAGTAGAGCGGTCTAGAGAATAATTTGGCGAAACCGCTGAGAGGGTTCACTACTGATGAGCCAAGCCCTCTCATTCAATAACTCATATCATTGCAGTAAGGTCTGTAGAGATAATATTTGATGAAATTTAAAAGAAACGCATTGCCAGTAAATTTATTTGTGTAAAACTTTAAAGAAAGAATATATTAGACATGGCTTTCAGAATAAACCACCTTAAATATTGAAGGTTGATTGGTGAGGGTATATAAAATAGGTCTATGAAAACAACCCAAAACCATTCCTAGACAAAATAGCAAAATCATTGCTGAAATTTGTGCAATTATGCAGATACACTTAGCAAAGTTACGACAAATATCGTCCATAAAGTTATTCTGTCCGAAGCAGAAAACCAATATCTTTTGCTTGATATTAATTTTCCTATCTAATCATTTATTTTAAATTAGTGAATTTTAAAAATTGTTTATGGACATTGGTTTTCAGTAATAAAAAAAATTGAAATGCATCATCCTCCCAGGATTCACTAATCTAAGCCCAGCACCCTTGGAGAATCTTCCAAGAAATAAACCTGCTTGGCGACACTAATTAATTAACTGGACCTCTACTTGCCTTGTAAATAAAACTAAAATACTCAGGTCTGAAGGACACTCCCGGTTAGTTGGCGACTTTGTAAGCTCCAGGAAAATAGGTTAACCAAATAACAAATATTATCATGCCTTTTTCATACTTTTATATATTTTTTCTAATAATTATAATCCTTTCCCCACAGGCCATGATAATCATGGTGGGTAGTTAACGACTGCTTTTACTGTTAGTGCACCACATGTCTACACAAGTGAAAAACAGTTCGACTTTTGCACTTACAAAGATGCCAGAGCTCCGTTTGGTTACTTTCACTCGCTGGTGGAGTTGGACTTTTTCAAGAATCGGGGGCCATTTGAGCATTTTTTTTTTAATTAGAAAAAGTGCCCAATGCGGGATTCGATCCCGGGTCGTAGCGGTCGAAAACCAATGGTTTAGACCACCCTTCCACCTACCCCCATTGCAATCCTAAAGTGTAAAAACATTATAGATGCTATTTTTCATAGAAATTTCTCCATTATATAGTATCTATAAATTATAGTACAATGCGTGCCTGGTGGCCCACATACATGAGAAAAAGACAACTACCTCATATTGCAGGAAAATGACCCAGTTTCGCTAGGGTTCTTGTCGAGTGATTGTTTGACCAACATATCTCATTTCCCGTCAAAATAAACGTCACAAACCAGACGCCATCTATTGACCCTCGCCGCAAACTAGCGGCCTCGGGTCGGCGACAAAGCCACAACACCAGCTTTGGCAAACTGAAAAGCGTACACCTAGAGACCATGGACCATAGATGGCGTCTGGTTTTTGACGTCTATTTTGATGGGAGAGACGATCTTTGTCTCTTTATATCAATATCCTTCCGGCAAAATGTCCATCTATGTAAATTTTAACAATAAAATATTAATATTAGTAGTTGTAATAAATATATATGAATTGATTAATATATTTTATCATTATCGTTCGACCCCAGTATATGCAAATTAATCTGCTATTACACTTATTTGCATAATACAGTGTCGAAACGCGGCAAAGACTAATTCTATATAGCCTCAAACTTTGATGAGTGTGGAAGCATAAGAAATATGCTAATTAGCCTTATTATAGAATTATTTGCTCTTCATTGGAAATTGGGTGTCGTTGTCACCGTTAGTCACCTTGGAAACGAACCAGAATTTGATCAAATATTCCATGCAACAATTATTCTGGTGTGAAACTAACACCTACCCACATATCCTCATGCCCAGCAATGACCGCAGCCTTGCAGAAAATTGACATGGACCCAGAGCAGCAGCTTTACGCATCCAAGATAAAGGACATTACAACTGCTGTGATAGAGATTCATGGAGACATCTGAGGCTCTTCATTGGACACAACAACAACAGCGGATTATTTTGAAAATTACAAGCTCTGTAACTTCTGAAAAGTGACTCCATCCAGACCTATATATTTATCGTGTCTAAATTCAATCGGCCAATTCTTGTGGGAACTTATGTGGAACAAACAAACATTTAATCTGTATTTATTTATATAGAACAAGACTCTTACACCATTATCAAATCAGATCTTCTTTGCATGTTGATATAAGAGGGTATAAAACATTTACAGAATAAATTAAGAAAAAGGCTTAACCACCTTATCCTAGTACAATTTCACATTTATACTATTTTTTCATGTTATTTACAGAATAGTATGCAATACAATTTATAATATTGATATGATTACATTAAAACCTCTTACAGAAAAGACATAAGACGCTGCAACTCTTTTTTATTAATTGATTGAAGCAGCTTTCGGGAAAGCCCTTCTTCAGAAAAATGAAACCTGTCTTAGAAGCAACATGTCTTTACAATGTTCCTGTCTTAGGAGTCATTCTTTGGTGGGAAACTGTTTGGAGATTAGAAAGAAGCAGGGGACCGTTTGGTTTTCTAATAATTTAATAATTTTATTTTTCAGATCAATAAAGACTAAATGTAAAGCTATACAACCAGTTTAACCGCATAAGTTTTTTTTTTATTTATGAAAAATCATTTTTAATTTCAAAGAGAAATAATTTAATATTTCTAACTTTTGGATGACGTATGAAAAGGTTGAATATATGAAGAGTGATGGTCTATATATGAATGGATGACGTATGGAGGGTGAAAAATATGAAGAGTAATGGCGAACGGAAAATAAAAGTGTCCAGGAGCGGGAATCGAACCCACAACCTTCTGCTTACCGGGCAGGTGCCATGTCCACTAGGCTATCCTGGACGATATTTCTCCGTTCGTAACTAATATTTAAACTGACTAATAATACTTATAAATGACTGCGGCGTATAATTATAAAGCTATACAACCAGTTTAAACTAATATCTTGTTCCAAGAACATCATTGAATCAAAAGAAAGAATAGTTATAGGTTTATTGTGATCCATTTTATTCAATCTATCTTAGGAGTCAACCTATCTTGCGAGTGTATTTTGCCATGAAACTCTCAAATCAGGTTTTAATGTATATCATTAATATATATTTTTAAAATTCTTATTTTGGATCATATATGTTATTTTCCAATATTTCGTTTGGCAACACGCCAAACTTCTTCGGGGAACAAGATTGTTTTGAGATGCTCACTTATCAATTCAGGATCATGTACAAAAAAAAAAAAAAACAACTGCTGTAACTGTAGAGCAGTTTCTTTTTTGGTACATGCTCCTAAATTGATAAGCGAGCATCTCAAAACAATCTTGTTCCCCGAAGAAGTTAGGCGTGTTGCCAAACTAAATATTGGAAAATAAAATATATGATTCAAAATAAGCATATTAAAAATAATTGAATGTATGGATTGCTCAATTTTCAAATCATCAATATAATTTTCAAATAATATATATATTAAGGAAATATACCGGCAGGTCGGAAGGACGAGGAAAACCACCGTAGTCTCGACTGTCAATCAGTTACCTTGACGTAATGGATTCACGTCTCCCTCACAGCTGCGACCTCGTTCCTCTCCATCTTCTCTCTTTAGCGGCCCTAACTTCTTAGCATTTCCTGGTGGTTTTCTTACACTGCTTCCACAGACGCCGCTGTATTACAAGGTGCTACATTCGATAATTTCGAGAATTCGTGGCTATCTAGATGCCTTATTGTAAACAGTTCAAAGGGCTATGCTTGAGAAGCTGTGATTACTTTTGTTTGGTCATCCATAACTGATTATGTACCAAAATTTGCTCTTCTCCCATTAAAATGGTATTAAAGAAGTGTATTTTGTTCAGCACCAATACAGCACGTTATGGTGGTGAAGAATGTGCCACAACACCAGTTTTGGCAAATTCAGACAAAAGCCAACCTATGTATAATGGTTTCGGGCCATGGCCCTCATCAGTACATGGGCGGATTTTATTTGAATTTACCAAAACTGGTGTAATGGCACATTATAAATAACAACGTTCTGTACTGATGCGATGAATCAAAACACATTGTTTTAAGGCAATTTTAACGGGAGTGCTGCGTCTTTTATTACAATAATTCTTGCAAATCTATGTTGTATAACTAAATATGTGATAT
>CP092871.1:49788198-49897330 GCA_030710605.1 Cordylochernes scorpioides
AAAGATAGAGAAACGATGTAAAAGAGGGGGTAAAGAGAGGGATAGTACAAACAAAAGTATGATGATCAAAAGACTCCGTCAGTTCTCTTCCATCGTTCCATCTTTCCATCGAGAAAGAAGGGGGGAAATCACATCTCATTCAAAGTCTCAAGTATTGTTCTAGTTCTTTGTATTTTGGCGTTCAGTAGCTTTCTTTCATCGCCTTTTATTTTACCTTTGGTTTTTCTTAGTTCAAGGAGTTTTCCCAGGTAGAGAGGAATGTCCTGCCCAAGGTCGGGGTATTTCTCAAGTTGTTCCTTTATCTTTATTTCCCTCGAGAAGCCAGTTCTTTTAGAAATGTCGGCGATTGCCTTCTCAACTCTTGGGTTTGGCCCCGTTTCGTAGTTCTCAAGTTCTTTGTCCAGCTGCGATGATGTCATTGATGTTTCTGAGCCGCATATTGATGTTTCATCGTTATCGAACTCGCGCTCCGAATCTGGGAGGAGGAGAAGGGTCTCCGCCATTGGACGTTCTGTCGTAGGCATTTCACCTTTGAAGATTTTCTCTCTTCTCAGGATTGTCATCTGGGAATTGTCGATTTCGGTGTCCATTTGCTGGTCTAAGGAGGATGATTTTGACCTCTTTCCACCTTCGTTCTCCTCATTCAGGCTTCTTTCCTCGTTCTCTGAGGCCTCGAGGGTCCTCTTCTTAGCTTGAGGGTCCTTGGGTTCCTGGGTCGGCTCTGTCTCTGTCGTTGATGACAATCAGGTTGGGGTAGGGGCCTCAAGGCCTCTGAAAAGGTTCTAGTGACCCCTGATCTAATCTTCGGGTCGAATGGGCATTGCGTCTTGATGTGTCCGTGCCGTCTGCAACCATTACAGATCACGTCCTTCCAATAAAAATTTTAAAATTTTGACCCATATAATTTATGGAAATGATGGCTGGCATTGATGATTGCTCTTTAGTTTTTGACAACCTCCCTCCTTAGTGAGGAGAGATGTTTTAGGAGGGGATTCTCTGTGGGGAAGGGAAGAGGCCGAATGCTGATGACTTGCCCGTAGGGTTCAAGGGCCTTTTCGATGTCCCTGTCCTGTATGAAGGACAGAACTCCGGAGAGAATATACTTCTTGGACAGTTTGAAGAGAGGCGTGGGAAGGATTGTTTCATTTCTAACCTTAAATCCTTCAGTTATGAGCTTTTCAGCTAGTTGGACATTCGCCACCGAAACAATGGCTTGTCCATTAATTTTCCCGATGGAATGAATGTTTTCATAGCCAATTCTATCGGCTATTCCGATCAGGTGTTCTTCTGCCGTAGCGTCTTGGAACGATTTGAATTGAATCGTAGCCTTAATAGCATACTCCTCTTTTCATAGGTGTCCTTTCTCTTTTCCTCAAACCTTTTGCGCTCTTCCGCGGTGAAACGTATTTTTTGGTTTTGCATATTTATTACTTTTTCTTCATTTGTTGATTGGTGTGGTAATATATCAGAATTGATATGCGAAATTGATGGAATGTTTGAATTATGAGCTATTGACGATGATGTAGATGAGGATGAAGCAACGACCGACTTGGTGGTTGCCATGGCGATGATACAAAGCTACAACTTGTAGCTTTGCTAATTTATGAAAAATAGAAAAATTTGAAACTTGATGAAATTTTATGAAAGATAAATTAAAATGATGCCTGAATTAAGGCGAACAAGATGATATAAATTAAATTAAACAAAAATGATTTTAAGAAGCGACAAAGGCGAAATACACGGAGCTCGTGCGACGCGTGGCCGCACGGTCGGTGTATGTATGTATGTATGTCATAATTTGTAAATAGCTAGATGCAAACCCGACCCAATATGTATGAAATGTATGTTTCAAGTTTTAATAAAGAACAAGGCTTAACAAAATTGGAGAGAGAAGGCCTAGAGAGAGAATGATCATTAACAGGGTTTTATTATCCCGGAACTCGTAAAATTCGAGTTCAAGAACCTGGCATTTCCTGGTCAAGTTAAAACAAGTCCAAAGATAAAGAGTTAGAAAGGGCCAATCACAGGGAAGCTCATTTAGCTTCGAGCCTATAGCGAACTTCCACGTCACGCAGGTCAACCAATGAGAAGGAAGAAGAGCTTTCGTTTTAAATCGAGAACACAGAATTGTCAGTAGGAACTTGGATCCCACCGAGTTAACACCTAGAGTCTGGAGCTCGCCGCGATAGAGACCACCTTGGAGCCAATCCCATCTCCCCAAATCTCAGATAAGTCAAATATTCCATCATGTAATTGAATAGACAATAGTCAATCCGCTCAACCTCTCAAGCCCTTCTCTCCTCCGATTAATTGCCTTTATTTCAATCCCAGCAATTGCGTACTCTTGATTATTTCCCCTGTATGCCTCACTTCCCTCAAAAACGACTGCGCTCAAACAATCAAACCAATTATCAACCACATTAAAAGATTTCGTAACGATATTGCGATAGATAGTCGACAGGATTATGACGGAAAAAAGGCGAGAGCATTCGACGAACGGCAAAGGCAAGAAGCTGGCGGAGAGAGAAGCGACAAGACGCACTCTAGCGGCCATCATATGGCAGTTGACGGTTGCCCTCCGAAGAATTGACACGACGCAACAAGAGACGGACCGGAGCTCCACCCGCGGGAGAGATGACGTCCACGCCCCCGCCCCAGGCAAGCTGGACGGGCTTACCGCCGGCACGTGTCACAGCGACCTGACGCCGCCCACCGAGGAGTCACCACCCGCCATGCCGTATCCATACGCCAGTACCCGAAATCAATCCATTCGACCAAGGGCAGTGCAAATGGCCCGAAAGCAATCCACGCGACCAAGGGCAGTGCAAACGGCCAGAATTCACCATCCGATTTCGCGGACAGTGCAAACGGTTCCGATCCAGCAAGTCAGACATCCCGAGCAGCCATCCCAAGCCAGAGACACACCAGCTGGACGGACTTTTCGAGACGGAGTCCGAAACTGAGGTAGGCTCTCCACCCTATGACGTCAAAAATTGACATTGGAACTGTTTCTGACCCAGGACCTACCATGCACCTTTCTAATTGACCCAGACACAGGTTCGAACGTAGTGCCATATCATTTATACAATAGGTTAAAAATTGACCTTCCCTATTTAAGTCTTAAAAAGCATTCCCCTGATCTGCCAACCCTAAATGGTTTTACGAAAATAATAGGTAACTTGACTCTTCCTCTGACAATAGGTAACATATCCCGAAGAAGAACTTCCACGTGGTAGATGCATCGCTGCCATTTGGAATTCTTACCTTAAAAACTCTTTACCATTTAAATTAAAATTAGATTATAATAACGGCACTATTTTCCAACTTGGCGTCCCATTGTCTAACCCTATCTACCACTTTAACCATGTGCCAAATGAATGCACGTGGGCTATGCCAAAACATGTCCCAAAGGACTTGCACTACCCAAACCTTTCACAAATGGCAACCCTTGCATGCATCATTGAACAAGAAACAATTATCTACTGCCACAAATCTAACCACGCACCACATAACTTTTTACTAAAGCCAATTGCCATTACTATATGCCCTCAACTCACAAAGCCACAACGGCTTCAACTTACAACCACAATGCCCAAAACATGTCCATGCAGCAGGACAGCTCGCACAACTACCACACAAAGCTCATACGTGACCATACGTCGTCACGCAACAATCACGCAAATGTACCTCACAACAAACACGACATTCACAACAACAACACAGACAACATCCATCCAACAGGACGGTTTTCACGCTAACAACACACGCGTCCATACGTCATCACACAACGGTAACACACACAACCAGCGCAACAAGCACGACACTCGCACCAAAAGACGACAACAACCAGCAAACGCATGCACGACCGTTAATAAACAATCCTCCCGTCTACACAAAACATAGCAAAAATTCACGCCACCAAACAACCACACAGTCGAAAAACATTGCGATCTTTCCTAAACGCTGTGAACGCTTATAAAAAGTTCATTGCGGACACCACTTGTCAACCTTCTAAAAAGGGATGTCATGTGGGTCTGGGATGACGAATGCCAGAAAGCGTTCACTAGCCTGAAAGAAAGCCTTACCACACACCCCACATTACACCTTTACCAGGAAGGTCTGCCATGCCAGGTGTACTGTAACACCTCAACACTCGGCATTGCAGGCGTTCTTAAACAGGTCTACCCTGATGGGAAGACATACACAGTTCAGCATTTCAGCCGCTCTCTGCGTACTCACGAGCGAAGTTATTCAAACTTGGAACTACAATGCCTAGCCATTGTAGAAAGTGTAGATAATTTCCGCGCCTGTCTAATGGGCAGAAAGTTTACAATACTTTCTGACCATCCCGCATTGCAGTGGTTGAAAGGGATCAAAGCCCCGTCAGGCAGATTGTTTCGTGGAGTTAAGGCTGTCAAGATACGAATATGAGGTCCGTAGCATAAATGGAGTATAACAATATGAAACGGGCGTTGTAACTCGTATCCCATTTTTGGCTTTTTAGATGCGTCACTCATAAAGAGCCATCAGTCTTCTCCATCGGGAAAATCTTGCGTGACTATGGATCACAATGGACTGCATACCGTCTCCCGAAAAGGTGTACTTAAAACTATAGTTCCAAATGCATTCACAGCCAGACTTCTTAAGTCCGTCCATACCCAACATCACCATCTAAACATCTCAAAGATGACGAGACTCATCTCTTCACAATATTATTGCAGAACATGACACAAGACATTGCAAAACAGGTAAAAACCTGTCCCACCTGCCGATTCGCTAGAAGTATCGATGAATCCAACCAACCCCCACATAAAAACACCGACACAACCCACAAAACAAAACAAAATTCGTACACAAAACATATCACACACACAATACAAACAATGCCGAAATTACATCACCTACGACAGAGAAACGATTACGCATCTCCACTTAAACCAACTACGACCGACACTGCTTTAACAGAACCTTTGACGATCAAACAGGAGAACTGCGAACCTGACAATCATTTAAATCCTACCATTCTGTCCAAAAGACGATCCACGCCATTTTTCAACGATAAGAAGTGCGACATTGTACAGCCACCAATAAATAGAATTCAAACAGAAACTCCAGAGACCAATTCATAACATCAACATGGGAGAAATGCGTCGATACCCTATCTTTCATCTGATTTTTGTTATTTGCCTACTATCTCTACCTATAGATTCATTCCATACTTATCCATCAGTTACATGCTAATCTATACCCTATCTTCTCATAGAATTTTCGAGCTGCAAGAGGCAGTTTTTCATATAGGAAACTCCATCTTAAACTCAGTTTTTCATATAGGAAATTCCATCTTAAATTCAATCTATCATATAGTCCAAGCACTTGTTAAACTTCTTATAATTCTAGGAAACATTCTCGCTGAAAACCTAGACAAACTCAGAGGAGATAGAAGCAACTAAAAAATTAACAAATTCGATGCCGAAGGAAAATCACCAAGCCATTAAAAGAAGTAAAGGACCATTAGTTGCACAAAAAGCAATTAGGCGGCAGGAAGTGAGGAGGGTAGCTTCCGCGCAACAAAAAAAATGTACGCCACTATTCCAATTACATGCAAATAAAGAGGAGATAAGTTGGAAGTCACCCGAGAGGGGTCTTGTTTGTTCCTCCACATTGCTCCCCCCGCTTCCGGGTTTCTAATTACCATCTCCCCTCGACCAACAGTTAAATTGAGGTCAGCTGTGGACGGTCTCTAAGTGTCATCCCAGTTTGGATTTTCAGTACGTGCTACATATCGACTTTTACAAAAAACATAGTTCAATCATATTAGCACAAGAAAACTAACACGTGACACACACAAACAATCATAATGAATTCACAATACTATTATTATTAATTCTTACTAATTCCTATTATTCCTTACAGACTTCCAAAATTACGTCACCCACGTCACACACAGACGCTAGTTGAAAACACGTAGATCTCAAAGTCAATTACGAACAAAAGCACGCACATTTGCCACTTAAAATTGTTAGGAATTTAGTTTTTCGAACTTACGTTTTCTCCCAAAAGGATTAAACGACCTTTTAGAAGGATCGAGGATTCCCCTCGAATCCTGTATTCAAGGTTTTGATTTAGATACCGACACCCAATATAATAAAGTGGATATTGGGCGAGCACATCTTAAGTGCCCTAGGGGATCGCATAAAAACCCCTAGAACGCATTAAGGCTCGAGACATATTAACACCCAACATTCGGCTTTGAGATTTCAAAATACAATATGACACAAAGACAAAAGGTACACGAAAAGGTTATTTAGATTTCCATGTCTCCGGTATACAAATTAATAATTCGCACAATTGGGTCAGATCACGATTCTACCCAAGTGTCGCAACAGAAGAGACAAAAAATCTATGGGGCATAATTAATCAATTGAAAAAACTAGATTATGGCATGTAGATACAAAAACGGGTTACGAATCTCACTATACATTTTCTTTGTTATATATCAATCATTTACATTATTTTCTAAAATTAAAATCAAAACATTTAACCCAATTTATCAATTTTATTCAATTTCTTACCACTTATTTTAGCAATTATTTACCATTTTATTTACCACTTCTTTTATTTTGTCATATTTCCATTTTCAACGAAAACTCATTGGTTTTCGGTTAAATTTAGACATTAGATTATCCTTTAATTTACAAAAAACTTTTTTTTATTTTTTTTTTCTTCATGCAACCAAGCATTTTTCCTTTTTTTACATACAACAAGGCTTTTTCATTTTTCTTTTTTGCAACCACACCTTCACTTTGATTTCACCCAACCTTTATTTTATTTTTATTTTTTGATTTCTCAAAACACCTCATGAAATTTCCTCGTTTTCCTTCCCAAACTCGAGCAGAAAAGTAATTAGGCAATTCATTTCTTTTTTTCACCAATGCAACAAAGCTTTTTTTCCTCACCACACAACAAGGCATTTTTCTTTTTTTAACCAAGCCTTCACTTTGATTTCATTCAACTTTATTTTTTTTTATTTTATTTTTGATTTCTCAAAAGACCTCATGAAATTTCCTCGATTTCTTTTCCAATCTCGAGCAAAATGGTAATTAGGCAATTCAGTTCTTTTTTTCACCAATGCAACAAGGCAATTTTCTTTTTTTTTTTTTGCAACCACGCCTTCACTTTGATTTCATTCAACTTTATTTTTATTTTTATTTTCTATTTTTGATTTCTCAAAAGACCTCATGAAATTTCCTCGATTTCTTTCCCAATCTCGAGCAAAATAGTAATTAGGCAATTTTTCCTTTTTCTCACTATGTACCATAGTATTCAGTTTATGTTTCACCATTACAATTATTGATTTCTATTAATTATAAGCAAACTATATAGCATTAATACCATTCTTTTTTTTTGTCTCATATATCCTTACCAATGCTTGTATATAACCTCCCTATAACCAATTAATTTTCACACAAAATTATTTTCTTTTACTTTACAGAACTTATTCAGGCTAAAACCCCTTCGTAAATTCTTCACATGTAGGGGGCGCATCTGTCATAATTTGTACATAGCTAGATGCAAACCCGACCCAATATGTATGAAATGTATGTTTCAAGTTTTAATAAAGAACAAGGCTTAACAAAATTGGAGAGAGAAGGCCTAGAGAGAGAATGATCATTAACAGGGTTTTATTATCCCGGAACTCGTAAAATTCGAGTTCAAGAACCTGACATTTCCTGGTCAAGTTAAAACAAGTCCAAAGATAAAGAGTTAGAAAGGGCCAATCACAGAGCAGCTCATTTAGCTTCGAGCCTATAGCGAACTTCCACGTCACGCAGGTCAACCAATGAGAAGGAAGAAGAGCTTTCGTTTTAAATCGAGAACACAGAATTGTCAGTAGGAACTTGGATCCCACCGAGTTAACACCTAGAGTCCGGAGCTCGCTGCGATAGAGACCACCTTGGAGCCAATCCCATCTCCCCAAATCTCAGATAAGTCAAATATTCCATCATGTAATTGAATAGACAATAGTCAATCCGCTCAACCTCTCAAGCCCTTCTCCTCCGATTAATTGCCTTTATTTCAATCCCAGCAATTGCGTACTCTTGATTATTTCCCCTGTATGCTTCACTTCCCTCAAAAAACGACTGCGCTCAAACCAATTATCAACCCACATTAAAAGATTTCGTAACGATATTGCGATATGTATGTATGTATGTATGACAATTTGATAATTAAAACATATTTATTGTCATCTCGACAATATTACAAATTATTCAAAGAGAACATTTTAAGAAGGAATAAAAGAAAATATATACAGAATTGGAATATATACATATTTATAGAGTGATGATGGAGGAAGAAGGAAGGCATCCTCGGCGCTGGAGGGTCCTCGTCCAGGCGATGAGCGGGTCCTCCACTCCACCGAGCCCAACCTGGACAAAGTGACGATAGACGCGCAGCTTTGCCGACGCCAGGATGGTCAGGGCGTCGTCCTCAAGGCTGGACCCGCCGAAGATCCAGGCCTGCAGGTCAGGGGGCCGCCCGATGATGTTGAAGGCCTCTCTGATGAGGGGCCTGATGGAAAGGCAGCTCCAGTAGCGGTGGCCGACGGAGCGGTCGACGAACCCGCAGGCAGGACACGAGGGGCCGGCCGAGGCAGGATGGGTCGGATGGGGTAGAGCGTGGAGGGCCAACTTGAAGGCGGCATCGGCCTCATGGCCCGAGAAGGCGCAGCGCCGCAGCGAGGCCCAGTCGATCCTGGATGGTGAGTTGATGGTAGGTGCCCATCTCGCCAGGAATTGGGAGATCGGCGTGGCCGCGAGGCGTGGACGATCCAGGGCCCCTCAGGCCGAGCGGGTCGTGAGGCCGTTGAGGAACGGCGTGGCCGTCCCACGCAGCACCACAGCCGCAGCCAAGGAAGTCTCCCGGAAGCCTTCGTCATCCGGATGTTCTCGGCGGTCAGCCTCCGGCAGAAGGCGCCAAGGCCCGCGGCGTCAGCAAGGGCGGAGCGCGTAGGGCGGGCGATGTGATGGTCCTCCACCACAAGGTCCCGGACACGGGCTCCGAGCCAGCGCGCGGGGGGCAGGAGGTCGGGAGGGCGAAGGAACCGGCAGCCGCCGATGAGATCCAGCAGCTGAGATGTCGGTACCGACCGGTGATTGAGGACCAGGATCTTGGAGGCCTCATCCCACAGCTTCAGCAACCGGAGACGGCGGGGCTGGAGACGCGTGCTGTCTGGTGGAGGGCGGATCCAGGCCTCGCTGCCGGCGACCAGCCAGTCGAAGCTGTTCCTGCCTCAGCTGAGCGTGACCTGCACACCCTTAAGGCAGGCGAGCTGGAGCTGAAGTTTGGACGAAGGTGCATTTGGTTTCGTTGATCGTCAGGCCTTAGTCTCGAAGGCGACCAGAAAGTTGTTGAAGATGGGATACATGTTGATTTTCTGAATCGGATGCGATAAGCACGTCGTCGAAGTAGGCTTATGCAAAATCCAAACCTTGGAGTACTTCGTTGATGAGCCTTTGAAAGGTTTGGGCTGCGTTACATAGGCCAAAGGACATGCGGGGAAACTCAAAAAGGCCGAAAGGCGTAATAACGGCAGTTTTAGGGATATCTCTAGATTCCACGGGCACATGGTGGTACGCTCTAACCAGATCGATAGTAGAAAATATTTTCTTACCATGCAGATGCGATGCAAAGTTCATAATGTTAGGGACTGGATATCGGTCGGGGACGGTAGCGGCATCCTACGAATATAGTCACTATGTACTGCGGCATATTTAAATCTATGATAATTCTCTCTGCTATTTACAAATTGATATAGATCTACAACATTGTTTGTTGTCTGTTTTCTAGCGCTAAAGAAGAGTGGGCATTCCAGCAGTAGGTGTCTCGAGTCCTGGAATTTGTTACCACAGTGACAGCTAGAGTCCTCACCCGCTCCAATTTTTGATAAAAATTCCTTAAAATTTCCATGGTTCGTTGTAAACTGGGCATTATAAAAATTCGAACGGAAAAATGTTGGAATTCCAAACGGGAAAAAGCTTTGGAATGTTTCATTTGTTTTTAGAAATAATCCATCCATGTTTGCACTTAAAAATGAACTAATTATACTCGGAGAATGTGGTCTAAAAGAATTTTGATCCTCTATCGAAAGATGACCCAAATCTTACTTAATTATTTTAGATTCAATATAATCTGTGAGAAGGGGGATGTTCGCAAGACAATGGACACAGTTGGAAGATGTAGTCTTGTAGGCTCCAACTGCCCAAAAGAGAATTTGATATTGAATAGAGTTTAGTTTTTCTTTACATCGACTATTTATAATTTGTATCATATTTCTGAACCATACGTAAGAACTGGCCTGATAATTGTTTTATACAAAATTATTCTTTTTTTAGTATTTATTCCCCACATTTTTCCACAATGTGAAAAAAGAAAATCTTTCATTCTTACGATCCTGCAAAAAAATGTCGTTGATATGTGGGGTAAAATTGATCTTCTTTTTTATTCTATGATTTGAGAATTTTATGCCTAATATCTTATAATGATCTACTGGGTTTAAAATGATATTCGGTATTTCAATTGTAACTTTAGGTTTATTATGTAAGTGAAGTAAATTCGTTTTCTCTGGGCTTATTGATAATTTATTCCTATTACACCATCGAATCACATAGCATAGAATATTTTCGCTTAATATTTTGAGATTCTCGGCAGACTTGCTCCAACAAATGATAGAAACGTCGTCCGCGTAGCAAATTATTTCTGCGTTCGGATGCTTAAAACTCTTCAGCAAGTCGTTTAACAAAGTATTCCATAAAATTGGGGATAGAGGACCGCCTTGAGGGCATCCTTTTTTCATTTTTTTTTGTAACATTTGTGTCTTCATATGAGAAATTTGCCCTTCTTCCACTATTTAAATAAGATTGTATAATTTTTGTTAATTTGGAGGGAATGTTATCTAAATCGAGTCTTCTAATAATTGCTGGCCACCATGCGTTGTCGAATGCGCCTGCTATATCCACTGTAATCAAAGAAGTCAGTTCTCCTTGCCCGTGTTTCAGTATAGTTTCCATTATATCTTCCATTGCACTGTTTGTTGATTTAAGTTGAGTAAATCCGTGTTGCCTTGCACTCATTAGATTGTTCTCTTCATAATATTTATTAATTTTGTTTTTAATTATATTTTCAAAAATTTTGGAAAGGTTTGACGTCAATGATATTGGTCTATAGCTTTTGCTTGTTTCATAGTTTATTTTATTAGGTTTTGGAATGATCTTTACAGTAGAGTATTTCTATATATCCGGATAATAACTTAATTCAATACATTCGTTTAATATTTGTTGTAAAATCGGGATTAAAAGTGTTCCTGCATGTTTGATCATATTATTAGTGATAAAATCTGGACCTGGTGCTTTCTTGATATTTATTTTTGAAATAATATTTTCAACATCTTTTATTTCTATAAAATTGTTTTTTGTTTTATATTTAGGTTTATAGTTTCTAATAATAACATGTTCCTCTTTATCTGAATGTACATCATCATCAGGAAATATAATATCATTAAATCAAGAGACTTTTCATTTTGTCTTTCTTTAAAGTATCTGGCATATTATCGATCATTGGAAGTCCTATATTGTTGTTGGATGATCTCAGAGATTTAAAAATTGTATAGGCATTTCTGAATGTTTTTTTTTAAATTCATTTTCTTCAATGAAAATCAAAATATATATATTACTAGCGGACCCGCCCGGCTTCGCCCGGGTTTTACCCGAGTAAAAGTTTGTCTAACGAATCTCTCGATAAAGTGAACATTTTTTTCCCGGTCCCTTGAAAATACTCGATAAGTTGAATGATATCAATATTAATTGGTTCCCTCGGTAATTGGAAGTTAAAGGAATAGTATCTTGCCTTGGAATTGTATCATTATTCTTGTATGGATGTACCCGGCTTCGCCCGGGTTTTACCCGAGTAAAGGTTTGTTTAACGAATATCTCGATAAAGTGAACATTTTTTCCCTGTCCCTTGAAAAATACTCGATAAGTTGAATAAAATAAATATTAATTGGTTCCCTCGGTAATTGGAAGTTAAAGGAATATATATATATATTGCGTATGATATTGTTTTTTACAGCACAATACAACAATGTTGGCAAGTTTCTCTAGAATGGAATGTCGAGGTGACGAATCCACTCCAGGGCCTCCTCTGTGCACCGGTGGATATCCCCAAGTGTTCCCTGGAAGAATCTTCGAGGACAGTCCCTTAGGATATGGTGCATTGTTTGTATTTGTCCACAGTCGCAGTTCTGGTCTGGACTCATGTTCCACTTCATTAGTGCTGTAAAGACCAGGATATCCTAAAGGATATTTGGTGTTAAAGGAATAGTATCTTGCCTTGGAATTGTATCATTATTCTTGTATGGATGTACCCGGCTTCGCCCGGGTTTTACCCGAGTAGAAGGTTTGTCTAACGAATCTCTCGATAAAGTGAACATTTTTTCCCGGTCCCTAGAAAAAATACTCGATAAGTTGAATAAAATCAATATAATTGGTTCCCTCGGTACTTGGAAGTTAAAGGAATAGTATCTTGCCTTGAATTGTATCATTATTCTTGTCTCAAATAATTGCCGTGTCATCCTGAATTTTGTCTTTCCTAATTTTCTACATTACAAAATCATCGTATCATCATGATAATATTTAGAGCAGATTGTTGAATTATAACAGATAAATTAGAATATTTATCTTGATTATTTCTAGGCGAAAAGTTATTTCAGAAAATTTTATTTGCTAGAAACCTTCCCAGTACTATACTAAATAACTTCCCAAAGTTTCATGGCGATCCAATGAGTGGTTTGGTCAGGCATAAAGGACAAACAGACATACATTCATTTTTATATATATAGATATTCGAAATTTAAATCGCTGAGAGGATTCCAGCAAACCGCATCTAAAATATCAATTTTATTTGCTACATGTTTTAATTTGCATTTACCTATTTTACATATCTCGGATTGCATTTAAAAATAGTAATCCAATTCTTCTTACCTTTGGCAAAATGTTATTCATTAATTTATCATTTGTTATTATTAGGGTTCTTTTCTGGTATTCAAAAAGGAAAAATACGTGTCGATCAGTTATATTTTTAAATTTATCAAACAATTTGGCCACTGAATCTCTGATTCTGGTAGAGCGCCATCTAGCGAATAAAATTGTAACTAAAATCAATTTCGAATTTTTCATTATTTTAACTAAATTTCCGATTGCATCCTGAACACAATGGTGTTTACCGCATTGCTCTAGCGCAAATATTCGCGGAGTTATTAATTTTTAAAGTTGTGTAAGAATTTTGAATCACCCTGTATTTCTTGATTTCTCAAGAATTCTCTGGGACCAAAATATTTTTATTATTACTTATATTATTAGAGGTACAACCAGCACCACGATGACGAGAACCAACATCCCGAAACGCTTTCGTGGTTAGCTTTTCTTGATTATTAAAAAAAAATGGGTTGGCCAAATATCAGAGAATAGGCTAAATCAACGTTTAGTTAATATCTGTTCTAATAGATGGCGCTCTGCCACCTGAAAAGTTCATGTGAGCGTGGTCAGGAAATGTATTTTTTAATTATTACAAATATACATATATAGAATAACTTTAAATAGATTAATCACATATACAAATAAATATATGATATTAAATGAAATTTTACTTTTTGTTCGATTTGGGTACCGACTCCATGTTTCATTATTGGAAAAAGGACTTTGAGGAGTCAAACTTAGCGAGCTCGAAGCAAGTATTAGAAGGTAGCTCCATAGTATTCCATATTAATGGTGGAAGATTTCTTAAATGCCGCATCTGAAATATCTTATGTGTAAAAATAAATATATAATGTATTTTCCAAATATATAATGGAGAAACATTTAGATATGAAATAAATTAAATATATATTCGCAATATCGTTGCGAAATCTTTTAAATGTGGGTTGATAATTGGTTTGATTGATTTGAGCGCAGTCGTTTTTGAGGGAAGTGATGCATACAGGGAAAGTAATCAAGAGTACACAATTGAAGGTTGAAATAAAGGCAACTAATCGGAGGAGAGAAAGGTTTGAGAGGTTGAGCTATGAAGACTAGTGGCTATTCTATTGCATGATGGAATATTTGACTTATCTGAGATTTGGGGAGATGGGATTGGCTCCAAGGTGGTCTCTATCGCGGCGAGCTCCGGACTACAGGTGCTAACTCGATGGGATCCATGTTCCTACTGACAATTTTGTGTTCTCGATTTAAGAAGAAAGCTCTTCTTCCTTCTCATTGGTTGACCTTCGTGACGTGTAAGTTCGCTATAGGCAAGAAGCTAAATGAACTGCTCTGTGATTGGTCTTTACCAACTCTTTGTTTTTTGGACTTGTTTTAACTTGACCAGGAAGTGCCAGGTTCTTGAACTCGAATTTTACGAGTTCCGGGATAATAAAACCTGCTAATGATAGTTCTCTCTCTAGGCCTTCTCTCTCCAGATTTGTTAAGCCTTGTTCTTTATTAAATCTTTGAAACATACATTTCATACATATTGGGTCGGGTTTGCATCTAGCTATGTACAAATTATGACAGATGCGCCCCCTACATGTGAAGAATTTACGAAGGGGTTTTTAGCCTGAGTAAGTTCTGTAAAGGAAAAGAAAATAATTTTGTGTGAAAATTAATTGATTATAGAGAGGTTATATACAAGCATTGGTAAGGATATAAGAGGAAAAAAAGAATGGTATTAATGCTATATAGTTTGCTTATAATTAATAGAAATCAAAAATTGTAATGGTGAAACAAAAAATGAATACTATGGTACATAGTGAGAAAAAGGAAAAATTGCCTAATTACTATTTTGCTCGAGATTGGGAAGGAAATCGAAGAAATTTCATGAGGTCTTTTGAGAAATCAAAATAAAATAAAAATAAAATATAGTTGAATGAAATCAAAGTGAAGGCTTGGTTGTAGAAAAAAAAAAGAAAAGTGCCTTGTTGCGTGGTGAGAAAATAATAAAAAAAAATGCCTTGTTGCATTGGTGAAAAAAGAAATGAATTGCCTATTTGCCATTTCGCTCGAGATTGGGAAGGAAATCGAGGGAATTTCATGAGGTCTTTTGAGAAATCAAAAATAAAATAAAATAAAGTTGGAATGAAATCAAAGTGAAGGCTTGGTTGTAGAAAAAAAAAAGAAAAAGTCTTGTTGTATGGTGAAAAAAAAAAAAAACAGAAAAATGCTTGGTTGCATAAAAAAAGAAAAATAAAAAGGTTTTTTGTAAATTAAAGGATAATCTAATGTCTAAATTTAACCGAAAACCAATGAGTTTTCGTTGATAAATGGAAATATGACAAAATAAAAGATGTGATAAATAAAATGGTAAATAATTGCTAAAATAAGTGAAATGAAATTGAATAAAATTGATAAATTGGATTAAATGTTTTGATTTTAATTTTAGAAAATAATGTAAATGATTGATATATAACAAAGAAAATGTATAGTGAGGTTCGTAACCCGTTTTGAATCTACATTCCAAAATCTAGTTTTCGCGATCAATTAATTATGCCCCATAGATTTTTTGTCTCTTCTGTTGCGACACTTGGGTAGAAACGTGACCTGTCCCAAGTGCGAATTTAATATTATGTATACAGGAGACACATGGAAATCTAAATAACCTTTTCGTGTACCTTTTGTTTTTGTGTCATATTGTATTTTGAGATCTCAAAGCCGAATGTTGGGTGTTAATATGTCTCGAGCCTTAATGCGTTCTAGGGGTTTTTATGCGATTCCCTAGGGCACTTAAGATGTGCTCGCCCAATATCCACTTTATTATATTGGGTGTTGGTACTTAAATCAAAACCTTGAATACAGGATTCGAGGGGGATCCTCGATCCTTCTAAAAGGTCGTTTAATCCTTTTGGCAGAAAACGTAAGCTCGAAAAGCTAAATTCCTAACAATTTAAGTGGCAAATGTGCGTGCTTTTGTTCGTAATTGACTTTGAGATCTACGTGTTTTTTTTTAAATTAGCGTCAGTGTGGGATGGGGTGGAGTGTGATGTAATGTTGGAAGTCTGTAAAGGATAATAAGAATTAATAAGAATAGAAATGTGAATTCATTATGAGTGTCGATGTGTAACGTGAATTTTCTTATGAGAAGGTATTTGAACTATGTTTTTTGTAAAAGTCGATATGTAGCTTGAATGGGGAATGACAACTGGATGACATCCAGAGAAGTTCCCAGCTTGACCTCAATTTAGCATCCGGCTCGAGGGGCCCTACTGTAATTAGAAACCCGGAAGCGGGGCGGCGTGGAGGAACAAACAAGATCCCCCCCCCCCCCCCCGGGTGACTTCCAACTTATCTCCTCTCTATTTGCATGTAATTGGAATAGAGGCGTACATTTTTTATTGTCGCGCGGGAGCTACCCTCCTCACTTCCTGCCGCCTAATTAGTTTTTGTGCAACTAATGGTCCTTTCTAATGGAAATTTCTCTAATGGTTTTGTATGTTGCCTACATGTGACTTGGAGGTTTTCCTCTGAGTTTATCTAGATTTTCTGCGAGGATGTCCCCTAGAATTTTTAGGAGTTTTACAAGTGCTTGGCCTATATGAAAAGTTGAATTTAAGATGGAGTGTCCTATATGAAAAATTGAGTTTAAGATGGAGTTCCCTATAATAAAAACTGCCTCTTGCAGCTGGAAAATTCTATGAGAAGATAGGGTATATATTAGTATGTAACTGATGGATACGAATGGAACGACTCTATAGGGTAGGAATAGTAGACAAGGATAAAATCAGATGAAAGATAGGGTATCGACACATCTTCTCCCATATTGGTGTTATGAACTGTAGCTCTGGGATATCTGTCTGAACTTTATTTGTTAATTGTGGTCGTTCTATGTCGCGCTTCTTATCGTTTGGAGAATGGCGTGGATCGTCTTTTGGACAGAATGGCAGGATTTAAATGATTGTCAGGTTCGCAGTTCTTATTATCGGGGGAGAATGATGTAAATCGTTTTGTTGAAAAAATGGTAGGATCTAAATGCTTGAAAGGTTCGCTGTTTGTTGGTTTGCATCTCAACGGTTCTGCTGGAAATAATTCGGGTGTGAAGTGTTTAAACGGGAACGTGTAATCGGGCTTGTGTCTTATATGATGGATTCTAATTGGCGGGCGGTGTTATATAACGGACTTTTTCTGTATATAGCTTAAGCTTATTGACGTGGATCGTATCAGTGTCTCTTTGGAGAGGTTGATTGGGTCTATCTATACGGACCACATTTGGTGAGATAATTTCTAATATTGTATGGGGTCCCGTGAAATATGGAGCGAGTTTCCCTGTATTGGGATGGTGATATAATTTAACAAACACTAGATCACCTATTTCGAAATGTGGTTGTGTAGGCGCCATCCCGACCAGAGAGCCACAGATAAACAGATTATAAACGCACAGAATATAGAATCCGAGCTCCCCAGTAGAAGGAATACCCGGAAGACGACGGTACTCTCTGATATATGTGTTGTTCATTATTATGATTTTGTTTTAATAAACGCTACTAAATTATTTCATTGGATCCTCTCTTTCTTTTTCCCAGTAAGAAACGCCTACGGAAGCCAACAGAAATTCAGAAGTGGGATAGTCCTGAAGAAAATTGAAGATTCACTGGAATAATTTGGAAACGAGAAGGACGTGGCGAGGTGACCGATCAACGTAAGAGGAGTTGCATGGTATGTACGAAATTTAATTACCTATTCATAAAAGTATTATTACAAGTCACCTCGACAAAAGTATTATCGCAAAGTATCGCGGTAAAAGTATTATTGCAAGTCATCTCGATAAAAGTATTATCGCAAAGAATCGCGGTAAAAGTATTATTGCAAAATCATCTCGATAAAAAGTATTATCGCAAAGTATCGCGGTAAAAAGAAAAAAAAAAAGTATTGTCTCAAAATTACTAAAGAAAAGTTGATTTCGTTTAAAGAAATAATTGAAACAGTACGTATCTGGTTTAGTCAGTTTTATTTGTTTATTTTAAAATTTTTTGCTTTGTTTATTTTTCCTTTTGAAAAACATGACTTATTTAGCGAAAGTAAGGAAATGCGATTTGAGCAAGTTGGCGTATGAACTCGGCGAGGTAGTACCGCCAGAGAGCAGGATCGTCGACTTAAAACACCTTATTTTGAATAGCCAATCTTACGAAGAAGAGTTCGCAAAGCAACTGTTGGAGACTCTGATCGAGGATCGGGAACGAATCAAGGAGCGGGAACGAATCGAGGATCGGAAACGAATCGAGGATCGGGAACGAATCGAACGGGAACGAAAAGAACAAATGGTAATGGAATTCGAGCTTGAGAAGCTGCGCATCCAGACTACACGCGGAAACAACGATACGTCTCGAAGTACCAGCAATGACGCACATTACGAGATACGTAAACTGATGCCCAAGTACGAGTCGAAGGACAATGATTTGAGTTTTTACCTAATTCTTTTCGAAAGACAGGCAAAGCGACTAGGATTGGATGAAGACCAATGGGCGTTCAGCCTCCTAGAATTGCTACCTTACGAAATGACTCAATTAATCGCTCGGGAGACAGAAGAACAAAGCGGCGATTATAGGTTCGTGAAAAGGTTGCTCCTAAAACGGTACAAGTTGAGCCCCGAACAATTCAGACAAAAATTCGAGAAGCACGAGAGATCTCAAAAGGGTTCCTGGAGATACTTCGCTTTCGAATTGCGAGGATATTTCAACGAATGGATCGAAGGAATGAACGTGGAAAATTTCGACGCCCTAAAGGATTTGTCCGTCACTAACCAGCTAAAGAAAAAAGTTCCAAATGTGCTGCGTAATCATCTCATTGACGATTGGACCAAGTTAAACAACCCAGATGAGTTGGCGGATAAACTGGACGAGTACAAAAATGTTCGCACCGAGATGGGACCCTCCGCATTGGAATGCGAAACACCTCATACCACCGTCGTTTCAGCAGAAATCTGCGAGATTCCCCAACCAAAGCGAAGTTAAAGAGACTAAACAAGGGACGAATGTTTGGGGTCAAGACGCTGCAAGGAACGAAATCAGTGAAACGTACCCTAACACCTTGAGGAGAATGGTCAACCGTACGATCAGAAACGACAAGGGAGAACCGAAGTGCTTCAACTGCAATCAGTTTGGACACATTGCCAGAGACTGCCCAGCACCCAGGACTACGTTGACATGCCGAGGATGCGGTCAAACGGGACACAAGGAAAGGAATTGCACAAGACCCAAAGAAGGACTAAAAGTAGCCAACCTGGAAGTCGAAGGACTGGAGACTGTCCCGCCAGATGTATATTTGAAGGATGTCAAGATCGACAACAAGGAAACCGTGAAGGCAATGATAGACACCGGGAGCAGCAGTTGTCTAATGAGAGAATCGGTCGCAAGGAGGATCAGCGTCGACATCGAACCAGACTCGACTAGTCTGTACGGCATCGGTAACCAGACTGCACCAGCTGCCAGGACCGTTGGGAAGACGACAGTCGACCTGGAGATTGATGGCATCGTCGGAAGGGAAATCACTGTATTCATTGTCAACGATGATGCCCAACCCTATGACCTATTAATTGGAAGAACATGGACAGATCTGCCCTACGTATCCTTCGCCAGAATTGGTAAAAACTTACATATTGGCTATTCATCCGAATTTCCGTTTGCTAATCTGCAAGAAGAAATCAAGTCGCGTCGCATCGAACTGAGAGCAACCGAAACTGTTCAGTTGGAGAGCGACTCCATTAACTTTACAAGTGCAATCACAGACGAGGTAAAGGACGGATATGTATTGTTCACGGGAGTAGATGACGCCTGTGTCGATTCCCTATTGGAAGTGGTCGATGGAAAGACGACCGTACCCATCATCTCAGCTGGCAAGGGCAAGTTGAGAGTAAGGAAGAACCAATGTGTAGGGCGAGTTGAACTACTGAACCTTGATGATATTGTTGTTAACCTGGACGTCGCAGAGGATTCGTTTCAGACTAAAAATGAAGAGAAGAGGGAAGGACAAGACCAAATGAAACGTAAGCGCCCCATACTGCCTGAGGACATCAACGTCAATCATTCTCTGACTTCGAAAGAGAGACAAGAAATCCTAGATGTAGTAAACGAGTATAGAGACTGTTTCGCTCTTGGCATGGAGGAATTAGGGTGCACCGATGTCACCAAGATGGACATTAAGGAGGTTGATGGAAGCAAGCCAGTCTGTCTGAGACCGTATAAGACGACTGCAAGTGAACGCGAAGCAATCAGGGAGATTGTCAGAGAGTGGAAGGACAATGGAATAGTCACGGAAACTAGATCACCCTACGCTAGTCCCGTCCTACTTGTGAGGAAGAAAACTGGAGATCATCGTCTGGTGGTAGATTATAGGAGACTCAACATTCAAACAATTAAGGACATGTTCCCATTACCAAGGATAGACGACCTTCTGGAAGGCCTAAGGAATGCGAAATTCTTCACCACTCTGGATCTGGCGCATGGATATCTACAGATACCACTGACCGATAAGGCAAAATTAAAGACAGCATTCATCACCCCAGATGATACAGGTCAATTCGAAAGGATGATTTTTGGACTCGCCAACGCACCAGCTGAATTCCAAAGACTGATGCACACTGTCCTAGGTCCGCTGCTGAACAAGAAGGCATTCTGCTATCTCGACGACGTGATTATCCCGGCAAAGGATTGGCGGGAGATGATCGAAAGGTTGAGGGAAGTCCTCGAAAGAATAAGACCAGCGAAGTTGACACTGAAACCCTCCAAATGTGAGTTCGGAAGGAGGGAAATTGAGTTCTTAGGGTATGTCATTAGTACAGGCGGACTTAAGCCAGGCCCAAGAAAGATCAAGGCGATAGAAGAATTTCCAGAACCCAAGAATGTCCACGACATACGACGCTTTCTGGGACTGACGAACTTCTTCAGACGATTTGTAAAGGACTTCGCGAGGAAAGCAGAACCGCTAAGCAGACTTACGAAGAAAGGTTCACAATTTGAATGGAAGGAAGAACAGCGAAGGTCATTTGGAGGACTACGAAAGGATCTGGTCGAATATCCGGTACTAGCTCATTACAACCCTGAACTCAAGACAGAAGTACATTGCGATGCGAGTGCTGAGGGATTAGCAGGAATGGTGCTACAGATGGACGAAGACGGCAAATGGCGCTTGGTCTACTGTGTGAGCAAGAAGACAACAGAGGCCGAGAAGATGTACCACTCAAGCAAATTGGAGCTGATGGCGATAGTGTGGACCTTGGATCGACTACGTCAGTTCCTCGTAGGAATCAAGTTTACAGTGGTTACAGATTGCCAAGCACTGGTCTACATGAACGCGAAGAAGACTACAAATCCTCAGATAGCGCGATAAAACAATCTGATTCAGGAATACGATTTCGAAATTCGACATAAACCAGGGGAGAAGATGGCCCACGTAGACGGAATGAGTAGAGCTCCAGTCGACGACCCTAGAGACACGATGGAGGAAATCGTGGAGAAAAACCTTGAAGTGTGCCTCACAATCACACTGGAAGAACAAATCTTGATGATTCAGCATTCCGACCCTGAATTGAGAGACCTGATCCAGATCTTTCGAAAGGACCTGTGTGATAGGACAGTAGGAGAACAAAATAGAATTAACGACTACAGCTACAAAGGAGGCAGACTTTTCCGCATGGTGAAAAATGGAGAAGAGGAACGAGCCCTGTATGTTATACCCAAAAGTATGAGGAAAAGCTTAGTTGTCAAATTCCATGATCTAATGGGACATTTTGCGACTGATAGGACTGTCAACAAAATTAAGGAATTGTACTGGTTTCCTTCAATGAAGAGGTACGTTCGACGCCATGTGGCTATGTGTCTCGAGTGTCTATTTAACAAAGTTCCCGGTGGAAAACAACAAGGCTTCCTACATCCCATTAAGTCAGGCAAGAGACCGTTTTCCATCGTACACATGGACCACGTAGGCCCCTTCGTGAGAAGTACAAAAGGTAACCAGGAACTTTTAGTGATTGTCGATAATCTGACAAGATTTGTCCGATTAAGCCCTGTAAGGAATATATCGACGCAGAACGTCCTGAAGGTAATGAAAAGTTTTGTGAATGATTTCGGACTACCCGACAAGATCATCAGCGACAGAGGGTCATGTTTTACCTCAAGGCAATTTGAAGAATTCTGTCGAGGAAATGGAATACATCATACTCTGAACTCTACGAAACATCCGCAAGGGAACGGGATGGTCTAAAGAGTGAACCGAACAGTATTGTCCACTATAGCAACCAGTATCGAGGATCCGCGACGGAAGGATTGGGACCTGAAGATCAAGGAGGTAGAGCGTGACCTGAACAATGCGGTGAACAAGACGACGAATAAAACACCGTTCGAAACACTCCACGGCTATTCCCCTCGATTCCACGATGGGATACTTAGAAGATTAGCCGACGAAGACGTGGACCCATGGACCGAGCCGGATAGAATTCAAGAGAGTGTGAGAACCCAAATTGAGAATAAACAAGAAATTATGAAGACATACTACGATAAGAAGAAGTGCCGTACAATCCAATTCGAAGTAGGAGAAATTGTAGTGATGAGGCATGTACCCAAAATGACGGGTGAACCAACCAAGGCACAACCCAAATATCGAGGACCTTTGATAATTACCGAGGTTCTGCCAAGCGACACGTATAGAGTGACTCAGTTAAGTGAAAGAACCAGTGGACGGTTCTACACGACAACGGCCCATATCAGTCAACTGAAGTCTTGGCACAGTGAAGAAGATGATTCAGCTACAGAAGAAAGTCCGGACGAGGAGCCAGAAGTAGAAGATACCCCCCGACGCAACCCACGACGTTCCTGCAACGCAAGGTTCAATCGAGGACGATTGAAATCCAGTAATGGCCGAATGTAGGCGCTATCCCGACCAGAGAGCCACAGATAAACAGATTATAAACGCACAGAATATAGAATCCGAGCTCCCCAGTAGAAGGAATACCCGGAAGACGACGGTACTCTCTGATATATGTGTTGTTCATTATTATGATTTTGTTTTAATAAACGCTACTAAATTATTTCATTGGATCCTCTCTTTCTTTTTCCCAGTAAGAAACGCCTACGGAAGCCAACAGTTGTTTGTGTCGTTGATCATAAATGTTTTTGTCTTGAAGGTGTTTGTTTTGTGTTCGTGTGTGTGCAATCTTCCTAGCTCTGTCGATATCTGGGTAAGGTGTGTTGTGGTCAGAGAGTTCTAGGGGTAGGATGCCAAACATTAGGTAGATGGGTGGAAAACCTGTGGTAGAGTGTGGTGTGTTGTTATATATGACTGTAACTCTTTTGACCAACTTGGTCCATGCGATCTTAGGATTCTCTAAATGTAACAGCCTAAGTTTTCCCGTGAGGGTGGCGTTCAGGCGTTCACATAGACCGTTGGCTTGTGGGTTATTGCTAGTTGTGAGTAATGGGTGAATGTTTCTGTTAAGCAGGAAACTACTAAATTTCGGCGAAGTGAAAGCAGGGGCTCTATCCGTAAGAAGGCGTTTCGGAGAGCCATCCTGTAATACTCGCTTAAGTACCTGTTGGTAGGTAGTGATGCTGGTGGATTTAGATGGAAAAAGTCCACGTGTAGCGCGAAAAATGGTCGATTACAACATGGAGGTATATTTTGGTGTTGCCATATTTGGCAAATCCTGCTATGGTGTCTAGGGATAATAGGTCAAAGGGTTCTTTGGCTTCCGGCGGTTGACTTAACTCTCCGTAAGTGGGTCCCAATGGACGTTTTGTTAACTGGCAGGTGGGGCAGGTCTTAACCTTTTGTTTAATATCTTTCGACATACCTTGCCAGTAATATTGAGTGGAGATGAGTCGTGACATTTGTGAAATACCGGAGTGATTGTATTGTGCGTGTACTGTTTGTAAGAGTTGCTGTACGAGTGTCTTTGGGATGATAATTTTTGTTACACCTTTTCGGGAAACGGTATGTAATCCATTACGATCAATGGTCAGGCTAGACTCTCTCGATGGAGAAGGTTGGTGTGTCTTAATGAGGGATGCGTCTAAGAATCCACAGAACGGGCTACGGGACAAAAGATCTGCCTCATACTGTTGTTTTCCCTTTATGTAGCGGACCTCATATTCGTAACTCTACAGCCGTAAGCTCCATCGAAACAATCTGCCGGACGGGTTTTTGATTGTCTTCAGCCACTGCAATGCGTGATGGTCAGAAAATATTGTAAACTTTCTGCCCATCAGATAGATGCGAAACTTCTCCACACTCTCAACGATTGCTAAGAACTCAAGTTCAGAGATGGAATAGTTTCGCTCGTGTGGGCGCAGAGTTCGGCTGAAATACTTAACTGGATATAAGTTCCCGTCAGGGTGAACCTGTTTGAGAATGCCTGCTATACCGAGGGTGGATGAATCACAATACACTTGGCATGGCAGGCCTTCTTTGTAAAGGTGTAAAATGGGGTGTTGTCCCAGATCCACACGACATCCTTTTTGAGAAGGTTATTGAGTGGTGCTCGCAAGCGAGCGTATTCCGGGATGAATTTGTAATAGACGTTCACCGCGCCTAGAAAGGATTGTAGTGTTTTCCGGTTGTGTGGTTGTTTAATGGCGTGGATGATGTCGGTGTTGCGTGTGAGCGGTGTGGTTGTACCAGCTGTGATGGTGTAGCCTAGGAAATCTATGGACTGCTTAAAAAATTCGCATTTCGCGAAGTTAAGTTGTAACTTCTCTGCTTCGCAAAAGGCGAAAAATTGTCGCAGGTGGTTTTGATGTTCCTCCAGTGTGTTGGAGAAAATGATGAAATCATCAAAATAATGTGCCACACAGTCAAGTCCGTGTCTCTGTAGGACCTGACTCATGGCTCGTTCGTAGATCTGAGGGCTGGTGTTTAACCCGAAAGGTAATCGAGTGGGCTGGTATAATCCTTCGAGTGTGGCAAAGGCTAACAGTGGTCGAGAATCGGGGTGTATTGGGACCTGCCAATACGCAGAGGATATGTCGGCCGTGGAGAAATACTTGGCCTGTGCGAGGCGGTCGAGAATATCCTCGATTCTCGGGAGGGGGTGGACATCAGAGCTAATTAGCTCGTTCACCTTTTTATAATCGATACAAAACCGTTTGGTCTTGTCGCGCTTAGTGACGAGTGTGACATGGCTCGAGAAAGGTGAAAAAGATTGCTCTATAATGCCATTCTCTAGCATTTGTTGGACTTGATTGCGGATTTCTTGTTGGTCACATATCGGAACACGATATGGCCGTATGGTAATTATTTTGTCGGAATTCGTGGGTATTTTTACTGGTGGAATCCTTAAGCACGGTACGTTGAATTTGTTCTGTGTGAAGATGTGATTGTATCTTTGTAAAAGTGTTGTGAACTGGGGTGGATAGAGAGAATTGTTTGTCGTGTTGTAGCATGTATGTGGAAAAGGGTTTTTGTTGCGTCTTAGTGTGAGTGTCGAGTTCGTCGCGTTGGTGGGTCACGTGACAGTTGTGTGATGACGTGTGATCACCTATGTGCTCGGTATACGAGTTGTCCTGCTGTATGGATATGTTTTGGGCATTGTGGTTACAAGTTGAAGCCGTTGTGGCTTTGTTATTTGAGGGCATGTAAAAAAGGCAATTGGCCTTAGTGAAAAAGTTGCGTGACGCTTGTTTAGATTGGTGGCATGTAGATAATTGTGGCTTGATCAATGAATGCACGCAATGGTTGTCATAGACGGAAGGTTTGGGTGCAGGGCAAGTTCTTTGGGACATCGCCTGACATTGCCAGTACGTGCATACATTTGGTACATGGTTAAAATGGTAGGTAGGGGTAGACAAGGGGGCGCCCAGCTGGAATATAGTTCAGTTATTAAAATCTATTTCCAATTTAAACTGGTGGAGGGTATTAAGGCTAAGAATTCCAAATGGCAACGGTGCGTCCACCACGTGGAAATTCTCCCTTCGGGATATTTGGCCTATTGTCAGAGGGAGAGACAGTTTACCTATTGTTTTTGCAAAACCATTCAGGGTTTGGAGATCCAGTGAATGCCCTTTAAGGGTTAAATTAGGCAGGTGAATTTTTAACATATTGTAGAGATTATATGGCACTATATTCAGGCTGGCGCCTGTATCAATTAAAAAGGGGCATGGTATATTAGGGGCCAGAAATAGTTTCACAGTCAGTTGGGTTAAGCTAAAGGGTTGGGAGCCTACCTCAGTCTCGAAAATTCTGCTCGGCTGGGGTGTCTCTGGCTTGGGTTGGTTGCTTGGGCCTCTGGACGGGTTGACTTGGGACCGTTTGCACTGTCCTTGCACTCGGATATCGGTTTTGGACCGTTTGCACTGCCCTTTCTTTTTCTTGTGTCGTCGGGACTGGTCTATGCCGGCATTCGCTGTGCCAGTGCCGCGCGCCGCAGAACTTACAGTTGGACGGCGGAGGAGGCGCATTCCATGCACCTGTGCGTCGGGGTGTGTTGTGGTACGGACCCGACATTGTGGGCGGTTGTTCCTCTCTGTGTCGCGTTGTCGGTACACTGGGCCCGTGGATCTGCTGTGCTAGTCGGAACCACTCTCCTAGGTTCTCGGGAGGCAATACGCGGACTAGGCGCTGGTCGGAGAATGGCAACCCTTCTGTCAGCGTCTCGAGGATCACCTCCAGCGAGAGTCCTAGTTGTAACCCCATGGCGGTTTTCTCCCGGTAGTAGGTCTCCAGGTATGCTTGTCCAGTAAGCTTCATGGCGAAATATTTCGCGAAGGACGCTTCGCTGGACTCAGGATAGAGGTCCAAGAGGATTTGTCTCGCCTGGAAATAGTTCCGGTCGGCCAGCCGAAGTTTCCTGAAAAGTTCCAGGGGTTGCCGTGCCAGGTAGCTCGGTAGACGGAGTAATTTTTCGCTGTCGTCTATGTGGGTGTCTTCCATTTTCCGGTCGAATGCTTGGAAAAACTGGTGAGTACTGTATGTCCCATCGAAGGGTGAAAGTGTCGCCGCCGCTCCATCAGAAACCTTGGCCTGGGTGAGCAGCGCCGTTAGTCGTAACAGCACGTCCGCCAAGGGCGCCGTCGTTTCCCCTCTAGACGTCGCCTCGTTCTCGCCCGGTTGCTTGTCGTCAATTTTGACTTTGGTCGCACTCTGGCTATTTTCCTCCATATTCTGTCGACTATCTATCGCAATATCGTTGCGAAATCTTTTAATGTGGGTTGATAATTGGTTTGATTGATTTGAGCGCAGTCGTTTTTGAGGGAAGTGATGCATACAGGGGAATGTAATCAAGAGTACACAATTGAAGGTTGAAATAAAGGCAACTAATCGGAGGAGAGAAAGGTTTGAGAGGTTGAGCGGATGAAGACTAGTGGCTATTCTATTGCATGATGGAATATTTGACTTATCTGAGATTTGGGGAGATAGGATTGGCTCCAAGGTGGTCTCTATCGCGGCGAGCTCCGGACTACAGGTGCTAACTCGATGGGATCCATGTTCCTACTGACAATTTTGTGTTCTCGATTTAAGAAGAAAGCTCTTCTTCCTTCTCATTGGTTGACCTTCGTGACGTGTAAGTTCGCTATAGGCTCGAAGCTAAATGAACTGCTCTGTGATTGGTCTTTACCAACTCTTTGTTTTTTGGACTTGTTTTAACTTGACCAGGAAGTGCCAGGTTCTTGAACTCGAATTTTACGAGTTCCGGGATAATAAAACCCTGCTAATGATCTAGGCCTTCTCTCTCCAGATTTGTTAAACCTTGTTCTTTATTAAATCTTTGAAACATACATTTCATACATATTGGGTCGGATTTGCATCTAGCTATGTACAAATTATGACATATATCCACTGAGAATTAATGAGGTGTGATACTATTCTTTATCACAGGTTCGCGTATTTCGACAAATTACAAAAAAAAATGATTAGACGCCACAACTCTTTTTATTTACTTGATTAGAGAAACTTTCGGGCAAGCCCTACTTCAGCAAAGTATAAACAGGGTAATAGAGAGAGATTATATAACATTTTAAAGATAAATCTATGTAAATATAGGACATAAGAATTAAAGAATACATAATTGGAAATTTTGTAGAATTAACATGGAAAGGTTGATAAATTTAGTGAATAAAGAAGTAGACTGATTATTGTTTTATATGAATATTTATACATATATATTAAAATAATATATATATATATATGTAATATATCCAATTTTATTACACTGCAATATTTGATGTATTACGCTGTTGTAGAATCCTGTCGACTCTGTGTAATATATCCAAAGTTATTACACTGCAATATTTGATGTATTACACTGTTGTAGAATCCTGTCGACTTAACCGTTCTGTGACAATATCGTTGCGGAATTTCTTGTTGTTCGATTTGAATGGTGAGGATTGGTTGAAACGCAGTCGTTGAGTGGCAAGTGAAGCATACATTAGGAATAATCAGGACACGTGATGGGGTTTGAAAATAAAAGGCAACTGGGTTGGAGGAAGGAAAGCTTGAGAAGAGCGGAGCGATTTTTGATTGTTAATTATCTGATCACATGGTGGTGATTGTACTTAGCTACGGGATGAGCAGAGGGAGAGAGGTCAAGAGCCGATGTCACCTCCTTGGGAGCCAAAGCACTACTGATCCGAACTCGGTGGAAGCCAAGTCACTACTGACAATTCTTGTCTTTCGATTTAACACCACGAGATGTCTTCCTTCCCATTGGTCGAAGGATGGAACGTGCCCGTTTTTCTATTGGTTGACCTATTTAGTTATTCCTTCCTAATTGGACCGGCGGCTTTCTTTGGTGAAAGATATGCCCGGCCTGATAGGAAGTATCGGGTGTTAGTTCGACTCTATTTACTTCCGCGTTATCAAAATACGTCCGGTCCTGTCCGGAAATATTGGGCGTCTCTATACTAATATAACTTCTGCGGATACCAGATACGTCCGGGCTTTGCGAGGAAGTATTGACTGTACAAGTTATTTATACTTGTGCCCGCTTTTAGCCTGCTTCCTATGTCTTGTTGCCACTTTCTTTCCTCCAGTTTCCTTATTCTTTATTAAATCTTTGAAAATCATACATTGTACATGCATAGTGGGTCGGGGGGCATACAATTATATACAAATTATGACAGATGCGCCCCCTACATGTGAAGAATTCAAGAAGGGGTTAGCCTGAGAGAATTCTGTAAGGTGAAAAATAATTTTGTGGGAAAATTAGTTGTGGGTATTGAGAGTCTATATACAAGCATTGGCGGCGATATAAGAAGAAAAATAGAATGGTGTTGATGATATAGGTTGAGTATAATTAATAGAAATCAAAAATTTTTTAATTGTAAGAAATCAAAATGAATGCTATGGTACATAGTGGATTAAAAAGAAAAGAAAATGCGCCTAACTAATTTCGACTCGAAATTGGAAAAAAATCGAGGGAGTTCTATTAGGGCTTTTTGAGAAATCAAAATTAAAAATAAAAGTTGGAAGAAATCAAAGTAAATGCTTGGTTGCATGGAGAGAAAAAAAAATGCTTTGTTGCATGGTGAAAAAAAAAGAAAAATGCCTAACTAATTTTTGCTCGAATTTTGGGAAAAGAAATCGAGGAAATTTCATAAGGTCTTTTGAGAAATCAAAAATAAAAATAAAAATAAAAAGTTGGAAGAAATCAAAGAGAATGCTTGGTTGCATGTTGGGAAAAAAATGCTTTGATGTATGGTGAAAAAAAAAAGGAAAAAATGCCTAACCATATTCTTGCTCGAAATTGGGAATGGAATTCGAGGGATTTTTATTAGGTCTTTTGAAGAAATCAAAGTAAAATAAAAAGTTGGAAGAAATCAAAAAATAATATAAAAGTTGGAAGACATCAAAGTAAATGTTTGGTTGCATGGTGAGAAAAAGGAAAAATGTTTTGTTGCATGGTGGAAAAAAGAAATATAAAAAAAAGAATGTTTTTGTAAATCAAAATAAAATATAATATCTAATTTTAAAAGAAAACCAATGAGTTTTCGTTGATTTGAAATTATGATAATATAAACTAATTGAAAAAAAAAAATGATAATTAATGATTAAAAGTGATAATAAGTTGAATAAATTGATAAATTGATTATATTTTTAAATTTTAATTGAGAGAAAATAATGAAAATGATTAATATGAAAAATAAGGTGTATTGGTTTGAACCCTTTTGTATCTACATGCCCTATAAATTTTTTAATTGCTCAATTATGCCCTATAAATTTTTGTCTCATCTGTAGCGATACTTAGGTGAAAACGTGATTCTAGCCCTCAAGTGCGTTTATGCTATGTGTACAGGAGACATGGAAATCTATATAACCTTTATGTGTAAGTTTTTGTCTTTGTGTGTGTTGTGAAAAATGTTAGAAGTCTGTTGTGTAAGAAATGTGTGTGCGTGTACCTTGTTTGATTTTCGAATGACAGTCGATTTGATTGACATTGTAAAAGTCGATGCGCAGGCTTGAATTGGAATCCAAAATCGGTGGCATAGAGAGGTTCCCAGTTGACCTCAATTTAGCTGCTGGTCGAGGGATGGTAATTGGAGATCGGAAACGAGGCGCTCCCCTTTGTTTGCATAGGCCGAATTTATCGTCGCGGAACTACGCTTCCTGTCGCGGCGTCTCAAAATTCTCACTTCCTGCCGTCTAATTTATTTTGAGTGCGACTCGCATCTTGTTTTTGGAGTGTGACTTCTCCGACATTGGTTGGTCATCCTTCAGTTACTTCTATCTCCTCGGAATCTACTTAGATTTTCTGCAAAAATGTTTCCTAAAATTATGAGAAGTTTTATAAATGTTTGTCCACAATGAAAAATTGTTTGTCCAAGATTAAAAACTGCCTCTTGTAGTTCGAAAATTTTATGAGCGGGCATGGTATAGATAAACAAATAATTAATGAATAAAATTGGGATACATTTGTATGGTAGAACTAACATACAAAGGATGAAAATCAGATGAAAGATAGGGTATTGCCCCATGTTCTCCCATATTTTTGTAAATGGGGACTCTGAAATATTTGTTTGAACCTTATTAATTGTAGAATTTAAATGATTGGTAGGTTCGCAGTTCTCCTGTTTGACCGTTAATGGTTTTATTAGCGATATGTCGGTGGTAATTGATTTAGGTTGAGCTGTGTGATTGTTTCTCTGACGCGGGTGGTGTAATTTTGGCATTGTTTGTGTTGTGTGTACGCTGTGCTTTATGTACGAATTCTGTTTTGCTTTGGGGCCTGTGTCGGTATTTTTACGTGAAGGTTGGTTGTATTCATCGATTCTTCTAGCGAATCGGCAGGTGGGGCAGGTTTTTACCTGTTTTGTGATGTCTTGTGTCATGTTCTGCCAATAATATTGTGACGAGATGAGTCTCGTCATCTTGGAGATGTTAGGGTGGTGGTGTTGTGTGTGTACGGACTTAAGAAGTCTGGTTGTAAGTGAACTTGGGACTATAGTTTTAAGTACTCCTTTTCGGGAGGCGGTGCGCAGTTTATTGTGATCCATAGTCACGCGAGATTTTCCCGGTGGAGAAGACTGTTGGCTCTGTATGAGTGGCGCATCTAGAAAGCCACAAAATGGGATACAAGTTACAACGCCCGTTTCATATTGTTGTACTCCATTTATGCTACGGACCTCATATTCGTATCTTGACAGTCTTAACCTCCATCGAAACAATCTGCCTGACGGGGCTTTGATCTCTTTCAACCACTGCAATGCAGGATGGTCAGAAAGTATTGTAATCTTTCTGCCCATTAGACAGGCGCGGAAGTTATCCACACTTTCCACAATGGCTAGGCATTGTAGTTCCAAGTCTGAATAATTTCGCTCGTGACCACGCAGAGAGCGGCTGAAATGTTGAACTGGGTATGTCTTCCCATCAGGGTAGACTTGTTTAAGAATGCCTGCAATGCCGAATGTTGAGGTGTTACAGTACACCTGGCATGGCAGACCTTCTTGGTAAAGGTATAATGTGGGGTGTGTGGTAAGGCTTTCTTTCAGGTTAGTGAACGCTTTCTGGCATTCGTCACTCCAGATCCACACGACATCCTTTTTTAGAAGGTTGACAAGTGGCGTCCGCAAGCGGGCGTGGTCCGGAATGAACTCTTTATAGGCGTTCACAGCTTTTAGGAAAGATCGCAATGTTTTTCGATTGTGTGGTTGTTTGGTGGCGTGAATTTTTTCTATGTTTTGTGTAGACGGGATGATTGTATTATTCTTAACGATTGTGCATGCGCTTGTTGGTTGTTGTTGTCTTTTGGCGCGCGTGTTGCGTTTGTTGTGCGGGTTGTGCGTGTTTGTTGCGTGGTGACGTATGGGTGCGTGTATGTTGTGAGGTACATTTGCGTGGTAAGTGGGTGAGCTGTGTCGGTGTACGGACACTTTTTTGGGCATTATTGGAATTGTAGGTTGAAGTCGTGGTGGCTTTATATGTTGTGGGCATGAAAAGTTGCGTGGTGTGAGATTAGAATGGTGGCATGTAAATATTTGAGGTTTGGGCAATGAATGCAGGCAAGGGTTTCCATGTGTGAAAGCTTTGTGTGCTGTACGAGTCCTTTGGGACAGGTTTTGGTCTAGCCCGTGCTTGCATTCATTTGGTACATGTTTAGATACATGGTTAAAGGGGTAGGTAGGGTTAGGTAAGAGTTCAAAGTCAATTCTTGACGCCATAGGGGGGGTGCCTACCTTAGTCTCGAAAAGTCTGCTCGGCTGGGGGGTCTCTGGCTTGACTTGGTTGTTGTGGGACTGTTTGCACTGTCCGCACTTTTTCGTGGGCCGTCGGGACTGGTCGATGTCGGCATTCGCTGTGCCAGTGCCTCGCGCCGCAGAACTTGCAGTTGGACGGCGGAAGAGGTGCATTCCATGCACCTGGGCGTCGGGGTGTGCTGTGATACGGGTACGGCATGATGGTGGATGACTCCTCGGTGGTCGGTGTCCGGCCTTGGTGACACTCGCCTGGGGTTGGCGGGGGTTGTGTCCGTCGTCCTCCCCGGGGAATGGCGCTCCGGAATTCCGTCTCACCTTGCGGGGCGTTGACTCGTCGGAGGGCCACGGTCATCTGCCATATGATGGCCGCTAGAAGGCGCCTGGTCGCCTCTCTTCTTGCCCGCTTCTTTTCCGCTGGTTTTGTCATTGCCGTTTGATTTGCTGGTGTCTGGGCTAATTTCCATTTTGATCCTGATTAAGCTCCATAATATCTTTATCCTGTCGACTCTATGTAATATATCCAATTTATTACACTGCAATATTTGATGTATTACACTGTTGTAGAATCCTGTCGACTCTGTGTAATATATCCAAAGTTATTACACTGCAATATTTGATGTATTACACTGTTGTAGAATCCTGTCGACTTAACCGTTCTGTGACAATATCGTTGCGGAATTTCTTGTTGTTCGATTTGAATGGTGAGGATTGGTTGAAACGCAGTCGTTGAGTGGCAAGTGAAGCATACAGTTAGGAATAATCAGGACACGTGATGGGGTTTGAAAATAAAAGGCAACTGGGTTGGAGGAAGGAAAGCTTGAGAAGAGCGGAGCGATTTTTGATTGTTAATTATCTGATCACATGGTGGTGATTGTACTTAGCTACGGGATGAGCAGAGGGAGAGAGGTCAAGAGCCGATGTCACCTCCTTGGGAGCCAAAGCACTACTGATCCGAACTCGGTGGAAGCCAAGTCACTACTGACAATTCTTGTCTTTCGATTTAACACCACGAGATGTCTTCCTTCCCATTGGTCGAAGGATGGAACGTGCCCGTTTTTCTATTGGTTGACCTATTTAGTTATTCCTTCCTAATTGGACCGGCGGCTTTCTTTGGTGAAAGATATGCCCGGCCTGATAGGAAGTATCGGGTGTTAGTTCGACTCTATTTACTTCCGCGTTATCAAAATACGTCCGGTCCTGTCCGGAAATATTGGGCGTCTCTATACTAATATAACTTCTGCGGATACCAGATACGTCCGGGCTTTGCGAGGAAGTATTGACTGTACAAGTTATTTATACTTGTGCCCGCTTTTAGCCTGCTTCCTATGTCTTGTTGCCACTTTCTTTCCTCCAGTTTCCTTATTCTTTATTAAATCTTTGAAAATCATACATTGTACATGCATAGTGGGTCGGGGGGCATACAATTATATACAAATTATGACATATATATATATATATTAAGGTAGGGGAGGGGAACGTATTGTGATGGCGGCTGTATACTCTTGTTTATTGCTTTAGGGTTCTTGATGGTTTCAATTGTTTCAAGAAGGTTTTAGTTTAGTCTCTAGGTTTTAGTTGTGGCACTTATATGGAGGATTCTGGTACTATTGAAGTCTGGAGTATGGCCCGTTTCATTGATGTGTTCAACTAATAGGGAGTTTTGTGCTCCGAAATATTTCTTTGGTGTTCTTTGATTCTAATGGAGAGGTCTCGAGATTTCACCTATGGAAACACTATTGTAGTTAAGACAGGGGATTTGGTAAATTGAATATTTTTCTTTTCTCTTATGGATGCTTTTGGTGTGATTGGGTTTCTTAAAAGTTATGAAATAGAGGGTGAAGTTCTAAAAATGGTTATTATGCCGAATTTAAGTTGCGGGCAATTGCAATTGTAGAATCTGTGTATGGTAAGTAGCAGGTGGAGATGTAAGGGTTGGAGTTATTTCTGGAGGTTCCTGGTCTGTAGTATCTATTCCTTTTAATGAAGAGAAGCGGGTATCCTGATTAGAGAAGTGGTTTTCGATTAAATCAATTTCTATATATTGATTTCTATTTTTTATTAATAGTAGAGAGAGGAGGTAAAGGCTCTTTTTATCAAAGTACGTACGACTGTTATTTTGTGGGAGATGGCGGAATTGGAAGAAAAATGTAGGTACTTCGTTGGTGTGGTAGATTTTCTGTAAACCTTTATTGTAAAACTGGTATGATTTCTGGTGAACAGGATGTCACGGAATGGTAGAATTTAATTTTATTTCTTTATTGTAAATTGAATTTATGGTTGAAGCTACTGATGGTTTCCAGGATGTAATTTTCACTATTATCTGTAAGGATTAAAAAGATATCATCTACGTACCTTGACCAGAGCAAAATTTCATTGGATTTTGTTTCAGTGTTTTCCAAGAGTAAACATTAGATAAAACTATTTATGCTAGAGTTGTAGAGAGTGACAATGACAATGAAAATAAACTTTATTGACTATTTAGTCAACAATTACACTCAGTCAAGAGTCATTAATGGAATACACTGCGTGACATTGAAAATGGAACACCAAGAAATAGTGGCCAGAAAGTGATGAAACTCGGCAGACAGAGAGAGACAGGGACGAACAATAAGTGATCTTTATTTCAAAATGATTATCATAATACAGAGCGAGAACGGCGTCGGCTTAGTAGCAAGTAGGACCACCGCGGACGTCGATGCACGCAGCAACACGTCTAGGTAGAGAGTCAATCAGAGTACGGATGGCGTCCTGAGGGATGGCTCTCCATTCCATCTCAACCATTTGCCACAGTTCGTCTTCTGAACGCGGCTGTGGCAAGGCATGCAAACGGCGTCCAATGATGTCCCAGACGTGCTCGATTGGTGAGAGATCAGGAGAGTACGGTGGCCAGGGAAGCATCTGTACATCTTGCAGAGCTTGTTGGCTAATGCGAGCAGTGTGCGGTCGGGCGTTATCCTGCTGATAAAGGGCATTGGGTACCCCCTGAAGGTAGGGGAGTGTCACCGGTCGCAGCACATCATCAACGTATCGTTGGGCCGTCATAGTGCCCTGAATACGAAGTAAAGGTGACCTGGAATCACACGCGATTGCGCCCCAAACCATGATTCCACGTTGTCGCACGGTGGGTCGTTCCACAATTGCTGCCGGATTGGACCTTTCTCCACATCGACCGCCACACGCGTACACGGTGACTATCACTGGACAAGCAGAAACGCGACTCATCTGAGAACACGACCCTGTGCCATTCCGTCATCCACGTCGATCTAGCCCGGCACCATTCCAAACGTTGGCGCCTATTCGGTGGGGTCGATGGCAGTCTTCTTAGCGGACGGTATGAGTGCAAGCCATTAGCAACCAATCGACGGGAAATGGTTCTGGTCGAGATGGAATGATCTAGGGTGTCTTGCACATGTTGCAGGATGGCGGTACAAGTGGCTTGTGGGGCCGCCACTGCTTGTCGAAGGATACGCCGATCCACACGTGCTGACGTCACTCTGGTTGCACCGACATTCCTATAAATTGCCACATTTCCTTGTTCCAACCATCTTCTCCACAGTCGGTGCACCGTGGACGCACCAAGGTGTGTATCAGCTGCGATTTGACGTATGGACCAACCTGCCCTTTTCAGTCCGATCACCATGCCCCTCGTAAAAGCGTCTGTCTGCTTGAACTGCCTCCGTTTACGATGACCTGGCATTCTCTGTTATTACACGTGTCTTTTGACACAAGAACAAAATTTCTACAATGATTTTCCTTGAAGAAATAACGACACGAATACTGTCCTTTCTGCAAGTTCCTTCCCTTATATCTTACTCCATGTGCGCACGAGAGCTGCGCATTTTACATCATTTGCATAACTCGGTTAGGCGCGTCTACCCTGAAATTTGCATAATTTTCTGGCCACTATTTCTTGGTGTTCCATTTTCAATGTCACGCAGTGTATTTACATCTGGATTCCGTCAGGAGCCGAGAGCCAGCCTGAGCTCGGAAATTCCTCTTTGAATCGTTGGATGGTAGTCGCGAGCACGCTCGGCGGCTGTGCCGAGAAACTCGGCAAGAATGACCCTATGTCCAGGTCTAGACGAGAGAAACTCGAAGAGATCCTCCCTGTTTTTGGGCCATATGTCCGCAGATGGGGTGTCGGGATTGTATAACCCTTCCTAGATTAGGGGCTTTAAGGCCTGTTGCCAGTTCAGTTCTTCGAGTAAGTCGTTTGTCTCAGCTACTCGGGCCAGCTGGCATGGCAGTGAAGGCGGAGGTGTCGTCACAGTCGGTGTCGTCTCTTCCGCGTGGGCAGCGGGCGGTGTCGGCTCAGCAGGCCGAGGCGCAGGCAGTGGGGGTGTTGGAGTCACTGCGGCTGATATGGTCCCCTGTGCAAGCAGAGGACCAGGAGGGGCAACGGAGGCCGGCTGGGCCTGAGGCACTGCTCCGGCAGGCTGAGAACCGGAGGGCGAGGGTCCGCGGAAGCCTCAGGTGCCTCCATAGGCTCCATTGCCTGTAGGGCGCTGTTGGAGGTGGGCGGCGCCAGGACTTCGGCCGCTAACTCCATGGGCTCAGAAGGAGGCGCCAAGGCGTCCGATGGGGTTCTGGCAGGCAGGGCGACAGAGGTGCCAGGAGCTGATGATTGTAGCGCAGGGCGCTTGCTGGCCAGTTTTGGTGGAGAAGCCGTGGTCTTCGGTGTTGGCCGGGTCGGCTGCCGATGCGCAGTGGGCGACGCATCAGGATGGGGTGCGGGGTGTGGCCGGCCGATGTTGGTGGTCCTGGCGAGACCTTGTAGAGAGTGGACTTCCCATCGGTGTGCCTTTTATCTGCTTGTAGTATTCGTCTGTGAATTGAACTCTAATTCTTTTAAGGCATATTTCTGTAAGTTTCAGGATTGCAAGGAGGGTCGAATATGCTTCTTGCTATATCATCATCCTTGCTCTGGAATATTCAACAATATTTTCGGGTATATTTTCAAGGCGAAGAAGACAAATTATTTCGTACATCTAAATCGTTTGATCTATCTAAACTATCAGATTTTAAAACATATTATATTTGTTTAAATGTTGATAGAAATATTTTCCTTTGGCCGTAGTATTTCTTTACACAATTGATATTTACACCGCCCGGACAACATTCATTTTAATTTTACAGTGTATATCAGAAAATGTTACTTTAAAACTCAGTTACAGGACAGTATTCTGCTTATATACACACAACCTGTCTCCATGAAGTTTTTGCCACTTTCTTATTGGCAGACGAGAAGGTAATCTTTACAAAATTGATTGTGTACTGGAATTTTTTAGTACCTGAATGTCAGATCTGATTTTTCAATAAGCCATTTCAAACATGATGTTTTTTTTTCTTGTGTAAACAACATTCAAAATTCCTGTCATCCGAAAAGAATACATAATCAAACTTTTAGAGTTGGGGCTTATTTAAAACTACAGTGAATTTTAACAGATCAATTATAAGTCCTGTTGTTGTAATATGAAATTGTAAAGTAAATTTTGAGACATCCAGTTCACCATATTTTGGAAGAGATGTTAAAATGATGGCTCTCGACAGAATGTCAGATAACCTTTTTTATTGTCCATACATTAAAAACAATAGTAACTGTGCAAAATATAATTTGGAGTATCTCTTCAGTAATAACAAACTATATACATATATACACAGTATACATACATATATATAATATATAGAAGGTATCTCTAGCCAAGGTCCATCCATCAACAAGACACAGTATGTAAATACAGATAGTGTTTATTGAGAGATATCAGTGGGTGGTGGAGATCCAGTTCTTCTTCACCAAGTCCTGCCAGCCCAGGTGACGTTGCGGCCAGATCTCACGGTCGTCGTCACCGCGGACATCGTCGTTCTCGTCGTATTCCTGGACATTCAGAGGTTGACATTTCTTATCCATATCTCAGTTACCGTGAATGTTCGCTTAGAATATGGATACGTCTGGTTTCAATTGTCTCAATTAGGTTTTCTTGTGTATAAATTTCATTATCAATATTGATTGTGATTATCTTTTACTTTTTTAATCTTTATTTGCAAAGAATACGTAGTAAATACATTTATAATAAATTTATTTTCTTTCAATTTACCCAGACTATTATATTTATTAGCTTTATTGTATCAATTAATTTTTCCTGTATATAAATTTCATATTAACATTAAGGTACTATTGCTGTTTTTCTTGCATGTATACTAAGTTTCTGCTTGGAGAATCTGTATAAAACTAAAAGGTCTTAATATTTTTTGTTGTTGTTGTTGTATACGCCTGGTCTTTCTTATTATTGAAATATCTTTAGCTATATTTTAGTGCTCTTTACAGGATCGCTGCGAGATCGTTAGATCAGTAGAGATGCCTCAAGATAGTCGCAAAGTGGCAAATAACCATAAGAGGGTCGTCGGTGAAGAGTGGTATCGTCGATTTTAGACAGCCACCACTCTGAATCGAATTATTGGGCACTTTTCTGAAAAAAAATTGCTTCAATGATCCCCGATTCTTGCTGAAGACAAGCCCTACCTGTAAAGGCAAGTACCCAAACGGGCTCTGCCACAATTGTAAATGCAATAATCGAACTTCTTTCTACGTGTGAAGACATGTGGTGTACTTACATTAAGAGCAGTCTAGCAGTCTCTAACACCCACAATGATTATCATGGCATACTAGGGATATCTACCATTCCATCATGAAAATACCAATTTAAACTTCCTATTAAATTACTTTCCACATTTTGGAAGATCAGTTTAATAGTTTTAAAGAGAAGCGGCATAATGAGAGAAAACGTAAGGAATGTAGACGCCTCAAGAAAGCTGGCCCAGGGCGTATACTACTCCCTATTATATTACTTTCAATATTGGAAGATCAGTTGCATGGTTTTAAAGAGAAGCAGCATATGGAGATAAAACGCATGGAATGAAGACGCCTCAAGAAATCTGGCCTAGGGCGCATACAACTCTCGGAACTGTTCCTTCTATGGGTTTAACTGCATTCAGCAAACACTTTTGAAATAGAGATTTGGAGCATAAACCGAATAGTCAAGACTGCCCAATCTATAAAAAAGAGATGCAAATCATAATACAAAGAACTGATTATTCTACACATATAGAAGATGCGGGTCAATAATAAACTTCCAGAATGATGGGGCGAAAACTATATATTGACAAAATCAAAATTATTCAACAAAATACCAGAAAAAGCAAAAATTGCATAAATGAGCTTTGTGCATCTGATGAAATTAGAAATGCAGATATAGTAATGATACAAGAACCTTATATAATCAAAGAGGAGGTAATATTTCCAGGACCTTGTACAAAATATCAATTGATGAACAGTCCCATTATAAATACGGCAATAATTGTAAGAAATAGCACCTTAAAAATTCAATTAAGTACAGAATTCACTAACTCATTCGCTACAACTATAACCATACAAACAAAAAGTAAGAAAATATATCTTTCCAACATTTATATACATCCGAATTCAATGAAAAGTGAGCACGATGAATTTATGAAGAAGTTAATTAATATAAATTTACATATACCGGTGATAATTTGCGGCGATTTCAATGCCAGAGCTCCGTTATTGTATGATATCAGGAAAAATTATAATGGACATAGACTGATCCCTATCATAGATGAAATAAACTTAATTATCCATAATATTAAAACTTTCACGTGTCGTGATGCAAGTGTGATTGATCTCACACTAACAAATAAACAGGCAATTGCGGCGATCAGAAATTGGAAAGACGCAGCAGATATCGCAAATTTCAGATCATGTAGCTATATCTTTTGAAATAAATACAAACGAACAATTTAGTTCAGAAAAATATTATTCCACTTGGAAATTTAATGAGAAAAATGCGAACTGGTTAAGTTTTAGTCAGAGAATTAACATTACTGAACGAGAAAAAATTGAAAACTTACTAGACATAGTGGATACACCAGAAATGATTGATCAAACGGTAAAAGAACTTACGAACATACTGATTGAGGCAGCACATAATTCACTTAAAGTAAATAATAATATGACAACCAAAAATAATATTAGTAATAAGTGGTGGAATACGAATTTACAGCTTCTAAAGGATCACTGTGTCATTATCTTAGAAACTGTTACTATAGAAACAAAAATTGCCCTAATCATATTAAACAATACTATAAAAGCATACGAAATAAGTATTTACGGGAAATAGAAAAAGCTATGAAAGCATCATGGAGAATTTTTCTGGAGGAAAACAAGTCGAACAACCCTTATGGAAACTTATATAAGGTGTACAAAAACATCAAAAGTGGATCTAAGCGGAAGAGAAATATGCAAATTTGGAGGGTAATACTGATATGGAATGTTTGCAGAAGGGTGAGGAATTATTGAATAACTTATTTCCAGATGATAAATGTGAAGAAGATACAAACATCCATAAAAGTATAAGAAATTATAATTTAAAACTACTCAATAAAGAAAAACAGATGGCTATGATTACTGAAGTTAACGACTTAATTGACAAATTAAATCCAAAGAAATCTCCCGGAATAGACAACATCTCTAACAACATGATAAGGCACACTAAACAATTTATAGCTCCTATATTGGTGAAACTATTTCAAAAATGTTTAGACCTACAATACTATCCTGCTGAATGGAAAAGAGCAGAGGCAATAATTATTCCGAAACCTGGAAAAACTGATTTTAATAACTTTAAAAATTATAGACCTTTATGTCTTAATTCCAACATTTCTAAAATATTTGAAAAAAAAAATTAATAACAGAATAATAAAATATTATGAAGATTTTAATTTACTAAGTGATCGACAACATGGCTTTAGAAGATCGAAGTCTACTATTACTGCACTAACTGAAATAATAAAAATTGCGTTAGAACATAAAACAAGAGAATATGCAGCAATATTGCAGTGGATATTAGTGCAGCGTTTGATAATGCATGGTGGCCGGCCTTGATGAAAAGACTAGATGACGATGGTGTGCAGGCTTCAATGATAAAACTTCTACAATCATACTTTGATAATAGAAGAATAAGATTTAGATTTTCCTCAACTGAAATTAATAAGAAATTAAGTAAAGGATGTCCACAGGGAGGACCACTGTCTCCCACATTATGGAATATTCTTGTTAATGAGATACTGAATAATAATCTGGATGATAATTGTGAAACAATAGGATATGCAGATGATATTACGTTAATATGTTGGAATAAAACTCCTGAACAACTAAGAAAGACAATAGATAATGTATTAAGAAAAATCAATAAGTGGTGTGAAAGTCGTAAATTAAAATTGTCAGATGAAAAAACAAAAATATTATATTTATATAAATGCAATAACGATATAATAGTCTCAGGTAGCAAGTTAATTAAACCGGTTGAAGAACTTAAGATCCTAGGAGTGACTATTAAAAATCACCGAGTCAGAAGCAAACTGGACTTTACGCCTCACGTTAATGAAATGATCATAAAAGTAACTAGAGCTAGTGGATACCTATTTGGCCTGACAAAGAAAGCATGGGGTCTAGATTTTAGACGAAGACTGATATTGTATAAGACATTATATCGAAGTACAATTACTTATGGTTATCCAATATGGTATCCATTCATAAACAAAAAGTCTAAGGACAAACTAAATTCTCTTCAATATAATATATTAAAACATTGTATACAGGCCTACAGTACAACATCATCGGATTGTACACATATACTTGCACAAGTCCCCAAACTTACTGATTATATTGAATCTAACATTGAAAACCGAAATAAATTACAACCGATTTGACTCTTCAAGTAGGAATATAATTTCTAATTATATAAGGGGAAAATTGCAGAAATACTATGAGAAGACTAATACCATTTTCAAGTCCTTCTTCACTGATTCCCAAATACCCAAATATGTCAAGCCAAATTTTTACAATGTCCAATTTTTTACTGGACACGGTAACTTTAGATCATATTTGTACAAAGTCAGAAAGACGGATTCGCCTAAATGCTCATGTGGTGCAGAAGAAGAAAATCCTGTACATATTCTAACGGACTGTCGACTTGTAGAGGACTTGAGAGTCAAAAATCAAATAAATATAAACTGTCTAAATAGTTAATAATAGATATATGTATATAAATTTTAATAGATTTTGTAGAATGTGTTTTAGTAATAGATAGCCTGGGCTGTAATAACTGATATATAGATATATGCTGTAAATAGCTCTAAATTTCTGTTCTTATCTGTGATGTTCACTAATATTCATTATAGGGTAATTAAATCGTTAACTAACTGACAAAATATGTTAATAATTTCTATTATAATAACTAAAATCATATTAATAATTAGTGTAAATAAGCTCCCAAACTTGTGTATGCATGCAAATATCCAAGATGGATATCGCGTGCTTTGTAAATGATAATAAAAGAAATATGGAGATAAAACGCATGGAATGAAGACGCCTCAAGAAATCTGGCCTAGGGCGCATACAACTCTCGGAACTGTTCCTTCTATGGGTTTAACTGCATTCAGCAAACACTTTTGATTTCTGAAGAGATTAATCGTACAAGTCATTTGATTGGGCGAATACGATCATGTTTGTGTGCATATAGGAAGGTAAAAGGTATGTGCATGCATGTTTACATGCTTGCAGTGTTCTTTGTAGACATTTCAGCAGATATTAATGTACCACCTCTTCACATTTGAATGGTTTTATCGAATGAGAGAACTGACAAAAATAGTTGCTACTGGTCTCTCCTGGAGGTGTGATATTTCTACCTTAATACGTGTGTTAATCATATCTTTTTAAATATACCAGGTCTATTAGTATAAAACGCGAAAATTTTCAGTGAATTCAAAAGTTCACCAATTCCATACAACAAAAGATATTTTATTCAAAGTAATTGCCCTGATTAGCTATACACTCGGACCACCTTTCAGGCAATTTTCGAATTCCTTGTCTGAAAAATTCTATTCCTTTTGAGTCGAACCAGTCAACAAGCCATTTTCGGACTATGTCTGAGTTCGATAATTCCTGGTTTTTTAGGGCGTGTCCTAAAGATGTGAAAAGGCGGTAGTCCGACGGCGCTAAGTCTGGTGAGTACGGCGGGTGGGGTAAGAGTTCCCAGCCCAAGTCTTTTATGGTGTTTTTGACCACTGTAGCGTTATGGGCTGGAGCGTTGTCATGCAGCAGTATCAGCTTGTTGTGCTTTTCACGCAATTCCGGTCTTTTTTTCATTCAATGCCTCTCTCAAACTGTGCATTTGTTGTTCGTAGCGACTAGTATTGACCATTTTGCCAGGTTTCAGGAGCTCGAAATATACTACGCCGGTCTGGTCCCACCATACGCAAAGCATTGCCTTTTTTCCTAAGCGATTGATCCTAGGCTTCCGTTTTGGAAATTGGCCGAGCAGGCCCCACGACCTTTGGCGCATAGGATTGCTGAAGTGGATCGATTTCTCATCAGAAGTTACGATTCGGTGCAAAAAATGACTTCTTTTCATGCCTGGCGAGCAGCCCTTCGCAGGTTACCAGACGCCGTTCTTGCTGCCTTTCGCTCAACTCGTGGGGGACCTATCTGGAAAGCTTTTGGTCATTCTGAGGCTGTTTAAACGTAGGGAAACAGAACCTTGAGACACCTGGAGCTGTTTCGCGAGTTTCTCCTGCGTTTGGGTACTGTCGTCATCCAACAAAGCTTGCAGTTCAGCGTCCTCGAACTTTTGATGCGGTTTTCCACGTGGTTCATTATCAAGTTCGAAATCGCCACTTTGGAATTTTTCAAACCACCTGTAACACTGTGATTTGATCAGAGCGTGGTCGCCGTGAACTTCCTCGAGCATTCGGTGGGCTTCAGTGGCACTTTTCTTCCAGTTGAAGGCGAACAACAAAACTTCCCGCAAATGGGCACTTTTTTGGCTCGGAAATCACCATTTTCCACGGGCTCCAGAAATTTTCCACGATTTGAATTTTTCTAAAACTCCACGCATGCTGATGCCACATGATTCAAAAAACAAAATGCCTTCAACAGCGCCACCGTCGGCTCAAATAAAGTTGCACAACGCCCTCTGGCAGCCATTTTCGCGTTTCATACTAATAGACCTGGTATATTTAATTGAAACTCTTTCTATACATCCCTTATACTCTAATGTGAAATTGGAAGAGGCTCATCAACGGTGAAACTTCTCAGTAGTTTCGCCATTTAGGGAGGGTTTAACACTGATGAACCATGTCCTCTCTCTTTAATTTTTTATTCATTAGAGTATAAGGGGTTGTAGAAATAGCTTTTAATTATACGAGGGGTATCCCATAAGTCCGTGGCCCGATCATGAGAACGAAATATCAGCAACTAATAAATTTTACCATATATACCTTAAAGCCTTGTATAAAGATATTTACATCTTTAAGTTTCTACAACTAACCGTTTTTTTTTTGTTGTTGTTATAGGTTCTGAAAGAGGACAAGAAACAGGAATCATCTAAAATGCAGACAAACGAGATTCGTGCTGTAATAAAATTTCTTTGTAAGAAGGGATGTCACCGAAGGAAATCTATGAGGATATGGTGGATACATTAAGGGAAGATGCTCCTTCCTATAGCACAGTAAAAAAATGGGTAGCTGCGTTTAAATTAGAGAGGATCAGCACCGAAGACGAACATCGACCAGGAAGACCTGTTGAGTCAGTTACTCAAGAAAACATCGACAAGATACATGATTTAGTTATGTTGGACAGAAGAATGACAGTTCGTCAGATAGAAGAGACCTTGGGTATACCAAAACAACAGTGGATCGGATCTTGAGAGAACACTTGGGCCTCAGGAAGCTTTCTGTCCGTTGGTTTCTCAAACCTTTGACACTCGATCAAAAGGCTGTAAGGAGAAAGTTATCTTCGGACAATATTGCGTTATTAGAAGCCAATCAGGAAGAATTTGTTATATATACACACAAAAACACAGGGCATACAGACACACACACACGAGCGAGCGGCCGCGCTTTTTCGAGCTCCGCCGTATTCGCCTCTGGCGCGTGTGTAGATGGAGGAAAATACGCCAAGTTCGACACTGGCAGGAAGCCCAGGAGGAGCTGAATCTATGCCTGAAAGGCCCAGCTCAAAACTCCAAGCTGGTGAAGAGATATCACCAAAAATTACTTTCCAGAACAAAAATTCTGAAAAATCTCAAGAAAAAACAAAGCATGCAAATCCGCCGGCAGGCGACGTGCATGTAAATCCGGCCGCCGCGCGTGACGTCACCGCGCCGCCGACTGCTGCTTCTTCCAGCGAGAATTTAGCTGACCCGGCCTCGCTCAACTGGGCCGACAGCGAGATGGCGGAGGTCGACGGCTACACCGTTGTGAAGAGCAAGAAAAGGCGCCTCTCTTCAACACCTGAGCACGCCGCAAAGCAGGCAAGCAGGCCTGCTGAGAAACGCGGCCCCCAGCAGCAGAAGCGGACAACAGGGCTGAGGTCAATGCCGCCCCAGGAAATCAAGGCGACGCGCGCCAACATCGCCGACGCCAGGGCGAGGCAGGCCACTACCAACCACGAGAACTACGTCTTCGTGGAGCTGTGCCCAGACATCCCGGACTACTCCTACCTCAAGGCCATGAGCACGCTACTCGGGGGGCCAAAGAGCATCACGCAGTTCCATCGAATGAACGGCCACTTCATCGTGAGTCTTGCGGACAAGGAACTTGCGAACCGTCTGGTCGCGGACGGCCTGGAAATCGAGGGTACGTCCCTCAGGGTCTTCCCCTTCCGAAAAAGGGCGGAGCGCATAGTCGTGGCCAACCTGCCCGGCTTTGTTGAGGACAGCACCATCGCGACCGCCCTGGGCCAATTTGGGAAGGTCACCTCCATCGCCCCCATCCTGGTCAAAATGGGCGAGTTCACCTTCACCGACGGCCGCCGGGAGGCGTTCATCCTGCTCCGCGAGGGCGTAAAGCTGGAGACGCTGCCCACCCGTCTGACCATCCACTCCAAGGGAGACACCCTGTCGGCCTTCCTCTCCTTTGGAATCAAGTGTTCCAAATGCGGTAAACAGGGCCACCGCAGAGCCAACTGCCCAGCGCTCGCCAGGCAAGGGAACGGCAGCCCCAGGCAAGCAGCGTCTCCCACCGACGCAAGGCCCCCCCTCCCTCCTCCTCAACGACCAAGGAAGCCGGCACCTGCGCCCGCAACACCGGCGTCCCCTGTCCAACCGGCGAAGACTTCGGCCGAGGCTCAGGCGGTCCCCTCGGCACACCAGCCTGCCGAACAGATGGATCTCACCCACCCCGCCCCTGCTGCCCACCCTACTCCCCTGGCTGCCCTGCGGCCCCCCCAAGCCTCGCATCCCTCCGCTCGACCACGAGATGTCGGTGGAGAAGCTGTCCTCACCTCCCGCCACGCCTGCCCGGGGAAAGGCCGCACTCGAACAGCTGCTGGAGCACCTCGGGATGTCCCCAACCCCTCCATCGACTGGGACAAGCTGCCCGACCTGAACTGCGAGGAGGCTCAGAAGCTCCTCACCTCTGAGACCACCATGAAGAGGCGAGCGCCCACGCTAACAAAAGGAACAGTTCAGCGCCCTCGAAAAATTGCACGAAACCATCAAGGCCTTGTGCCCAGACTCCAACTCCACCATCCGCAAAACCCTCCAGAAGACCAGGAAGGTGCTGCGTGAAGGACGGCCCCAATGAGTTACCGCGTCGCCACCATCAACGCGCGAGGCCTTGCCACTCGGGGGAGGAGCCTTGCCCTTTGTCGTTTACTCAGGCAACATCACGTGGACATCGCGTTTGTCCAGGAGACAAACGCATTTCATCTGGGCAGCGGCCAAGACCTCTGCCTCGGCTACGGCACTGTTGTGTTGGTCCATCCCGTAGCCATCCCGGGATCCGGACTCGCCTGCGTCTTCGGACCAGGCGTAGCCGTGCTACAACAGCGTATCCTGTGGCCGGGCCACATCGCCTTGGCAACAATAGATGTCCACTGCGAGGAAATGACGGCCATCGCCGTTCATCTGGCGCATGAACCCCGGGAGAGAAACCGACAACTGGAGCTCCTGGCGGCACAGGAAGAGGAGGGGGCCTGCTGGATCATCGGTGACTTTAACATCAGGGATCGGGGCCCCTCATCATCATCATCATTGGATGCCCTCGCCGCTCTTCTGGACCTGGCCGCGCTGGTCGACGTGGCCACCCAGTTCGACGCCGCCCACCTGCCCACCAGAGTCGCCATGCACGGCGACCAAGTCGAATCCAACCGCCTGGACCGGATCCTCGTCCCTGCTGGAGTCCTGGATCGCGTGTCCATCGACGCGACCAGCCACTACCACCTCTCGGACCACCGCCTCGTGCTGCTCCAGGTGGGCCCGCCCACCACCGCCGTCTCCCTTCCCCACCCAGCCTCGCTTGGCCGCGATGCTCCGCTCGGGCCTTGCTCTCGAACATCTGGCTGGCTACATCCGGGAGTTGGAGGAAGACACAGAGCACGATGACGACGACGGGACCTTCTGGGATAGGTGGACCTCCATCAAGGCGGGGCTGCTGGCGGAGGCCAGATCCCTGCACGACCCGCGCCACGCTGCCAACGACAGCTACGTCTACAGGGCGAGACGTTACATCGCGGCGCAGCTCGAGGCCTCCTCCATCCGGGCGACTACCCTTCGCTGCCGGACCTAGCACGCGCCATCCGCCTCCGACGCCCCGTCAGCGTCCTCAGGGACCGAGCAGGATAACATCATCGAGGGCCCCGAGCTTCGGCGGAGGGCGTACGCGATCTTCCAGCCCCGCTTCGCCCGTCCCACCAGCGATCCAGCTGCGGGAGCTGCCTTCATCGCCAGCAGCGCGCCCACCCATCACCCGCGAGCTGAGTGAGGAGGACCCGCTCCACCGGCCGGACATCAGCCTCAGCGAGATCGCCAACGCCATCGAGCACCTCCCTCGCGGAAAGGCCCCCGGCTGGGATGGCTTGCCGTGCGAGCTCCTCGTCGCCTTCAGCGAGGACTTCTTCGCGGAAGCTCTGGCCCGGGTGTTCGCGGCATCACGGCTCCGCGGTACCCTGCCTCCGTCGACGCGGCGCAGCTCCATCTGCCTCGTGCCCAAGGCCCGCGGAGGTCGCGGCCTTGATGGCTACAGGCCCGTCGCGCTGCCCTCGGCCGACTACAGGGTCCTGGCCGCCATCCTTCACCGGCGCCTCAAGCCCCACCTGCGGACCCTTGTGCCGGAATGCCCAGACTTACGCCGTCCCCCCGGGAGGTCCCCGTCATGGAACATCGCCATGGTGACGGACGCCGTCGAGGAGGCCACCGCCTTGGGCTCGCCGCTGGCTGTCATGGGCGTAGACCTGGAGTCCGCCTTTGACTCATTAGACCGCAGCTTCTGGAGTCCCTGCTAACGTCCCTCCGCCTCCCGCCGGCCTTCAGGGCTTGGATCAATATCCTCTACGCAGGGGCGGACGCCACGATCAAGGCCGGAGGCTTCTACACCACCGCCTTCCCCCTCCTCAACGGCCTAAGGCAGGGTTGCGCCGTGAGCGCCGCACTTTTTAGCATCGCCACGGGGCCGCTGCTACGTCGCCTGGAGTTGACCCTCGGCGTGGGCAACGTCACCGCCTACGCCGACGACATCGTCCTCCTGTTCCATCGCGACGAGGACTTCGAGCGGGTGGCGACCGTCTTCGAAGACTATAAGCAGGCCTCCGGAGTTGGCGAGAACCTCCGGAAGAGCGCTGGCCTCTGGTGCGGCGCCTGGCGCAACCGCGGCGACTCCCCTCTCGGCGCCTCCTGGTCGACCACCTCCATCAGGATCCTCGGGCTCGACATCGCCCCCAGGAGCACCGTCGCCCACCGGGAGCAGCATCTCCTGGCCCTCCTGGAGACTGCGTGCCGCAGATGGACGCCCTTCACCCGTGGCCTCTCCCTCGTCGGACGAGCAAGAGCAGCGAACACGCTGGTGGGGTCCACGATCCAGCACCACCTGCATGGATACCTCCCATCACCCCCGACCATCGCCAAGCTGCAGGCCCGACTGGCGAGGTTCGTCTGGGGGCCAGACCACACGGCGTGGCTTCCCGCCAACGTCATGGCAAGGCCGGTCACCATCGGAGGCCTCGGCCTCCACGACCTCGCGACCCAGCTCCAGCTCGCCTGCCTCAAGGGGGTACAGGTCGCGCTCCGCGGAGGCAGAAATGCTTTCAGCTGGCTGGTAGAAAGCGGTGAGGCCTGGATCCACCCTCCACCGGACGGCACCCGTCTCCAGCCCCCGCCGTCTACGGCGGCTGAGGCTCTGGGAGGAGGCCTCCAACATCCTGAGCCTCAACCACCGGGCGCTCCCCACGGCTCAGCTGCTGGACCTCCCCATCATCGGCGGCTGCCGGTTCCTCCGCCCTCCCGACCTCCTGGCCCCTGCCCGCTGGCGCGGAGCCCAAGTCCGGGATCTCATCGTGGAGGAAAATTTCATCGCCCGCCCAACGCGCTCGGCCCTGGCTGACGCCGCGGCCCTGGGCGCCTTCTGCCGGAGGCTGACCTCCGAGAACGCCGTGGGCTTCGGGGCGGAGTCTACGCCCTCATCTAGCTCCTTAGCTGCTGCCGTGGTGCTGCGGGGGACGGCTACGCCGTTCCTCAACGGCCTCACGACCCGCTCAGCCCGACGGGCCCTGGATCGTCCGCGCCTCGCCGCCACGCCCATCTCCAGATTCCTGGCGAGATGGACGCCCACCATCAATCCACCATCCAGGATCGACTGGGCCTCGCTGCGACGCTGCGCCTACTCGGGCCACGAGGCCGACGCGGCCCTCAAGTTGGCCCTCCACGCCCTGCCCCATCCGGCCCATCCTGCCTCGGTCGGCCCCTCCTGTCCTGCCTGCGGGTCCATCGACCGCTCCCTCGGCCACCGTTACTGGTGCTGCCGTTCCATCAGGCCTCTCATCAGAGAGGCCTTCAACATCATAGGGCGGCCCCCTGACCTGCAGGCTTGGATCTTCGGCGGGTCCGGCCTTGAGGACGACGCCCTTTCGATCCTGGCGTCGGCAAAGTTGCGAATCTATCGCTACTTTGTCCAGGTTGGGCTCGGAGAAGCGGTGGAGGACCCGCTCATCGCCTGGTCCAGGACCCTCCAGCGCCGAGGTCTCCTACCTTTGTCCCTCTTGTAAATTTGTTTCATTTATGTATATATTTAATTTTCTTTGTATATATTTTCTTCTCTTCCTCTCTCTCTCATGTGAGATGTAACATTGTCTAAGATGACAATAAATAATTTTTAATTGTCAAAAAAAAAAATTGTCACTCAAACACAAGCACACAAATACCCTAATATACACAAATATACACGAGCACACACAAATTCACATGAACACCCAAACATCTTAGTATAAATACCTAATAGATAAAATAATGTGCAAATTAATAAGTAAAAGAGAAGGAAATCAAATACAATTTTTTTTCAAAAACGTCAATTTAAAAACCATATTTTAAAAAACCTATTTTTTTAATCTTTACGGTATTCATTTTATGGCTGAGAGGGCAGTAGGAGGAAAATCGGATATACACAGTAGGGTTGAAGGACGTTTGTAATACACTGCGGTTTAACACGCACAACATCAGTTCCAAACAACAATGTATTACAAACTATCCTTCAACCCTTAACCCAATTCTCTCCTACTGCCTTTTCAGTCATAAAATAGATAACGTAAAGACCTTAACTAAACGTATCCATAGCCATTGCTCACTTCAAACCTTTAAAGCAGAATAGACTTGCAAATATCCAATATCGTTTATTTAAGACATTTCTATAACCCCTCTGAGATCCGGAACATCCCAATTTACAAATCAATATACAGTATTCCCTATTCATCCATATCTCTGTCAAATATATAGCCGTCATTTAAATAAATTCGGAATAGAAAAAACGTTTTTTAGCAACTCCCCCAAAATAAGCACATTACTAAAAACCCTTTATAACAAAGAGAGAGAACAATAGTATTAATTGTCCAAATAATATTAAGAATGTTATATATTCCATTGAATGTAAAGAATGAAATCAGATATGTAGGTGAGACTGGCAGACATTTGAACATTAGAATTATCGGAACATAAAAAATATAGACAGTCAAGACAACATATCGTTGGTGTACCAGCATATAAAGAAAACAGTGCATTCTTTCACCTTATCAGAACCGGAAACCCACTACTGTAATATCACAAATAAACAACAGAGAAGAGAATCTATGATATCCAGAAAATACAAAAGTATCAACAGACTATTTCCTGATATTTACAACATACTTTCCCTGAGTCAACCCCAAAGCCTCAAATTAGAGAAATCCCTGCTGAAGATCTCTACACGGTAAACCAAGAAGAAAAATAATGACTGTAACTACAATTTATTAAGAAACCATTCATCCATAGTCATATCCTAGTTGTCTATATTTCATGCTCTATTATTAATGTAATGAAATTTTTGCCGCCGTTCGTAAAAATTAGATCTGAAAATTTACACTTTCTCACATTTGAAAAAAAAAATTTGATACTAGCGGATGTACCCGGCTTCGCCCGGGTTTTACCCGAGTAAAGGTTTGTCTAACGAATCTCTCGATAAAGTGAACATTTTTTCCCGGTCCCTTGAAAAATACTCGATAAGTTGAATAAAATCAATATTAATTGGTTCCCTCGGTAATTGGAAGTTAAAGGAATAGTATCTTGCCTTGGAATTGTATCATTATTCTTGTATGGATGTACCCGGCTTCGCCCGGGTTTTACCCGAGTAAAGGTTTGTCTAACGAATCTCTCGATAAAGTGAACATTTTTTCCCGGTCCCTTGAAAAAGACTCGATAAGTTGAATAAAATCAATATTAATTGGTTCCCTCGGTAATTGAAAGTTAAAGGAATAGTATCTTGCCTTGGAATTGTATAATTTTACTTGTCTCAAATAAATTGCCGTGTCATCCTGAATTTTGTCTTTCCTAATTTTCTACATTACAAAATCATTGTATCATCATGATAATATTTAGAGCAGATTGTTGAATTATAACAGATAAATTAGAATATTTATCTTGATTATTTTTAGGCGAAAAGTTATTTCAAAAATTTTATTTGCTAGAAACCTTCCCAGTACTATACTAAATAACTTCCCAAAGTTTCATGGCGTTCCAATGAGTGGTTTGGTCAGGCATAAAGGACACACACATACATTCATTTATATATATATATATACACTGCGTGACATTGCAAATGGAACACCAAGAAATAGTGGCCAGAAAATGATGCAAATTTCAGGGTAGACGTGCCTAACCGAGTTATGCAAATGTTGTAAAATGCGCAGCTCTCGTGCGCACATGGAGTAAGATATAAGGGAAGGAACTTGCAGAAAGGACAGTATTCGTGTCGTTATTTCTTCAAGGAAAATCATTGTAGAAATTTTGTTCTTGTGTCAAAAGACACGTGTAATAACAGAGAATGCCAGGTCATCGTAAACGGAGGCAGTTCAAGCAGACAGACGCTTTTACGAGGGGCATGGTGATCGGACTGAAAAGGGCAGGTTGGTCCATACGTCAAATCGCAGCTGATACACACTTTGGTGCGTCCATGGTGCACCGACTGTGGAGAAGATGGTTGGAACAAGGAAATGTGGCAATTTATAGGAATGTCGGTGCAACCAGAGTGACGTCAGCACGTGTGGATCGGCGTATCCTTCGACAAGCAGTGGCGGCCCCACAAGCCACTTGTACCGCCATCCTGCAACATGTGCAAGACACCCTAGATCATTCCATCTCGACCAGAACCATTTCCCGTCGATTGGTTGCTAATGGCTTGCACTCATGCCGTCCGCTGAGAAGACTGCCATTGACCCCACCGAATAGGCGCCAACGTTTGGAATGGTGCCGGGCTAGATCGACGTGGATGACGGAATGGCACAGGGTCGTGTTCTCAGATGAGTCGCGTTTCTGCTTGTCCAGTGATAGTCGCCGTGTACGCGTGTGGCGTCGACGTGGAGAAAGGTCCAATCCGGCAACAATTGTGGAACGACCCACCGTGCGACAACGTGGAATCATGGTTTGGGGCACAATCGCGTATGATTCCAGGTCACCTTTACTTCGTATTCAGGGCACTATGACGGCCCAACGATACGTTGATGATGTGCTGCAACCGGTGACACTCCCCTACCTTCAGGGGGTACCCAATGCCCTTTATCAGCAGGATAACGCCCGACCGCACACTGCTCGCATTAGCCAACAAGTTCTGCAAGATGTACAGATGCTTCCCTGGCCACCGTACTCTCCTGATCTCTCCCCAATCGAGCACGTCTGGGACATCATTGGACACCGTTTGCATGCCTTGCCACAGCCGCGTTCAGAAGACGAACTGTGGCAAATGGTTGAGAGGGAATAGAGAGCCATCCCTCAGGACGCCATCCGTACTCTGATTGACTCTCTACCTAGACGTGTTGCTGCGTGCATCGCCGTCCGCGGTGGTCCTACTTGCTACTAAGCCGACGCCGTTCTTGCTCTGTATTATGACTATCATTTTGAAATAAAGATCACTTATTGTTCGTCCCTGTCTCTCTCTGTCTGCCGAGTTTCATCACTTTCTAGCCACTATTTCTTGGTGTTCCATTTTCAATGTCACGCAGTGTATATATATATAGACTAGCGGATGTACCCAGCTTCGCCCGGGGTTTTACCCGAGTAAAGGTTTGTCTAACGAACATTTGTTAAAACAATTCTCTATAAACTTATTAAAAAAATAATAGATATATTTTGATAATTTGGAACTCGTAAATTTGAATCTCTCGATAAAGTGAACATTTTTTCCGGTCCCTGTGTGCCGTGTCATCCTGAATATTGTATTTCCTAATTTTCTACATTACAAAATCATCGTTTCATCTAGTGAACATTTTTTCCCGGTCCCTTGAAAAATACTCGATAAGTTGAATAAAATCAATATTAATTGGTTCCCTCGGTAATTGGAAGTTAAAGGAATAGTATCTTCGCCTTGGAATTGTATCATTATTCTTGTCTCAAATAAATTGCCGTGTCATCCGGAGATAATCTTTAAGATAATAAACTTAGTGATAATAAAACTTATAGATAAAAACTTGTTAACATCGTCGCAATGGGGGCGCTGCTTGCGAGTTAAATCTACAAATCTGCAAATAACTCTAAGGATACTCAAGATATTCAAGAAATTATTTTTCAAAAACCTTCCCGGGGATATACCTAATTATATCCCAAAATTTCACGGCGATTGGATGCATGGTTTTTGAATCTATAGAGTACAGATAGACAGATAGACATTCAATTTTATATATATAATAGATCGATAATATCTGTATATATATATAAAACAAACAAATAGCCTTTATTGAGGACCTCTCGTCCTCTATAGGTTTCGCCAGTTTACAGAGTAAGAGAAGAGAACTAAAAATACAGAGAGAAACCTATAAGTAGTAGGTATAGTATAGTATTTTCTACACTGTGACTATATACAACAGCAACAACAAGCCTTTTAGTGGAATCAAAGTCCCATACAGGATTCGTCATTCTAATCCTGACATAGATTATTTGCATATAATTATTTCAATAAATTAGATTATGTATATAGCCTCCAAAATTTGAACAACGCAAAAGCTCCAGCTCTGCTTCTCACCACCTTATTCAAAAGGAGCTCCAAAGAGAGTCCTTCAAGGCCTATTTCACTGAGGAGCACTTCTCGTTCGTCTTTCAGCCCCATACATGAGAGTATATGGTGATGTAGCCCAGGCTCCATTCTTGTCCTGCAAATCTCGCATGTCCATCCGTCCGTTTTAAATAATCTGGGGCGATCATCAGACAAGAGCACCGAGAGTATTCTCAGTCCGGCAATACACCGTTTGACCCGGAGCGGGAAATCGCTGGACAGATAGTGTTCCGGTAACGGAGTTGAGCAGATGTTTTTATAGTGGGGGTAAAGTCTTGAATTTATTATTCTTGTGTGATCCTTTTGCAGAGATTGGTCTATTGCAGTCCTGATTATGTAGGGAATTTCTCTTTGTAATGTTCTGTAGTCTGTGCAGAAATTCAGCCATTGAAATCCGGTGGTGTTTAAAATATTAACTATACTTCCTGTGAAACCTATATATTTTTTCGTTGCGTTTGCGATTTCCCACAGCTGGGACAAGCAGAGCAGCGGCAATCTAGTTTCACCCATTCCCAGCATTCTCAACCAAAACTTTAAGGTAAGTTTCAAGACTGTAACGCTGAGTGACACTCTTCCCAATTCTATCCTGAGCATATATCCGGGGTGTATCTTGGTAGATTTAGATATATTCGCATAAATGAGTCCTGAATTTGATCAACAATTAATGAGTACTCATTTGCCCAAACAGGTGCCGCGTATAGCAGGGTTGATAGAACCATCGCGTCAAGAAGTTTCATAGAGGATTTAAAAGAGTTCATCTTCGACCTGGTCAGAATAGGCCAGACCGCACCACTGGCAGCGAGAGCTTTACCCTTATAGTATAATGCGGCTTGCTTGAAAGAGTATGTTGAGGTGAGTGGATATCCCAGATACATGTATCTTTCCGTGACATTCAGTGTTTGATGTCCCCAATACCAATTATCGGATTTGAGCGCTTCCCACCATTGCGAAATACCATTATTTTTTATTTGTTTTCGTTATCTGAATATATATATTATAATTGGAGTGCTATCGGCGATTTATTGTATCATGGTTTCTCTTGTAGAATGGTTTCATTCCAGATAGCTAAAGATATGAATTTAAAAAAAAAATTAAAAAGAAACTTATCGCTGGAAGCCTGATGTTTTACCCTAATAAAAGAAAACATGTTTGATAAGCTAAGTAATCAAGTTAAAAATTATATATTAAACTAGCGTATAATGTATTATATTAATATATATCAGAGTCACACACACATCAACAATCAATTCTGTCATCGTTTGCTTTTGCGAATGGAATAAATACCCAAATATGGCCATTTCTTATAAGCATCGGTGGTTCAGTGGTAGAATGCTCGCCAGCCACGCGGGCGGCCCGGGTTCGATTCCCGGCCGATGCATTTTTTTTTACAAATTTTAAAACTCATTTATATTATATTACTAGCCGAATGACCCGGGCAACGCCCGTGTTTTACCCGACTGTAGATGTTACAACGGTGATCCTTAGGTCGCTGGTTCAAATCCGGCTCGAGGGAGTTTTTTTTTTTTTATTGGCTGCCGGCGAGCACGTGACCTCCCTGTGCGCGCGCATCCGTGACAGAGGCCGATGAGGAAAGACGGTCGTGACTATTATATTATTATTTTTTTTTATTATTGTAAAATATACAAGTATCAGAGTAATCAATTCTATCATCGTTTGCTTTTGTGAATGGAATGCTTTTATGAAGGGATAGTGTTTCAATAGCAGCGTGTTGGCATTTATTTGCCGGAGCCTGTATTCGGTCACGGACAACTTTATGTTGCCGTTTCAAGAGTGAAACACAGTAGTGATGTTAAAATCATTATTGAAGATTCAGCACTGCAAGGCAGGCTAATTGAAGGAAGCGACAGAGTTTTTACTCGAAATGTCGTATTTAAAGATTTTTTAAGCTAGCCCAGTGTGGCATAGAGGAGTAATCCTCAGTAAAAAATCTACATAAAAGAAGGAAAACTTCTAAGCGGTGTGATAGCACGTAGTTAAGTAATGCCTTTAACCTGATGAGTGCCAAGGCTAGGCCGAAACGTTGCTATCACTTTTACATAATATTTGAAATCTAAAATGTTCGAGAATATCGTTTTTTTTTTTGTATGATTTTGTTCGAAGAACAAACAGGGTCTTCTTGTAATGTATAAATTTCATTATCTCAATATTGATTGTGATTAGCTTTTGCTTTTTCATCTTCATTAGAGGTGAATCCGTGGTGAATTCATGTATAATAAATTTATTTTCCTCCAATTTACCCAGACTAATCTATTCATTAAATTGGTTGTTTTTGTTAAATTTTTCATGTATATAAATATCACATTACCATTAAGGTACTATTACTTTTTTCCTGCATGTATCCTACATTTATGCTTGGAGAAAAGGTTTTAATAAAGTTTTGTTGTTGTTGTTGTATATATTAAACTAGTAGAAAGAGTTACACCAAAAAGTTGAAAAGAAAACTGTTGTTTTAACTTTAAAAGCACACAAAAATAAAATAAACTTGAATTTTTTTATTCAAGTATAAAAAAACAAAGTTTTGCATATAGAACAAATAATAATGAAAAGAAGAAAACATTTTAGGAAAAGCAAAAACAAAACAAAAAGTACTGGTCAAAAAGAAACATTTAAAATCACAGATTAATATCTTCAACACTTCCCCTTAATCAGATTTCAAATGTCCCTCATACCCAGTAGATATTTTGTTGATGCTGCAAATTTTTGAGAAACTTTATTCAATGCAAAAGTGATATCGGGTCTTGTTAAGCTGCTCAGATGCATCAGACTACCAAGAAAGGGAACATTTTCTAGACTCTCTGCGTCCCCAGGAACAATAGAATTATCAGTTGGTGTTCCCACTTTATTCGCTTGAGACATATTGAATTTCTCAAGAATTATTTTTATATATGCCTTTTGATTTATAAAGATTGACCCATTCGGTTGCCGCTCTATCTCAATACCCAAAAGGTAATTTAATGGTTCACTTGTAATCTTAAATTAAAACATTAGTTCATCAAGAAATTCTTTGATTTCCTGTTCATTTGTACCAGCAATGATTCCATCATCAACATATATGGCAATAATGAGTAGTTGATCATTTGTTTTTCTGAAGAATAAACAGGGGTCAGCTGTACTTTCCTTCAGACATCTTTCTTTCATAAAGTTGACTATTTTCTGATTCCAGCATCTTGGTGACTGTTTAAGTCCATAGAGACTTTTCTTCAATTTCCATACAAGATCTGTTCCATTGTTGAATCCTTCAGGTTGTTTGATATAAATTTGATCTTGTAAGTCTCCATATAGAAAGGCTGTCTCATGTCAAACTGTACCAATTTTAAGTCTTCATTAGCAGTAATTGCTAAAAGAGTTCTTATGGTGTCATGTCTTGCCACAGGACTAAATGTTTCTTCATAATCTATAGCCTTCTTTTGTACAAACCCTTTTACCACCAGTCTTGCCTCATATCTTGTAATCTCTCCTTTAGAATTCAATTTGGTCTTTAATACCCATTTACAATAAATTGGTTTTTGGCCAGGTGGTAATGTTGTGCATTCGTATACATCATTTTCCTTTAAAGAATTAATTTCTTCATTCATTGCTTCTTTCCAAAACTGTGCATTTTGAGAATCCATAGCTTCTTTGTATGTCTTGGGTTCAAGACCTTCTGCAATATTTATTTCAGCATCAATATACCTTTGAGGTTTTGATATATTTGATCGATCTCTTATATTGTATACGTCTGATGTTTGAACATTGCTTCCAATTTTCTCAATATCTTGAGAATCATTTTGTTCATCAATCTGATTACTTGAAAGTTCCTTATTTCTTTTTTCAATATCAAGGCTAAATATTGGTATAGTTTCCTTGAATATTACATCCCTACTTGTGACAACTTTGTTTAAGTTCGGCATCCAGATTCGATACCCATCCTTGTTACTGCAATAACCAACTAAAATACCCTTTTCGCTTTTGGCATCTAACTTTATTTTCTTTTCATCAAGCACATGAACAGAATATTCAGTTCCGAATATTCGAAGATGATCAACTGCTGGGTTTTTTTTATCAAACCATAGTTCATAAGGCGTCTTTCCCTCAATTTGTGTTGGTCCTGTTCTATTCAAAACATATGTAGCAGTGTTACCTGCCTCTGCCCAAAGCTTTAGGCTCATATTTTTGGCATATATCATTGAACGAGCTGCTTCTATTAAAGTCCTGTTTTCTCTTTCCGCTGAACCATTCTGTTGTGTAGTATATGGTATTGTGATCCTATGATTAATGCCATACTTGTTTGTAATTTTTGTGGTTTATTTATTTACAAACTCCTTTCCTCCATCTGTGAGAATTTCTTTCGCTATATGTCCAGTAGTCTTTGTTTCCAAGAGAAATTTTTCTAGCTTTTCAATGACTTGTGACTTTTCTTTTAGGAAATACACTGATCGGTTTTTTGTAAAATCATCTTTGAAACACACAAAGTATCTCATCCCTCCTTTCGAAACCTCCTGCATAGGGCCACATACATCTACATGAATTAAGTTTCCAGGTTGGGGGTAGAAGCATATTGTTCTCTTGATCCAAAACTCAGTCTATGTTGTTTGCCATAAATGCATGCCTCGCAAGGTTCATTGTCCATGACTGCATCTATTCCTTGTTCTTTAAGCCAATTTTGAACATGTCTTTTATTTTGATGTCCAAATCTTTCATGCCATAGTTGTAGCATATTGAAATTTTGGGTTTTGGTTAAATTTACTTCTGCAGCATTTTCAGGTTTGATACTTGTTATTAACATACCATACAAGCCTCCTGGTAGTCTTTTTGCTTCTACAATAACTTCTCCAGTTGTTGTCTTAAAAAGTTTACAACCTTTTCTATCTATTTTCATTTCAAACCCTTTATCCAATGTGCACTGTAATGACATCACATTACGACTGAAATTGGGAACATACCATACATCAGTTAGGTAGTGAGTTTGCCATTTACCTTTTTACACAAGTTTCAATTGTTATAGTTCCACTTCCATAAGCTATCAATTTTTCATTACTTCCAACTTTAACAGTCTGTTGGGTAGGAAAATCCTTATAAGAAGTATAGAAACTTGCATTTCTTGTAATGTGGTTAGTAGCTCCTGAGTCACCAATCCAAGTGTCTTCATCTTGTTCATTGAATCTTTCACTGATTAAACTTTCACTTAAAAAAATTTTTGAATTAAGTTTTAATTTAGTTTCATCCTTTTCTTTATCCTTTAGTTTCTTCTGTTTTGCATACCTACAATCTTTGGCCAAGTGTCCTTTTCTATGACAAAAGTAACATTCTCTTGTTTCTCTTGTTTTCTGAAATTTTTCATTACTTTTAGTAACTTTTCCTTTTATATTTTGCTTATTTTCATATGCATTTGCCATTAGTGCTGTCGAACTTGATGCGCTGCATTCATCTCGCTGTTGAATTCTTATTTCGAGTAACCGAAGCCTTTGTGTGAGATTGTCTACAGAACGTTCTTCTTTAGACACTGATTCCCAAACACTTTTAAAATCAAAATATTCATCAGGCAAGGTGTTTATGATTCTGCACATCAGCATGGATTCAGGCAATTTCAAATTTTCTTGTTTAGTGAGTTCATTTTGCACATCATTCCATAAACCTTCTAGTTTTTAAATGTGCTTTGAAATATCATTTGTAGGATCCTTCTCAAAATTAAAGAATTGATTATAGAGCATGTCTAATCTTTGACCAGAGCTTTGCTCATAGACACTTAACAATTTGTCACACATATCTTTAGCACTTGAGCAGGGAATGATTAGTTGACTTACATCAGGCATCACACTTGTTGTAAATAACAATTGGGATATTGCATCTTCACTTTCCCATTTTACATATGCCTCTTTTTCTTCATTTGTTTCTTGTTTTATTGGCTTTCTATATGTTCCATCAACAACGCCTATTACTTTGTTTATTGTTAAAAGCAATTTTATATATTTTCTTATATTCTGGCCAGTTTATTAATCCTTTCAATTTGGGAATATTCATACCCATTTTAATATTATCCATTCCAGCCATTACTAATATAAATTTTAACGTGATAAACAAAATAGAATTCTTTTTAGGCTTACCGTTGCTTCGTTTTTGTTATATTTCGCAGTGAATGCGTGGTTGGGTCCATAACCTGTTGTGTTTTAACTTTAAAAGCACACAAAAATATAATAAATTTGAATTTGTTTATTCAAGTCTCAAGAAACAAAGCTTTGCATATAGAACAAATAATAATGAAAAGAAGAAAACATTTTAGGAAAAGCAAAAACAAAACAAAAAGTACTGGTCAAAAAGAAACATTTAAAATCACAGATTAATATCTTCAACAAAAACACACATAGGAATTAGGCCCAAATTAACTTCCTATTGCACATAATGAATGACCAAATTGTAGGTTTAAAAGTCTACAAAATAATTCAATTGAAATTATTTTCATTTTTTATCATCTGATATATATCATGGTCAATATATTCATACTAAATTTCATACTATTAATTTCCTTCTAGGTATAACATACCGATTTATACTATAGTGTTATGTGTGTGTTATTATACAATTTATTCAAGTGGGTAAACTCTTTCGCATAACGACCACTGTCTCTTCGTCGTTAAGCGGAGATACCACTCATCCATTCTAACAAGTCTGCCAGACAGAACAATTACCTCCGACTTCTCCAGAATATGGCGAATGGTGCTCATCTCCTGGTATTGGGGAAGTTTCATATGTTCTGGCTTCTCCTTCGTGCCGTAGAAGGTGAGGTAGGCGTTCTTGATGGTGCCCTTGTAGTCCTTCCCCTCCTGGAACACCACCTCCTCTTGTTAGGTGTGGAGGGAACCTCGAGCTCTCACACTTCAACGAGCTAAAAGGCGATTCGAATGAACTGGAGTATCGTGGGTGGTCTCACTGTAGCTCTACAAGATCATCTATATGATTGAACTGTTTTGTAATTTATATTCTCCTGTCAAAATTGTTTTACAAGGTTGTCCTAAAAGTTTGTGAACACTTGCAAAAAATTGAAACACCATTATTATTCGCCGTTATATATAATGTATTTGTATTATGTTTAAAGTAATTGTATTATGTATATTCTGTATTCGTCCTAATAATTATTATTCGCCAAGTAATAAGAAAAACAACGTTTTAAGAAAAACGTGAACTTTTGGTACAACCTTATATTTTCAGATATTAGGGATTCTGAGGTAAACCTTTCTGATTTGGCAGTTGTATACTACTGTAATGGCAGGTAGGACAGATTGGAATTATAGCTGCCAGTATTTACTATATAAATACTAAACTATTCTATCTACCTGATCTCAGCCCAAAAATTCAGTTTTGTGCTAAATTTCCATATAACTTTGCGTTATCACGTACCCTTCAATACCCATTCTTTAATTTTTCAAGAAACCTCTAAGATCAGCCTTTTTTTGGGATGCTGAGGTACAGTCTGCTCCACGCTGATGTGGGTCAACAACCTCAAACGCGTAGGTGGTTAGCTTCTCTTGATTTTATAAAGAAAGGGTATTTGAATAATATTTCTTGAATAATTTTTTTTAAATCAACGATTATATTATTACTCTATTTATTCCGACAGATGGGGCAAGCAATTAGAAACTTTCAAATTCACGATCAAGATATGTTTTTTTCTTTTATTTATTCAACTGATTCCAGTAAAAAAAAATCACTTTTGTGCTATTTTTTGACACACTAACTTTCTTAACCTTATCGGTTCTCTACTGTTATTTTGCCTCGAACGGAAAATTATCGTTTGTATAGTAAAGCGAAAATATTTTCTTAATTCTTCTTAGCTCACTGGTTACATCGAGGAATTAAAAAAAAACGAACATGAATTAGAATCTTGAACTTCCTTTTTTGTTGTTGCACACTAAGAATGCTTTTTAACATTTTTACCACTTCATTTTTACCATTTAAAAAACAAATGTATTTTATAAAGTTGCATTTATGAATAATATATTCATAATACTTTTATAACCTTTATAAATCTTGAGATCTTATTCTGTAATGGTCAATTCTCGCGGACTAGGAAAATATAGATTTTATTTCACTTTTTTAAAAGTCATTTTTGAAATTTTCCGTTGCCCCCCCGGTGTGTATGCGGCAGACTTACATTCTAGTATTGAGGATATCAAGGTAACAAAAGAAAGTGCGCACCTATCTTTTTTTCTTAATTATTAATGAACCATGTGCGATATTGATAAGTTTGCGCCTATTACAGAAGAGACAAACAAAACAACAGACAAATTAGAACTTAGAATTAAATATTTACAAATTTATATGTAAGAACGACATTTGAAAATTATCCCGCATGTGTTTCTTTTGAACGAAAAATCGAAATATATTTTAAGGAGAAATAATGATTATTTCTAACCTTAGGGATGAGTATGAAAGGATGAATTGTGAAGAGTAATGATAAATGGAAAAATAAAGTGTCCAGGGATTACCATCCCTTCTTTAAAATAAATTTCGATTTTTCGTTCAAAAGAAACACATGCGGAATAATTTTCAAATATCGTTCTAAAATCATAAGTGTTGCAAATATGTTGTCTATAATTTTGTGTAACATTTTTATTTTATATTTAAAAATATTCATTATTGTTTTTAAATTTTAAGTATGATTAAAATTTACAATTATAAATATTATTCTATGAAAGAAGATAAACAACGAAAAAAGAAAGAAGAAAAAAGAACAACAGGCAAGAACAGATACTTCACGTGGCTCTTATATATCCTTTCTTTTAATTTTATATGTTAATAAATATTTTAATGATTATATAATTGACGTGATCCCTATCTTCTCATTTAAACACCCACAAAAAGCCAACAATGGTTATGGGCCCAGCACGCTTCCACTGCGCCTAAAAAAGGCCTCGCGTCGCTAATGACAAAAGACTAACTTCTTTGGAATTCAACGGAAAGTTGATTATCGAAAAGGTATAGGAATATCTTCAGAAAATGGAGAGAAATGTGCAAATACCAAAATTTGATGGCAAAAATTTCGCCTCTTGGAAATTCCGAAATATTTCAATTCTGGAAGGAAAAGAATTGGACGCCATTTTGGAAGCTGATCCACCCAAAGAAGAAGAAAAGTTTAAAGAATGGAAAAAAAGGACGCACAAGCCAAAGGTATTCTTACCTGTGTTCGATGACTGATTCCTTAGTTGCCTTGATTTTAACATGTAAAACTAGCAAGGAAATTTGGAAAGCTCTACATGCCAGATATGAGGGCGATAAAAGGGAGATAATAATTGAAGCTAGAAATGAGGTTTCTAGATTAGTAATGAAAAGGAAGAAAAATTGAAAGATTATCTCTACAGAGTAGAAAGACTTTTGGAACAAGCCAGAAATCTAGGCGCTGATATTGAAGACGAAGAGTTTATCACTTTAGTTATAAGAGGTTTACCCCACAAATACAATCTCATCGTACTTCAACTCAGCAACCAAGAAAAATTAACAATTTTTGACTTAAGAAACTAATTAAAACTCTACCACGAAAGTTTTCTAATGATACAAAGGAAGAAAATTCCTCAGCTTTTAAAGTCTACAGCAAGGACAAATATAAACATTACAAAGAAATGAAAACACTAAAGACATACAAATGCTTCATATTCCACAAACCAGGATACAAGGCAGCTGAATGCTGGCACAACCCTGAAAACAAGAAAAATACAAATGTTAAGCAAACATTTGCATCACAAGGATCAAGTGGCTACAAAGCAAATACACCCAATAAAAATTCAAAGGCTACATTTGCCAAATAAGAAAATAGAAATGACTTTGCTGAACTTGTGAAGCAGCAAGACAATCTGGAACAATAATGGATTCTTGACAGTGGAGCTTCCAGTCACATGACTTTTCACCTTGACCATCTGAAGAATATCCAAGCCATGAATAAGAAAATTACCTTGGCTGATGATAGCTACATCACATCAGAATCAATTGGAAATGTAGAAATAAAGAACAGTTATGAAGAATCTATCATTCTGAAAGATGTACTTTATGTACCAAAATTAAGTGACAATTTAATATCTGTAAGCAAGCTCATTCGAGACAAAAAACATTCTTTTTGACAATAAAGGTGGACACATTCAGAATGAAGAAGGAGACACTTTATTAACAGCATCAAAGATTGAATCAATGAAGGTACTGATACATGTCTCCCACCAACCCCAAACTTTTAAAAATCAGTGACACATCATGGAATATATGGCACAAAAGACTTGGTCACATCAACGAAGAATACATGAAAATGATGCAAAACAATGCACTAGTACACATATTTAACTGCAATACAAGAAAAGATCTGAATTGTGTAACATGCACCCAAGCAAAATTCTCCAGAAAACCTTTTAAAGAAGTCAAATTTGATCAATCATCCCAATCTCTTGATCTCCTACATGTTGATCTCATTGGCCCTATACAACCAATCTCAATTGGCAAAGCAAAATACATTCTAACAATAGTCGATGATTATTCAAGAAAAATATTTACAAACTTTCTTAAATCTAAATCTGACACTCCAGATGCCATCAAGAATTTCATAGAAATAATTGAAAATTCTTTAGAAAGAAAAGTAAAATCAATAAGAAGTGATAATGGCCTGGAATTTGTCAAATCTAATATAGAATCATACTTTATAACCAAGGGTATTGAACACCAGAAAACAACCCTCTATTCTCCAGAACAAAATGGAAGATCAGAGAGAGCAAACAGATCTCTTATAGAAGGCACCAGAGCACCCTTGATAGAAGAAGAACTGCCAACAATATTTTGGGCTGAAGCCATGGATGCATTCACATACATTAAAAATAGAACCCCATCAAGACATAACAAAAGGTGCACTCCAGAAGAGCTTTTTACAGGAAGAAAGCCAACAATTGGACATTTGAAAATCTCTGGTTGTTTAGCAGAAATGGGACCCCCAAACACAAAAGTTCAAAATTTGAAAAAAATCACCAAAACTGCAATTTTTGTGGGATACTCCAACAATAGAAAAGCCTATAGAATTTGTAACCCCCAAGATTTCTCTATTGCTGAAACCAGATATGTAAAATTCTTAGAAACAAGAAAAGGATCATAACTTTTAAATCAAGAAAAAGATAAGGTGACCCAAAATTATACCCTAATTAACTTGGAAGATGAAGATTCTGAGTAAAATTACCATCCATCTATAACAGAAGCAATCTTACAAGAAAAAGCTTCATCATCAACTCAACAACACCATTATGATCTGAGACCTCATCATCCTGGACCTGGATTCTATTATGAACCTTCCTTAAGTAATGTTGAAGAAAAGGATAATGACTCATCTGATTCAAGTTACCAAACTGATGATACTGTTTTAAAGACATCTCATCAAGGATATTCCATACCCAACTGCTACAAAGAAGCTATGAATTTACCTAGTTCTGAAAAGTGGATAGGAGCTATGGAAAAGGAGCTTGACTCTCTGAGGGAACATAAAGTTTGGATACTTCAACCTCTTCCCAAAGGCTCTAAAGTTATCAAAAGTAAATGGATTTACACCATCATGAAATATGCAACAACACAAGATAGAAAATACAAAGCTAGACTAGTTGCAACAGGCTACCAACAGAGCTATGGCTAAGACTATGAAGAAATTTCTCACCAGTCATCAAGAATGACTCACTTAGAGTCATACTAGCATTTGCAGCCATCATGCAATATGACATCAAATGTTTTGACATTGTTACTGCATACCTCTATGGGAACCTTGAAGAGACTATCTACATGAAACAACCTGAAGGATTTGAAGTAAGTGATAATAGCTTAGTTTGTAAATTAAACCAAGCTATATATGGCCTGAAGCAATCAGGTAAAATATGGTATAACACTTTTACCCAATATCTTTTAAATAATGGCTTTAGAATATTTTCTGCTGATAATTGTGTATTTTGTTACCAAATTGTGTATTTTGAATTTGGTAGAATAATAAAGTTTTTTCAACTTATGAGCAAAGTGTCGAAACTTTTTTATCAGAGTAGTATAACTCTAAATGTAGATATTCCTCATATAACTTTTTATTCGAATTTCCTTTATTCCCTCTTTAACCACCCATTTCGGTATATAAGGTTGTTCCAAAAGTTCGTGTTTTTCTTAAAACGTTGTTTTTCTTATTACTTGGCGCGAATAATATTATTACGGCAAATACATAATAATACAATTACTTTATACATAATACAAAGACATTATACGTAACGGCGAATAATATTGGTATTTCAATTTTACGAGTGTTTGCGAACTTTTGGGACAAGCTTGTACTTCAGGGAAATTTGTATGAAAGACTTATTAGTATAGGTATTGGTTGGTTTTGATTGAAGTAAATGACCTTCCTATAAGACTGGAGATGGGCGGTGCAGATCTCTCTTATAAGAAGTTACAATCATCGTTTGTATTTTATTACTTTTTTTAATTGCGCAATTTCCTTCAATATGACCTTAGATTGTCTACTTAGCTATCATCAACTATTTACACCGTGGTTGCTATAGTTGACAAAACCTAACATTTGAATAGAAGGAAATTCCTACTAGTGACAGAAACTAAGCTAAATGGAGTTTGTAAAATGAATGTGATCAGATTTCATATAATACAATATACATATGATACAATTATTTTAAAATTATAATAATGTCCTTATTGATAAAATACATATCTATATCATGTTTAAAGTAGTCAAGTATAACCACATAATATTATGCTTTTGTGTTTGTTCGTTTTTTAAGCGAAAAGAGAGGTCTCGAGATTAATGAACATTAATGACACATCTTTTAATAAATTCAAGGAAAAAGATTACCTGCATTGGCTTACCATGGCTTCGTGTTTTTATAAGTGCATGTGTACAGGTTTTGTATGTAAAGTTAGAAGCAAATCTGTAGCGGAATGTATTTAAAGTAACCCACAAGCTGGATTAAAAGTTAAATTCATTAACCATTATTTAAATTAGCTATACGCTCTCAATACTCGTCAGAGTTTCAAATTATTTTGAAAGGATTGGATTCTAGGCGAATCGCACGAAGGCTCGTGATAAAACTTAACCTTACATTTTAAATAATAATGAATGGCTATATATTATTATATATATATATATATTAATTGAATAGCATATTTTGGATCGAAAATAAAATAAACATTTTATTTAATATAAATGCCAATATATATATATAGAATTTAGACAACATTATCACTCATACTATTGAAAATGAGCAAACGCTTTCGAGTAAAAACGCTCTTTGAGAGGCTTTGGAGAATAAAATGCGAAAAGAAGTATTTTAGCGTTGTAAACCCGGTCGAAGAATGTTTGCTCGACATGAAAGCATTGCTCGTTTTTAACAAAAGAACGATATTGCTAGTATAATCTGTGATATTAGCATTTAAATTTTAAAAATCTATAATATACTCACTTTACAAATATTTATCATATATTTTATGTAGCACTATATAATTTACATTTATACATCTCTAAAATTTTAATAGGAGGCGCCATAAGATGAAAGGAACGAGAGAATATTCAGTGCCTATAAGAACAGGGCCAAGCCTGCGTCCCGCCCGAGGTACAAGCAATCCACTGTCAGACTGAGAGCCTATCTTGATGATAAGAGCAGTTCTAGATGTCGCTGAGCAGCTACGATAAGTTGTCGCCACCTAATATCTGTTTCTCGAATAGCTTGATCTTCCCTCTCATTAGCTCAATCTCACCGTAGCTCAGCTAACCCTAACTTGGTTCTGTGAACCTTCCCCACCACAGCCAAATCGACTACATCCCAGATTATCACATATATGTATTGTGGCAAATTCAATTAATTTGTTATTTTAATATTATTATCCCTAGTACACGTGGATCGGGTCATGATAATCATGGTGGTTAGTAAGCGACTGCTTTTTCTGTAAGTCCACCACATGTCTACACATGTAAAAAGCAGTTCAACTTACAAATGTGCACTTACAAATGTGCCAGAGCCCCGTTTAAATACTTGCACTCGCTGGTAGGGTTGGACTTTTTCAAGAATCGGGGGGAGCCATTGGATCATTTTTAAAAGAAAATTCTCATTTTTGTTATTCTAATTATGTGCATATAAGATCAAAGATACCTGGCGTTTTACCTTCCTTTAACGGTATATTTATCCATTGAATCTTTAGACTTAATCGATTTGCATAGTGAAACGGAGACACCCACATTTTGGCAGCTAGAACAACTCTTTAGATGATTGGTACTATTTATTTTTTCTATTGAGAGTTCTTATAAAATCGTAGCACCCCTCTGTTTTATTGAGAACCATATCCCTAAATTATAGTAAATAAGATTAATTTTTCACAAATTGTCTTGTCAAATGTAGAAAACTAATTGTTGAGAGTTCTTTATAGAAATATTTAAAATAGCGTTTTGTGTGTTTTTAATGGGCGATGTGTTTGTGTATCAAAATATCTATATATTTTAAAATGAATACTTATATGTATGAGTTCGTTACAATCAAATATAGATTTATGCAAATAAAATTAGTCATTAGTCGTCTATGAATTTTGATTAAAATTAGGGCCGTTGTACACTTCGCTTCAATGCTACACAAAGCCTTTATTAATTGCCTTTATATATTCCGTTTATTATATATAGAATTACCATTTGTAAAACCTCTCATAACTGGATTAAATGAAATCTGCAGAGATATAAGAGGTATAAACAGTAAGAATTGAGACCCTACCTTGTCTCTCACGATGAGGGTCCAGTTTCCGCGCGGGTTCTCTCCCCAGAAATGAACCGAAAGGAAGGGCCAGTTGTTAAAGCCCGAGATGGACTGGTCTCTCTGCCTCCTAGAGAGTAGCATCGACAGAGATCCTGCCACACCAAGTTACACGTCTGGTTGCAACGCATTATGGATGTATCCATCTGACATGAAGTCCAAATTACCTTAAGGAGACACCAGAATGATGTCCCGAGCCACTATAGATGTGGTCATCTGGCGTGTAGCCCCAAGTTACCTGAAGGAGAGACCAGAATGATATCCAGAGCCACTATAGATGTGGTCATCTGGCGTGTAGCCCCAAGTTACCTGAAGGAGAGACCAGAATGATATCCAGAACCACTATAGATGTGGTCATCTGGCTTGTAGCCCCAATTTACCTGAAGGAGAGAACATAATTATATACCGAGCCACTATAAATGTGGTCATCTGGCTTGTAGCCCCAAGTTACCTGAAGGAGAGACCAGGAAGATGTCCAGAGCCCCTCTGAAGCTGTAGCCGATTTCGGCAGTGAGCTGAACATGCTCCAAGAAATTGATCTCGTGGTCGGTGCCCTGGCAGGCGTTGGTATGAAAGTTCACTTGCGCCTCTTGACCAGACTTGATGCTGACAGGGAATCTGGGACGTACATCAAGACATCACTTACGTCTCATACTGTAAGACACGTATAAACAAGCAGCATTATATCATTTGCGCAATATCTCTTTCTAGAAGTGAATACTTGCGTAATTAGCATTCTAGCACAGAGAATAATGTATATATTTCGAAAAAAATCTTTCAAAATTGATAAGACACAATTTAGAATATAGATTATAAACACAAGGTAATAAGACCAAATACAAATAAATAAATAGTGTGTAAACAGCGTTGTTACCATCTTCAGTACTTTTAGCTGAATATGGTAACAACGTTGTTACCGAAACGACACACACTATTTATTTATTTGGTCTTATTACCTTGTGTCTTTTAAATTTATTTTACTCTAGGCTTACAGGGGATTGGTGGAGGAGGAATAGTGAAACTCGATTTTCCACATCCATGGTACGGGATCGAATCCCACATTGAATATGGTTTCGGACTTAACGCCCCCCCTCCCAATACTGGTAGGAAACAGTGAGGGCAAGAAGCCAAATGGTTTGGCATATTATGAGGGGGGATTATCTGAAATACTTCTGGTGGTATAGCTACCTGGTGCACCTAGTAGAAGCAGGCGCATCCCCCTGACTTCCATAATTATAAACAAAAGCCAGATCTCCAGCCAGTTTGAGGCAGGGCTGGCTACTGACCTGGTGGTGGCATTGAGGTGATCGCAGACCACTCGGGGCGGGACATGGGTCCATCCACGGGCAGCCTGGACCATGGCGAGCCCGTTGAGAAGTCCGAAGCCAAAGCGCGAGTTGTAGAGTAGTCCAGCGCCGTTCTGGCGCCAGCCGCGGTTGTGGATGATAGGTCCGATGTCGGTGTTCCAGGCCGCAAGGTGCTGGAGGTCTCGCCACGTCAGCTCGGGGCTGTCATCACTCTTCTTGTTGACATTTATATTTCTGAATAAAAATGCGTCTCCCGATCGTTCAACTAAAAGTTGATGACATGTGCCATCTGTCGAAATAAAATATATATATGTCATAATTTGTATATACCAAGATGCAACCCCACCACAATATATGAAATGTATAATCCAAAAAGTTTTAATAAATGATAGGCCTAGCGAACTGGAGAGAACAACCATTACCAGGTTTTCATTATCCAGGAAGTAAAGGTTATTACCCAGGAACTATAAAACTGGGTTCAAAGACCTTCTTCTTCCTGGAGGATGGTAATCATGAAAATACAATGGAGGTACCAATAACCATTCAGAGTTCAGCATGAATAGCTAACATCCAACCAAAAGCCACCACGTAGACGATTTCAACCAATGAGAGCAATAGAGAGTTAACGAGGTAAATCTCGGACTCAAGTAAGTCAGTTGGGAGCTGGACACCACAAGAAGCAGGACGTGCTTAAGCCCTTCTCACAAAGGTAAAACATCTTCTTTCCTCCGAGCATGTAATAGTCAAGTACTCCATTAGTCAAAAAACCTTCTCTCCCTTAATCGCGTGGTCCTAATTTCAACCCCATCCTGTGTCCCTCTCGTTATTTCCCCTGTGAAAAAAACTACCGTTTCAGCCAAACGACTGCGCCATCAATCACCACAAGTGACCAACCCTACAGTAAGTCAATAGGGTCTTACATAACAATCAACAAACAAAAAAGGGTCCCAATCCAATCAATCCGAAACGATAATATTACAGAGAGTCGACAGGATTCTCACAGTGAGTCGACAGGATTTATAATGGAAAACGAGCAAGACCAGGGAGCGAAACAAAGCGACAACGTGACAAGGGAGAGGAAGAAAGCCATCGGAGTCGGTGAGACACGCCGCACCCTAGCGGAAAAAATAGTACAGTTGATCGCCGCCCTCACGCAATTAAGGTCGACCCAGCGCGCGGAGACGGATCTGCCATCCTCCGATGGGACATACGCCACCAGCCAATTCTTCCAGGCCTACGACCAGAAGATGGACGGAGCCCTCAGCTACCTGACGCGCCACCACGAGGAGCCACCACCCACATTTCCGGACCCATACACCAGCGCCCAAGGAAGAACAAGTGTGTGGACTGCACCATGCAAACCAGCTCAACACGCGAGCGCGCGGGCAGTGCAAGCAGCCCCACATCCACAACACGCCCAACACCCCACACCAGGCCCAGCCGGACAAGACGCCCGAGGCACCCCCGCCTTTCGCCAACCAGGTAGGAAGGCACCACCCACTTTTCGTCAGCCAGCTGACGATTAAACTGTCCATCAGGCCTGAACTTTCACCCCTTTTCTCATTGACACAGGCGCAAGCTTGAACATAGTGCCCTATAACCTCTATAAAAATTTAAAAATTAACCTCCCTCAATTAAAACTCAAAAAACAGTCCATAGACCTACAGGCCATAAACCATAGGTAAAATAACCCTCCTCTGACAATAGGTAAATTAACCAAAAAAGAGAATTTCCTTGTGGTGGAAGCACCTCTACCATTTGGAATTCTCGGAATAAACACCCTCCGAAAATTTAAATTAACAATAGACTTTAACCAAGGCACTATGTTCCAACTTGCCGCTCCATTGTCCTCCACCAACTATCACTTTGCTCACCTTCCCAATGAATGCGCCTATTGGGAATGCCAAGCGGAATCACAAAGGGCTCACCACACACACAAGCCTTCCGCACATGGCACCCAATGCGCGCATCCATTGGTTAAAAACCAATTGCCAAAATGCCAATCTAGTCACGCGCACGCACAACACAATTTTTTCACTAAGACCAATTGCCTTTATTATATGCCCTCAATGCACAAGGCCACAACGGCCCCAACTCACAATGCCCAGACAGTGCCCATCCAACAGGACAGCTCACACACAAAGCACACACGTGACCACACGTCATCACACAACAGTCACACGCGCAAACATCGCAACAAGCGCGACACTCGCACCAAAAGGCGACAGAAACACCACTCAAACACATGCACAACCACTGCCAGTACAACCACACCATTTACACGAAACATAGAAACAATTCACGCCATCCAACAACCACACAATCGCAAAACATTGCGATCTTTCTTAAGCGCTGTGAACGCTTATAAGAAGTTCATCCCGGACTACGCCCGCTTGTGGACGCCACTTAACAACCTTCTCAAAAAGGATGTCACGTGGGTCTGGGATGACAAATGCCAGAAAGCGTTCACTAGCCTGAAAGAAAGCCTCACAACACACCCCACTTTACACCTTTATCAGGAAGGTCTGCCGTGCCAGGTGTCCTGTAACGCCTCAACACTTGGCATCGCAGGCGTCCTCAAACAGGTCCACCCTGATGGGAAGACCTACCCAGTCCAATATTTCAGCCGCTCCCTGCGTTCACACGAACGGAACTACTCCAACTCTGAATTAGAATGCCTAGCAATCGTTGAGAGTGTGAATAAATTCCGTGTCTGTTTGATAGACAGAAAATTTACTATATTTTCTGACCATCACGCATTGCAGTGGCTGAAAACGATCAAAAACCCGTCAGGCAGATTATTTCGATGGAGATTACGGCTATCGAGATACGAATATGAGGTTCGTTACATAAAGGGAGTACAACAATATGAAACGGACATCATAACTCGTAACCCGTTCTGTGGCTTCTTAGACGCCCCCCTCATTAAGAGCCATCAGCCTTCCCCTTCTGGAAATTCTAAACTGACCATTGATCACAACGGACTTCATACCATTTCCCGCAAAGGTGTGACCAAAATCATAATTCCCAAAACACTCACCAACAAACTACTTAAATCAGTACACATACAATACAACCATCCAAACATATCAAAGATGACGAGACTCATCTCCGCTCAATATTATTGGCAGAACATGTCACAAGACATTGCACAAAAGGTCAAAACCTGTCCAACCTGCCAACTGACAAAACGTATCGATAGATCCAACCAACCTCTCCAAAGAGACATCGATACCGTCCACATAAACAAACTAAACCCGTACACAAAAAATACCCAATACAAAACACCAACAATAACAAAAATACACCACCTACGACATAGGAATGATTACACGTTTACACTTAAAACCCCTGCACCCGACATTTTTCAACAGAACCATTGACAATCAAACCGATGAACAGCGAACCTTTCATTCATTTAGATCCCACCATTGTCACCAAAACCCGATTTACACCACTCACCCATAATAACAAGGAACCCGACATCGCCCATCCGCAGTTAGATCCAATCACAACAGGTCCGCCACAACCAATCGAATTACAAAACGATACACAAGGCCATCAACTCATGGAGAAGACATGGGAAAAAATGTTCAGGTTTCCCATATTTCACTTAATATTTTTTATCTGTCTTCTGATTATGCCCTATAAACTCGCTCCATTTATAATAAAAACCTACCTTGGACTATATACCCAACAGCCCCAAAGACTGTACCAATTACAGGAAACAATCTTCCATATAGGAAGTGCCGTCTATACATTTGTCGCACTCATATTGGATATCCTAAAAGCCATCTTCCATATAGGCAGTGCAATTTTTGCATTTCTAACTCTTATATTGGAAACAATAGCAGAGAATTTCCAACGGACATTCAGGACGCCCCAACCAACCTAATTAAGAAGTGTCCAGCGGGCGCTGAGAACCCCGGATCAATTAGGGGAGGGGAGGACCGATTTATAAATTTCCCTCGCCTTGCCTCTCGCATGTTCGGCAATAAAATGGAGGTCACCGTGTCCTCTTTCTCCGCGATACACAAAGACGTCCGCCGTTTTTAACGGTCACCAAATGCCATCCGCTCCACGTGGGATCCATTTCAAAACGAGTTCACATCCCGATTCTTACATAAACACATTTAATTATATTAATATCATCATATTAATATTATATTAATAAACAAATTTAATTCTCAAAACGCAATCCAAATGAATTACAACCAAATTCGATTATTTTACTAACATTTTCAAACAATATTACATGTCACCCACATAAAACAAGCATACAACCCTCACGACCAATACGCAACATTCAGATCTCAAGGTCAAATACGAACAAAACACGCACATTATCACTTAAAGAATAGGATAAGAAAAAATTAGGTAGCAAAGCTTTCGAGCTTACGTTTCTTCCGAAAGGAAGAAACAACCACTTTAGAAGGGTCGAGGACTCTCCTCGAACCCTGTATTCAAAGATCCGATTCCGGTCACGACCTCCCGATAACGAAGTGGATATCGAGCGAGCATATCTTAAGTGCCCTAGGGAACTGCATAAAAATCCCTAGAACGCATTAAGGCTCGGGACAAATTAACATAATACACTCGGCCTTGAGATCTTGAAAGACAATACAACCCCAAAACACATTACAACAAATACAAATACAAACTTAAGGTTAACGAGATTCCCGTGTCTCCTGTACACACAATGTAAACGCACTTTTGAAAAGGAACATGTTTTCACCCACAAGTCGCACAGGGACAAAAAATCTACGAGGGCAAATTAAAAAGGGCAGGACGCGCCGCGTGACCTAGATACATTGGTATGTAACTTTTATCACTAAGACATACATTATTTTTCCTTATCCCATTCATTTACATTTTTTTATTTTGAAATCAAAATTCTTAATCAAATATTTACCATTTATCTTAATCAAATATTTACCATTTATATAACAACCTTTTTTTATTTTATTTTTTCCACTCAACAAAATTTTTTTTTAACGAAAACTCACTGGTTTTCTTTTAATTTTATATATAATTAAATTTTATTTTTGATTTCTCAAAAACCCTAACAGAAAAATTCCCTCGATTTTGTTTTCCCCATCTCGAGCTGAATTATGTAGGCATTCTTTTTTTTTCCTCACTCAACAATGCACCAAAGCGCATTCACTTTGATTTCTTATAATTAAATTTTATTTTTGATTTCTAAAAAGCCCTAACAGAAAAATTCCCTTGATTTTGTTTCCCCATCTCGAGCTGAATATTGTGTAGGCATCTTTTTCCTTTTTCTCAACAATGCATCAAAGCACATTCACTTTGATTTCTTACAATTAAATTTTATTTTGATTTCTCTTCCTTATACTCTACAAATATTTCACCAACACCATTCTCTTTTATCTTTTATGTCACATACAATACTTGTATATAGCCTCCCAGTACCCTAATTAGTTTTTCCCCAACAAAATTACTTTTCCCTTACAGAATTCACTTCAGGCTACCCCTTTTTGAATTCTTCACATGTAGGGGGCGCATCTGTCATAATTTGTATATACCAAGATGTAACCCCACCACAATATATGCAATGTATGACCCAAAAAGTTTTAATAAAAGCTAGGCCTAGCGAACTGGAGAGAACAACCATTACCAGGATTTCATTATGCAGGAAGTAAAGGTTATTACCCAGGAACTATAAAACTGGGTTCAAAGACCTTCTTCTTCCTGGAGGGTGGTAATCATGAAAAAGACAATGGAGGTACCAATATCCAATCAGAGTTCAGCATGAATAGCTAACATCCAACCAAAAGCCACCACGTAGACGATTTCAACCAATGAGAGCAATAGAGAGTTAACGAGGTAAATCTCGGACTCAAGTAAGTCAGTTGGGAGCTGGACACCACAAGAAGCAGGACGTGCTTAAGCCCTTCTCACAAAGGTAAAACATCTTCTTTCCTCCAGCATGTAATAGTCAAGTACTCCATTAGTCAAAAAACCTTCTCTCCCTTAATCGCGTGGTCCTAATTTCAACCCCATCCTGTGTCCCTCTCGTTATTTCCCCTGTGAAAAAACTACCGTTTCAGCCAAACGACTGCGCCTTCAATCACCACAAGTGACCAACCCTACAGTAAGTCAACAGGGTCTTACATAACAATCAACAAACAAAAAAGGGTCCCAATCCAATCAATCCGAAACGATAATATTACAGAGAGTCGCCAGGATTCTCACAGTGAGTCGACAGGATTCTCACATATATATATCTTATATATAAAGAAAGATATTTCTGCTTGTATTTAGATTATGTTGAGGTTTATGCCATGGAGTTATTTGTTGGTTCTTTTTAGTACTAAATGGTATTGATGATGCAGTCGTGGCTATAATCTTGAAAAGTAAAATAATGAAAATAGTTTTGATATGAGATTGTTTTAATTGAGCTTTAGGATTATATAATAAACATAATTTGGTAAAAGCACTGCCTGGCTTAAGGCGAGTAGAATAAGGAAAACAAAAGATTATTTACATAATGTATAAAGGTTTTAGCCGGCCAGTGGGGAAGAACAACAATGATTATTTATAGAGAAAGCGTTACCTCTGGCGGTCGATTTAAACAGAGTATTTTATCTATGAAATATAATTTTAAATAAAATAATACCTTAATATAACATTTTAAATAATACCTTTATATAACATTTTAAATAATACCTTTATATAACATTTTAAATAATACCTTTATATAACATATATATATATATATGTCATAAAAAAAGACGTATTCTAAGTACTTTACCATTCATGCAGTCGTGGATGGAAATGAATGATAACTTTTTTCCAAAAACTATATTTATTTTTTTGATTATATTTCAAAAGCAAACAGTTTGCATACATCAAATTTAATAATGTTATTTATTTAAGTAACCCAGGTTCCTGGATCTAACAGACCCAAAATGACCCATAATTGAACACAATGAAATTGCTTGCTCTTTTTTGCGATTAATAATAAAAAAACCCAAATATTTTTAAAAACACAACACCTATATGTTATAAATACCACAAATAATTTGTATTTGAAAGATCTAAATAATTAAATAAAAATTTCTTAAGAAAGATTTGAGAAGGGCCTCATAATGACAATCACATAAACATATCAATAAAATATCTTGCATCTTAGTGAAAAAAAATAGAAATTACCCAAAATTTGTTTACAAAACAACCCATATATGTGGAAACACCATAAATAATCTACTTTTAAAATATCTAAGCAATTAATTAAAATTTTGTTAAGGTCCTCAAAAAAGACATAAAATTGAGCACATTAATGAAATTTCAAGCTTTTTAGTGAAAAAAAAAATAGAAATAACCCAATTTTTTTTTTACAAAACAACCCATATAAGTGGAAAACACCATAAATAATCTGTTATTAAAATATCTAAACAATTAATTAAAAATTTTGTTAAGGTCCTCAAAAAAGACATAAAATTGAGCACATTAATGAAATTTCAATCTTTTTTTGTAAAAAATAATATAAATAACCTTAGTCTTATAAAAATACTAACCACGTAAGTTAGAAATAGCATATATAATCTGTATATAAAATAAAAAAGAAATAAATTATAATTAGCCTAAAAATTTATCTAAAATATAAAATTGATCTCATCAAGTAAGGCTTCAACTTTTTTTGGTATAAAATATGAAAACTATAAAATAAAAGTATCTTACCATGTATAAAAGTTATTAAAATATATATATAAAAGATTAAAACTAATTTTCCAAGAAGCGCAAAAGTGTAAACACTTTTGAAAAGCCTAAAAATTTATCTAAAAAATAAAATTGATCTCATCAAGTAAGGCTTCGACTTTTTTTGGTATAAAATATGAAAACTATAAAATAAAAGTATCTTACCATGTATAAAAGTTATTAAAATATATATAAAAAAGATTAAAACTAATTTTCCAAGAAGCGCAAAAGTGTAAACACTTTTGAAAGTGTAAACACTTTTGAAAGTGTAAACACTTTAACTCTGTTGAATTATTTTGTATTTTATCGATAAAAGCAAAGTTATGTATGTTAAAGTTAGGAAAAATATTTTGATGTTAAGCAAAACCTGCTCCATCTCGTTTTACATAAATGTTGAAAATTTGGTCGAAATTGATGCATTGTAACGAAAGTTTTTAGTGATGTCCACTTATGAAATTTCCATTTTATTAATATAGATTTTTAATTATATGCATTTCTACTATTTTCAAAGATTATTTCCATAGTTCGTTTAAAATACCTATCTTTTCAAAAAGTTTACCGTCAATATCGGTATAAAATCAAAACTTGTCTTCATACCTTTCACCATTTATTCCTTCTCACAACACCTTCATATACAAAATATCATATTTCATTAAAGAATCCAAACCAAACTCTAGGATTTTTTTCATTTTATGTAGTGTCCCTTTTTCTTTGCTTACCCTGTGACTTCATCTTGAGAGATCTACGTTAAATGTTAGAGCAGTCTCTAATAGAGCCATTAGAAATCGATAAAAATTAGTGTCCATTTCAAAACCGGCCTCTCCTTCAGCAATTTCACCTATCAAAACTAAATATATCAAAGATCAGAAAGCGGGTCATCCATGGGAAGTTCTCTATCACTGCTAGCAGCCGAAATAGTTCTATTGAAAATTGATAAATGAACAAATAGTATTAAAAATTTGGGAATTGTGAAATGAAAAATATATATTGATGACATTTTCTGCGAATATCAATCAGTAAAAGAACAGCTTATTTTAGATACCTTTAATAACTACCACCATAAAATATCGTTCACTATATAAAAAAATATATATATATGGAGTATTACCCTAACTAGATGCCCTCATTATAAAAACAGTTGACAGAGTTCATGCCACCGATTATTATAAGAATAGTGCAAAACCACCGTACCTTCCCTTCAATTCCAACATAGCCCCATATCATACAAAATAACTGTTATAAATACTCAGACTGGCGTTTATTTACTCAATGTTCCTTCTTCTAGTTTAAAGAAATAGAACAGGATAACATTTACAGAAACCTCGGGGTTTGGATAACCACCGGCTTTTATTTATAAACATTCTTATTTTCCTTCCCAACAGAGAACCCAGCCGAATTTCAGATCAAATTGCCATATCGATTATTCACCAACAAATGCAAAAATAGCGTTAAAACTTAAGAAATATGGTATAAGGTTTATCTTTCGCAGCCCATTCATGTACCAAAAGAGGCACCTTTTCTTTTAAAATTTGTTAAAACAATACATTTTGGTTAATCATATCAGTATAGTACGTTCTGGTGGTAGGCATAACACTATCTGACAATATAGCTAACGCTAGTGAAAGTGGCTGGGAACTTACTTGGCCTCCAGCACGAGGGCGAACATCCCTGCAGCAAGAGGCGCCGAAGCGGATGTACCGGTATGTCTGGATGTGCAAGTGTTGTATAGATCTGAGGTGCTCTGCGGCAAAGACAACAAAAATTAGCATTGTCTCTTCACGTTTAATGCATTTAAATAATTATATTAAACAATGAGGTTGTGGACGAGGGGCATAAATTGTCGAATTTCGACAGCTACGACCCGGGATCGAATCTTGCATCAGCCACCATTTAGGTGGTGTAGATCATGGAAGACAAACTGAAGATCTCCAGCAGACCTTGAGTCCTTGGGTGTTGTGAACTACATTTTCGGCGATTGACTTCAGGATTCCGTCGCTCTGTCAAAGACAAGACTTGCCTCCAAGTAGACGGTGTCCCTATATACACTATGATAGTAAAACCGCTATTTAGATCGCTATTGCTTTGTCATCCTCATGTTTGTCTTTCCTCACTTTTCTACGCGACAATATAAACACCTATATTATTTATTATCAAATAAGCAGTAAGCACAAATTTACTACGAATAATAAGGTGCTTGGAAGAATTATAAAAACGGCTCAAAATTTTACCAATTCCCAGCTAGCTGTGTACCTATTTATTTTTCCAAATAACGGACGAGCTTCCGAGAAAATGGATCTACAAAGGGCCTAAACACAGATATGAGAACCGAATCCTAATTGTAGATGGCCCGTTGTTGGGGATTCGTTCGAAAGTTCATTAAGGCAAAAGAAGGAAATTTATCATTCCTTTGTGAAAATTTTGAGTAGACCAAGCTGTTGTGATATATGGTAAATTATCATATACTATGCATTTTGTCTGTTTGATATTATTAACTATTTTCATTCATATGTAAATATTGTTTTAACGCTATGCAAATCCATGGCAATCTTCCAATATGTAAATACTCCTTGCTATATGTGTTTCACACAGAGTTTATCCTGATTAGTTAAATGTGCTAAATAATACAAATAAATAAGTTTCCATATTTTATACTTAGCTTACTAGTCAGTTTGTACAGAAGTAAAAAGCAGCCGAGAGTATGGCAGCAAATAAATCACATATTTAGTTTCCGATGAAATAGGTATAAAGAAATATAAGTCTGATATTTTTCAGGTTTTAATTATCGTATGAATATAAAATTGAACATTCAAATACGTCTTTTGATTCAAATAATTTATTTATTTCGAATTCTAGGGAACCTATTTTCTTTCATTGCAAAGCCTTTTTTTTTTTTCTTCTTAAAATTGGTATTGGAAACTCTCTGGAAACCGTTTAATTAGATAATTACAAATGTTTAATTTATATATACGTTTCTACAGCCCTAGAAGCAAATGTCCATATTTCTTTAAAAACATCAATTTACTGTATGCAGGGTATATAAGAAATACAGTTTAATACAACAGTGGAGCGGTCTGGAGATTAAAATGGTGAAAACTGCTGGGGAGGGTATACCACTGATGAACCATACCCTCCCTCTTTCAATTGTTTTCATTGCAGTGAAATAGGTTTTAATTATATCTTTTTTTCTTGTTGTTGAAGGACTGACAAGTCCGAAAGCTTGAAAATAAAAAGTTTGCACCAGAACCTTAACCCTGGAAGCTTTATCTTATAATACATATTTTTTAAAGTAAAGTATCCTACAATTTCAATACTTCAAATCGTTCGTTTCCAAGTTATAGGGGTTAAGTGGAATTTGTTTTTTTCAGGCTCTCAAGGTAGTGGAGGCAACGACTCTAACTCGAAATAAGCCAGACTTCAAATGAGACCTTACTGGAGGAAGACGTCCCTTGATAACGGCTGGTATATTCCCAACTTTGGAATTTGTACCATCTCTCACAGTAGCCTCGATCTATATAAGTGGCCGTGAACACTCAGCATAACTCTATCTAGTCACCATTCAAACATTGGCAAGTTGACTTCTATCTTGAATATTCAGAGAAACCAATAAACATACCGTGATGAAATTAAGAAGTCGATCAACACAATGTCATTGATTATGACCTTTTCATGACCTCTTCATATTTATGTAAGCAAAAAAAAAAAAGGTTTATTACTAAAACAGAAATGTTTCTATATCAACTGTCGAAGATTTAAATATTGGAGATTCAAAACTATTAAAAGCGATATTTCTTCATTGGATTATACATGGCTACCTTCGGTGTCCTTCAAAAGTTGCCTTAACGTACGACCAAAGAATTGCCATAAAACCTTTTATAGAATCGTCCGTTATTACACGGCAACTGTTGAACGGCCCACAAGTATAATTCAATAAAGTACTCTATTAAAATAAAGGTCACCTCTCTCGTCAAAATAGACGTCAAAGCTAGACACCATCTTATGACCGTCGCAGCAAACTAGCGGATTTGGGTCGGTGACAAAGCCACAACACCAGCTAAATTTGTCCATAGATTTAGCCTAGCCGCTTTATCAGAAAAACAAATATTTGGAAGATTGTAGAGATTCCATTTGATCCTTTGTGGATTTCATGAAATAAAGTGAGCCCTGGAAGGCGAGGGCCATTAGCCCGAAACTATGGTCTCCAGGTGGACGCTTCTCAGTTTGACAAAGCTGGTGTTGTGGCTTTGTCACCGACCCGAGGCTGCTAGCTTGCGGCGACAGTCAAAAGATGGTGTCTAGTTTTGAGGTCTATTTTGATGAGAGAGGTGGCCTATATTTTTATAGATCAATATCCTCACGGCAAAATGTTATATCAATAAAGATGTTTATCGCTTTTAATAGTACTGAATCGTTGATATTCTAATCTTAGTTCACTTGATGGAGTGGAATATGTAGAGATATTATTTTACTGTCAGATAAATAGAATCCGTTCCTACACACATTTTTTACTATATAACACACAATACAACCTATACTAACCTTAAAACAAAACCAGCGGCTGCAATAAGCGATGTAAAGAATGAGTGGGGCAGATATGTTCTACCATCCAATGTTAAGAAAGGAATGATACACAGATCCTAACTGAGATTATAATGGCGATGTGTAACCTAATGTAGAATGACAAACTCTCGATCGCGAAATATCATCGACGGGTTAAACATGGCCATATTTAACAGCGTTTTCCAACCATTTTGTTTTAGACCTGTCGTTGCTCTGCTGGTCAAAAGCTTGCCTGTTTACAATAAACACATCATCTTTATAATTGGTTGGGAATATTTAGATTTCTATTTTATATAGAGATATTTGATCTATAATTATTACCTAATACTCCTTAAGAGAGAAGGCAGCAAGCCAAAAGAACAAACACATATCACTGCAATAAACCTTCCATGTGGATTTCACACCCTCTAATATGTAACTTGAAATTCCATCATTCTGAAGTATTTGCAACACTTTTCCGGGGAGCCAGATGTTGTGTAAATATGAAAATATTAATTCCAACCAGTTATATGTACTATAGGTTGATTGAAAAAAAAAAGATAAAGCTACCATCAACGTCGGGAATTAAATTTTAAAAAATTGGTTCATTTAGCTATATCTTTTACAAACAAACTTCCAAACAACAAATCATATTCAAAAGTAGGTTGAAAACTCTAACTGGCCGAAGTGTCTATTTTTCACTGAAATAAGAATTCTGGCCAGGTAACCTCTATATTCAGGTTAGTTAGTTGTCCTTGTGAGGATGTCCCCACGAAATTAAACATTCATAATACCTAAAGTGGGTTATCGAGAAGCTGCAGGAGAACAAAAAATGCCATAGATTGACGAACGTATGGTCAAAGGTACATACGATCATCTGGTCTTGGTAGGCCCCGCTGGAGAAGGTGGAGGCCAGGGTGGAGGCACATCGCTCGCCGTACCAGGGGAAGTGGCCGTGTTGGCTGGCGCTGGCTACAGAGAGAGTGTAGGGCGAGCTGGTGTAGCCGTCGCAGTTGCAGTTGTCGCCCTTCATCCCTCCGTTGCCCGCGGCCCACACGAAGATGACGCCTTTCCCTCCGCGGCCCTGCACCGCCAAGGTACATCCCCACGAAATTAAATGAGATTCAGACACAATTTTTTCTTTTCAAATAAAACACACCTCCTACTGTCATTACCTGCTATGAAAAAATATTGGGAGGTCCTAGCTCACATACATCAGTGGTGAATATTCCTAGCGGTTTCTCCAGTTAATCAATCATACCACTTTTAGAGTACAACTATTGTATTAGATAATTCTGCTCTTATATATAGAACACTGAAGGGTTGAATCTTGTTTGTTTTTCCTTTAATAAAACTATGGACATAAACCTTTTGGGCAGTAGAATTACATTTAAATATTTTCATCGAGAAATGTTTTTCCGTAAACAATTTAAACAAGGTTATTCAATAATAAAATTATTTAAAAGGTTTAATTTTTCTTTTCTCATAAAAATACACCCCTTTGTTTTATTACAAAAAGAAACATTCGTGCTAGGTTCTATTTCCTAAGTAGATGTGCCTTATAATTATACTATATACACTATTTATACTAAGCCAAATTGGGCCAGCGACTACCCACACTGGTGACTCCTCTCTCCAAGGCCTCCCGCGCCAGACGTCCCGGGCCATCCAACGTCATGCCGTCGTCAGTGGGGCCCCAGGAGGCGCTGTAGATGTGGATGTGGTGCTGGTTGAAGGCCAGGGCGGCTCCTTCTAGGGAGTCCGTCACTCTGCCGTCCAACATCCGGATCCCTGCAGTACCATTCCTATGAAGTTGGGTGTGAGTGAAGAAGATATTTTAATAACATTTAAAACATCATTCATCGCCAAATATGTAAATTATTCAACTACACAGTGGGCAAAAGTTACTCAACCAGCAATGGAAACGATGTTTTTTTTTAAATACAGAAATATTATCAAAGGGAATTTTCATATTGGGATAGTAAGATGTAAACAATATTTAATACATATTTTGAAACATTTACGGCGGGTTTTCTGTAAAACTCATTATATGAAGTGGGCATAACACATATATTCGAACAAATTTTAATCTCTATCAGTTTTTTTTAATATTTTTTATTCAATAAGATTATTATTTTCCTTAATTTCTTCATACGAGTGTATGTAACATAATATTTTTCTAAATATTCATCTGATCCGCAATATATTTCTACTTTAAAATAATTACGAATATATAAACGCATCTCAAAATCTAGTAATAATGAAACTTAGCAAAAACCTTCTAAAGTTTGTTAACCTAAAAACTGAGCTTTTGACTAATAGAAGGGCAAAGCCTAAAAGCTTTTCAAGTTTTGTTACTATGCTTTTAAAGCCTTTATATAGAATTTATATTTTTTGTTTAAATAAATGAAGCACGGGAGAGAGAGATAGATCTCATGGGTATTTTAAACACCGAAACTCTCTCTCTCTCTCATACACACTACGTGACACTGAATTTGTAACCAAGAATTAGTAGGAAAAGTTGTCCTGTGTGTTAGCGAACAATAAATGATCCTTATTAGAACAGTATACACTGAGTGATATCCCACTAAATATGTTGTGGGACCACCGCAGGTGGCTATACAGACAGCAACACGTCTTGGTACTGACTTAATTAGGATGGTGACCTGAGGGATGGCTGCTCATTCCCTGTCAACCATCAAACACAGTTTATCTTCTGAACGCGGCTGGGGCAGCGCCCACATGACGTCCAATTATGTCCCAGACGTGTTCTATAGGTGAGCGATCAGGAGAGACTGGTGGCCATGGAAGCACCGAGGCTTCAGGCAGGGCATGTTAGCTAATGCGTGCTATGTGAGGTCGGTCATTATCCCGTTGGAAAATGGCATTTGGTACGCCCTGGGTACCGTCAGCGGTCGCAGTAGGTCATCCACGTATGTTTGGGCCATTGTAGTGCCCTCAATACGAATCATAGGTGATCTTATTTTCATAGGCGATGGTTTCCCAAACCATAATGTCGCGTTGTCATGGAGTGTGGCGTTCCACAGATACGGCCAAATTGGACCTGTCACCAAGACGACGCCAACTCTTACTCGTTGACCGTCATCAAACGCATGCTGACGTCATCCTGGTCGCACCAGCGCCACTCAATCTCACTACATTTCCTTGTTTCAACCATCTTCGCCATAGCCTGTGCACTGTGGACGTGTTGAGATTTGACGTATGGACCAATCGGTTCTTCTTAGTCCAATCACCTCTCGTGTAATCGTCCATCTGCGGGAATTGTCTCAGCTGGCGGTGGCCTGGCATTCTCTGATACTAAACGCTTTCTATGAGTCAAAAAACAAAATTTTAAAATAATTTTCCTGTCAGAGGTGTGAATATTGGCGAATTTTCAAATTCCGTCTCTTATATCTCAGTCAACATGCGCGGGCCAGCTGCGCAATTTGCATCATTTACATAACTCGGTGAGCTAATTTTACCCTGGAATTTGCATAATTTTCTGTTTAGTAATTCTTGGTTTTGAAAATTCATAGTCAAGCAGTGCACATATGTAGAGACGTGTTAATTAAATAAAGAATATAATATACAATTTATCATACCTATCTGAAAGATTAAACTGCCAAAATTAGAAGGATGCAATGGGATTTTTAGGGCAAATAATGAAAAATTCGAAATTGATTTTAGTTACAATTTTATTCGCTAGATGTCACATTACCAGAATCAGAGATTCAGCGGGAAAATTGTTTAATAAATTGAAAAATATAACTGATCGACACGAATTTTTCCTTTTTGAATACCAGGAAAGAAACCTAATAATATCAAATGATAAATTAAATAAAACACCATTTCGCCAAAAGTAGAAGAATTGGATGACGATTTTTAAATGCATTCCGAGATATGTAAAATAGGTAAATGCAAATTAAAACATGTAGCAAAAAAATATATATTTTAGATGCGGTTTTGTGAAAGAGATTGAATGTTTGAAAAAAATGCTGAGGGAGGGTTCATGGTTTTTGAGCCAAGCTTTCCTAATCTATTCGCCTACCGTTTAGTAAGTATAGAAGTTCATCCTTTATAATTTATCATAATAAAAAAAAGTTATCTATTATATAGAGGATGTTGTGTGATATTGAAACAGCTTACCATAATTACAAGGGCACCACAGCAAAGCGTGTACGTACGTTTGGACTGTCTTGTAGAATGACTTCTCGGTAGAACTACAGACAGTGGATCACCTCTTCTTCAACACTTTTCGGCTTTACTGAGACATAGGATGGAAACAGCCCTACTGCTTGAACTGATCCATCTTAACCCTACATCTATGGCCATCCGCGCAGACTCAACCTCAGCATGAAATTTCTGGTCAACTGGCTTTATTAAGCAATCCACTCAGAACACGATTCAAGTGTTTGACACTAGTCCATACTGGACAGTCCGGGTAGTTGTGCTCCGGTAACCTGGGCTATCTCTTGTAGAATGATGGCTGTTGGAAACTGGAGGAGCTCTATTATAATCGTTCGATTATTTATTTCATAGAATTGTTTGTGAATAAAATTTTGGTGTCGGGAATCATTCCGCTTAACAACGACGACTAGGAACGCTTTATGTCAACTTGTCCCCAGCTCGATGAAATCCCTATGCTTCCTTTCCTTTTGAAGAAAATATAATATTAGAAATAAAATAGTTTTATTCAGTTATCGATAATGCAAAAAACGACTTATATAATTGGTAAGAAAGGATGGAAAGGGAATAAAGGGAATTAATTTCAGTTTTGCTTGGCGGGGCACATGATTGGCTGGCCAGCGTGAGTTCCAGCTATATGTGGCAGAAAACATCTCGAGTATGGTTTCTTACACATTTCTTCATACCAATTCCCGTAACATTAGAGTTAATACTTGGGGCCGGCATTTCCATCCTGATTCTCTAACAGGGTAATACCGATTTTACCTTTTTCTTCTCTCTCCTATTTAACAACCCAAAAATAAATAATAGGTTTCTTCTAAATTTCAAATTTCACTTGATAACAGTAAACAATAAATTTCACATACTTTATATTTTTCATATATGTCCAGCCTCACGTAATTGGCGATGGATCTTAAAATTCGCGACACAAATAACCTCTTTTTAAAAGATTTTCTTAAAAAAAAAAGTTTTATTATCTCCAATAAATTTATGTTTTTTCACAATTCTCTCTTTAGGAGCTTAAAATTTAGTCCGAAGCATTGGTAAAAAGTTCTTATTCGGAAAGTGAGAGCTTTTATAGAATCGTTTTATAATATAATAAATTATAGTAGAAAATATATTTTCTGTAACCGAAAGAAAGTTGTCACACCTATAACTTTGTTGTTGTTGTTAAAATAGCTACATAACCTAATTGTATCAGGATATTTTAAAGCACGCACAATTTGGATTATAGATTATAAACACAAGGTAATAAGACCATATCTAAATAAAAATATAGTGTGTGATATTTCGGAAACACACGTCACACACTATTTATTTACTTAGATTTGTTTTTATTACCTTGTGTTTATCAGGATATGTTGTTTGTACCTCAACTCTTATCTTGAATTGGCCTTGAACACAAGTCTCGTAATAGGATTTTTTAAAGATTTTCATTTGATTTTTTAAAATATAGATGACAATTAGACCCGATTTTCATAACAAATTCAGGGGTTATCCACAAAATATCTTTGAAAAGACATACCTTAGAATACTATGTATGAGACATTACAAGGGGAAAAAATGATAAAAATAATTTACGAATGTACATAAATATTCTTTTAAAAGTTTCATTCAATTTAATTTTGGTTTTAAAATATTCTTAATTTTATTTTTAATTCATTGAAAGTTATTGATGAACTTAATAATTTAGTAAAAAATTAATAGGCAAAAGAAAAACAACGAGAAAAGGTTTGTATCATAAAGAAAAGCAGCAATAAGCGAGATTAGGCAAAAAAATGTTTCTTTGTTAGAAAATACTTCGCATTTTTGAAACTTTTAAAATAATTCGCAGTAAAAAAAGTTTAAGAAAGAATAAGCTATCTAGAAAAAAGTCGCAATATATTAACCCAATTTTGCATATGTACTCATTTTTACCGGTTTAAAATGCCATTGTATTTTTGTGTTTCAGGAACCTTGTTGAAGATGCTTTAAATAACTCACAAAATAAAGGTTGTGATATAATAGGAAGGTGAATTTAAACCATACCTCATTAAAGGTCACGCCTTATTAAAGACCACACCTCATTAAGGACCACGCCTTTTTAACGCCCACGCTTCATTAAAGATAGCGTCTCATTTGAGATCACGCCTTTTTATCGCCCTTACACACCTCATTAAATACTGCACCTATTTAAAGACCACGCCTTAATAAAGACCACGTCTGAACAAAAAACACTCCAAAATGAAGACCACGTCTCTTCAAAGGCCAATATTCCAGTAGCTGTATATCCTTCCATTAGGCAGTAGGTTGGGCTGTATTTACCTCCGATTTTGGCGTTGTAGGCCACGCCCACCCCGCACTTGGTGTTGTTGGCCACCATGGCCACCTCGCCAGCACACCGCGTGCCGTGGCTGCACATGCACACGTGTGGCACACACCTCTGTTACACACATCTCACTTACTTGTTTGAGTTGGTTTCGTCGTAGCGGGGAAAAGGATCCTTCTTGTCTTCGTTCAGGTCGTAGCTGGCTTCAGGGTCCTAAACCATGGCATAGCTTCAGTAATATTGTGTACTGTATAATACGCTTTATATCTTTATATACCATTGTATTGGGCTGTTCTTCTTATAACCTTGATATAATGTGTTGATGGCACTCACAATACCCCTTCTACAGTTTTTACACTTTGTACCATAGTCGCGTGTGTCATTCGCATACATTCTGCGTTTCTCAAATTTTGCACCCTGGCTGGGGCCCCCTCGCAACCATTTTGTGTCTTTATTTCTTAGATAAAATCAACAACAACAACAAAAAGCCTTTATTCAGGGTCACTGACCCTATACAGGATTCACCAGAGGTATGCATAAGAACAAAGCAGTGAGACAAAGGAAATAACGATATATACAGAAGAAAAAGAAAAAAAAAAAGAGGGAAGCAAGAAAAACAACACAAAAAGAGTAGCAGTAAAAAAGTGAGGAGTGAGTGTCACTTGGCCTTCTTCTGAGATACGGACTTGTGGAAACCATAAATCGCCGTAGCAATATACTTATTCTGGGTCATATTGTCAATTATTGATGGAAGTGAAGCACAGAGTTGCCCAGTTTTGAGCATAAGGGTTCTTCTTTCAGAGCATAGCAATCAAAAATATAGTGAGTGATTTCATTTTTTAGTTTTGAATTACAGAAGGTACAAATCGGGTCCTCACCGCAGAGCATCTTGGTGTGGTTTTCTCTAAAAAAACTTGAAAGTATTCTAACTTGTGCGAGTAGTCTTACAACCGGGAAAGGAAAATCCCCTAAAAGGTATCCCTCCGTCATGAAAGATATGTGAATGTCTTTGTAGTGAGAGTATAGCTTAGATTTATCCATTCTTGTAAGGTCGTTTTGTATAGATTGGTCTGCCGCTGTTTTTAAGAGCCCTGTAATTGCGCTCCTCAGCGTTTCAGGATCATCACAGGAAACAAGTGCAGGGGATCCATTATTGTTAAGCAGATTGGTGAGCTTTTTAATGAAACCGATGGGTGTGCCCGAGGCATTAGACAGTTCCCGTGTTCTATTAAAACATATACGCGGCAATCTGTCACTGCTCATATTCAACACCCGCAGCCAATACTTCAGGGTTAATTTTAAAGCTGTTACACTCAATGAGATACGACCGGTTTCTAATCTGATTATGTAGCCTGGAGTGTATCTGGGCAGATTCAGGAACCTACGGATAAATATGTCTTGTATACTATCCAATAAGTTTTTATGCTCTGTTGCCCACAATGGAGCGGCATACATAAGGACAGATCTCACTATTGTATCAAAGAGTTTGGTTGATAAATTTATTGACTTTGCTTTTGATTTTATTAATATTGGGTGTGTGGCGTTAATTGCTGTAAGTGCTTTTCCTTTAAAGTAATTTGCCGGGTGAGTAGTTGTTATTGTTGTTGTCAGAGGGAATCCCAAGTATGTATATCTTGAAGTTATTGTTATGGGTTTATCATTCCAGAACCATCTATTCTTATTTGAGGGTTTACCTCCATTACGGAACACCATAATCTTTGACTTGGACTCATTTAGTGTCATTAAGTTCTCATCGAGATATTCTTTCAGTATTTTGATCTTCTTTTGGAGGTTCATCCTGGACTCACCTATAATTGCTATGTCGTCGGCGTACAGCAATAAATGGATATCTCCAAATTCTGGCAAATTTACACTCGGCAGGTCTGAATTATTATAAATTTCGATTAAGTCCGTGATAAATAATATAAAGAGCAGTGGGGAAAGTGGTTCTCCCTGGAGGACTCCCGAGTTTATCTTAATACTTTCCGTGAATTATCCCTTCCATCTGATAGCTATAGTTGCTTGTTCGTAGTAACTTCTGATCGTACTTATGAATTGGTAACTTATGCCTAAGTTGTAAAGTTTTTTCCAAAGTATTGAGTGAGGTACAGTATCAAATGCCTTCCTTAGATCGACAAAAAAGACATATAGTTTTCCCCTCTTTTTTCTTAATGATAGTTGGATTAAAGTAGTTAGTGTAAATATGTGGTCAATACATGATCTTCCTTTTCTAAATCCCGCTTGGTTTTCCGGTACAACCCTTCTTCCCTCGACCCATTCCTCCAGTCTTGATCTTAGGATTGAAGTGAAAAGCTTTGATACATTGCTAATCAGTGCAATACCTCGGTAGTTGGAGGGGCTGTTCTTATAACCATTTTTAAAGATTGGGTGTATAGTGGAATTAGTCCAAATTGCTGGGTATTTTCCAGTCGTCATAACACTATTGTAGAGTTGTTTCAACAGCAGTATGTACGAATCAGGGAGTATTTTTAATACTTCATTGGGGATGCCATCGGGCCCGCATGCCTTGTTACTCTTCAAACCAGCTATCTCCTTGTATATGTCTGCATTGGTTAGCTCTGTGTCCAATATAGGATCGTTCTGAGAAATCACATTATGTAAATTACAAATTCTCAATTTTTTCTCTGTAGTCATTAGTTCGCGGTAAAAGTTCAGCCAGTCCTGTATATCTATTTCTCCTTGGATTATAGATGTGCTTTTGTAGAGCGCAATAGTTTTCCAGAAGGTCTTTGAGTCTTTAGCATTTCTGAGTATTTCCTGTTTTTCATTATCAAAGCCTTTTCTTTTTAGATCCAATAAAGAAAGATATTTCTTTCTGGAGGAAGCATAACATTCCCTGTCTTCCAATCTATTTGTTTTACGATATTTCTTCAGACTTTCTTTTGCCAGTTTTTTCAAATCATAGCAGTCCTTATCGAACCACGGCTTAGATTTCCTGGGGCGGCCCTTAATTGAGTACGTTATTTTTGCAGATGACATTGCTTCCAAAATTCGCTGATTGAAAGTGTATACAAGGTCATCGGAGGCTGGTATGTATTTTCCCGCAATTCTTCCAGTTTCATTTTAAACATTGCGAGTCCCTCGGCTGACCATCTATATCTCGTAATATTATAATCTTCCCGTTTGTTTTTTTTCTCATTGAAGTTTTGGCCTTTTATCGTTAAAACCAAAGGGTGGTGGTCAGAGTACAGTTGGTCATCGACTTTGAAGTCCAGTAAAATTTGTAGTGAACCCTGTGAGAGTGTATGCAATAGTCAATAGTCGAAGAGCCTCTTTCAGATATGTATGTAAAATCTCCATCTTTATCCCCTCTAGATCTTCCATTAACTATTGTCAAAGAATTATCTTCCAGGAAATCAAGAAGTTTATCAGACAAAGATGATATTATATGATCTTTGGCCCTTCTTTCCGATGTTAGAGGGAGCTGGAAATTAAGTGGATTGTGTAGTCCTCCCAACTTCCCAGTTCTGATGTTTAAATCTCCAAGTAAAATTATTTCCTTTCCATCTGCTATTTGCTTTTGAATGTATGTAGACAGTTTATCTAAGTTATGCAGCTGTATTTGGTTTGGAGGAAGGTATACAAATATTAAACAGATAACATGTTGGAGGGCTCTTGTGTTTGTTGATAAGAAAATAGATAACCAAGTGCCATCCTTTTCTGAACTGTCTAATCTATATTGCCCGCCTTCTCTAAAACCGACAATCATACCCCCTGACCCTCTTCCCCTTCCAGATTCTTTGGTGGCAGGTAATTCGATAATTTGATAATCTTTTAGTGTTATGTTAGTCCTGTTCAGGCACCATGTTTCAAGTAGAGCAAAATTTTCGTAGTTCTTTATGTGCTCGAGGAGTGGAAATATCGAAAGAATCCTATAGAAACCATTTACATTCCAACATATTATTTTTTCCGCGATGTCTCGCGAATTTTCAGAAATATTTGCATTGTCAGCGTCTTGAAAATCAAATTTACATGTATTTGTGTCGAAGTAACTTTCCGTTATTTGATTGTTGGGTGGAGAATTAATTTATGATTTTGATGTCATATTTCTTCTATTTACACAATTGTTTCTACGAGGTTGTTGCTATATAGCAGCTCCTGTGCTATCAACAACTTGGCCATTCATCACTTTACAGACTTTATCATTTACAAAAAGCTTGTTATCTCTCAACTTCGATTTTATTCCCCTTTCACCCAATTCTTTCCTTTTTTGCAATTAGGATGCGCCGTTGCTCTCTAACATTTTTACTATAATCTTTACTTATCGAAATTTTAGTATCTCTGAGTTTGTAGGCATTTTTAAATATTTTTGCTCTATCAGCATAATCAGGCACCACAACAAGAACTGGTGCATTGGATCCTCGTGAGAGTCGGTGACATTCTGTTATTTTTAAATCATCTCCGATTTCGATTTTATCTCTAATTATGTTTTGAATCTTTAAGTTACAATCTGCCTGATTTTCGTCACCCTCCCTCTCAATACCATAGAACACTAGATTGGGCTCACGCAGTCTCGTCTCAAAAAATTCGACTCTAGCCCCCAGTTCATTTACCTTTAGCGAATTACATGAAGCCAATTTTTCGGTAGCCTGTTGAGACTCTATACATTTAGTTAGCTTCTCCTCTATATTGCAGAATCGCATATCCCAATCGTCCATTCGAGTCTCTATTTTGGTAAGTCTTATGTCAATTCTCTCTCCTAGACTCTTTATTTCCGCCGCCATGTTTAAGATTAGCATTTTTAGCTCGCCATCTAATGATTCTCTCTCTCCTGAGTGTACTGGCGCAGTCAATGTAGTTTGCTTTTTGGTTGGGGGGCCTGGGTTTTGTTCAATGCCTGAGATAAATAATAGAGCCAGAATGATACATAGCAGTCTTTTTTTGGTTACCAGATATATTCTCAGATGGTAAGTTTATATTTAGACCACATTGTCCATCATTATCCCTTCGTACTGAGATTTTTGCATAGTGCGTTACCTTGAGTAAATTTACATATTTAGTGTTGCATACCACAAGTATTAAGATTAACAGTATTATCCCTTTCATAGTATAAGGCAAATATACACTGAAATATTAAATTACAAAACTATTTTAGGGGCGTAATATTCTTTTTAAAATAAAACAATTTCTACTGTCCTTACTGCAATGGAAAAATTGAAGGGAGGGCCTGGCTCATCAGTGGTGAACCCTCCCAGCGGTTTCGCCAGTTTAATCTACCATACCGCTGTTATATTGCATTTTTGGTAGTAACAATTATTCCCAAAAATGCAATATAACAGCGGTGTGGTAGATTAAACTGGCGAAACCGCTGGGAGGGTTCACCACTGATGAGCCAGGCCCTCCCTTCAATTTTTCCATTGCAGTAAAGACAGTAGAAATTGTTTTATTTTAAAAAGAATATTACGCCTCTATAATAGTTTTGTAATTTGATAACAGATGGCGCGCTAGTGTATCGTAACATAACTGAAATATTAGTAATATAAACTATATTTACCGGAGCGGTGTTGCACGTGCTGTTTATTGTCCGGCCACCTAGCGGCGAATCTTCTTAGATAAAATCACTCTTAACAATAAAAGTCTTCTGTTCTTTATTTTTGGGCCATAGCCGCGTGTCATCCACAACCATCCTGCGGTCTTCACATATTGCATCTAGGCTGGAGGCAATAATAGCCATCTTGACCTATTCAATTTTTGGACCATAGTCTAACGTCACTCGTAGCATAAACTATCTTTGACCTTTAAAACAAGCCTCAATGTGTCACTCAGAGCAACAGCCATCTAGGGTCCTGTTTTAGCTACTTCCGAAGTTACACTCACAGCCACCGTCCTATTGATCCTGTAATACAGCCTTTTGTAGACTGCAATTATAACTACACAAGAATAGTGTCAAAATGAAAGAGTTATCTATAACCACAACTTTATTATAATAAAATTATTTCGATCAAGATCTTCCTCAGTCAATCAAAAATTGTTGCAAAAGTAATAAATACTTTACACATAAGGCAAGGCAATAACGCGCTATCTATATATAAGAAATAAAAATTGACTAAGAACGATATTTTTCATATGAAAAATAAATTTGACCAGTTTGCATTGGGATAATGTGCTGCACGAGGAAAACCAATCCTGTTTATTCATTTTACAATTTCACATCGAGCTGAGGAAGAAGAGCTTGTACGAAAGCTTCTGATGTAACAAATATGAGTTGTAGCTCAAATTGGTTTTATTATTACGGCGAATACATAATAATACATAATACAATTACCTTATACATAATACAAAGACATTATGCATAACGACGAATAATATTATTACGGCGAATACATAATAATGGCATCTGCCCTCTAAGCGGAACACTGTGGGTTCGATTCCCATCCCTGGACACTTTTATTTTTCCGTTTAACATTACTCTTCACAATTCATCCTATCATACTTCATCCCTAAGGTTAGAAATAATCGCTATTTCTCCTTAAAACAAATTTCGATTTTTCGTTCAAAAGAAACATTTGCGGTGTAATTGCAATTTTCTTTTTACATAATAATACATAATACAAAGACATTATGCATAACGACCAGAAATATTTTTACGGCGAATACATAATAATATGTACATTAGATAATAAAAGGCATATATTGTATTTAATAAATAATTTAATATAATGGATTTATTAAATTCAATATATGCCTTTTTTATCTAATGAACTAGCGGATGTGCCCGGCTTCGCCCGGGTTTTACCCGAGTGAATGTTTGTCTAACGAACATTTGTTAAAACAATTCTCTTTAAACTTATAAAACGTACTCGGCTTCGCCAGGGGTTTTACCCGAGTAAAGGTTTGTCTAGCGAACATTTGTTAAAACAATTCTCTAAAAACTTATTAAAAAATAAAAAAGATATATTTTGATAATTTGAAACTCGTAAATTTGAATCTCTCGATAAAGTGAACATTTTTTCCCGGTCCCTGTGTGCCTTGTCATCCTGAATTTAGTCTTTCCTAATTCTCTACATTAGAAAATCATAGTTTTATCTAGTGAACATTTTTTCCCGGTTCCTTGAGAAATACTCGATAATTTGAATAAAATCAATATTAATTGGTTCCCTCGGTAATTGGAAGTTAAAGGAATAGTATCTTCGGCTTGGCTTTTTATATTATATTTACTCTTCATTGTTGGCTTTTTATCTTACATTCATTTTTCATTGTTGGCTTTTTATATTACATTTACTCTTCATTGTTGGCTTTTTATCTTACATTCACTCTTCATTGTTGGCTTTTTATCTTACATTCATTCTTCATTGTTGGCTTTTTATATTACATTCACTCTTCATTGTTGGCTTTTTTATCTTACATTCATTCTTCATTGTTGGCTTTTTATATTATATTCACTCTTCATTTTTGGCTTTTTATCTTACATTCACTCTGTTGGCTTTTTATATTACATTTACTCTTCATTGTTGTCTTTTTATCTTACATTCACTCTTCATTGTTGACTTTTTATATTATATTTACCCTTCTTTGTTGGCTTTTTATCTAACATTCATTCTTCATTGTTGGCTTTTTATATTACATTTACTCTTCATTGTTGGCTTTTTATCTTACATTCACTCTTCATTGTTGGCTTTTTATCTTACATTCATTCTTCATTGTTGGCTTTTTATATTACATTCACTCTGTTGGCTTTTTATCTTACATTCATTCTTCATTGTAGGCTTTTTATATTACATTCACTCTTCATTGTTGGCTTTTTATCTTACATTCACTCTGTTGGCTTTTTATATTACATTTACTCTTCATTGTTGGCTTTTTATCTTACATTCACTCTTCATTGTTGGCTTTTTATATTATATTTACTCTTCATTGTTGGCTTTTTATCTTACATTCATTCTTCATTGTTGGCTTTTTATATTATATTTACTCTTCATTGTTGGCTTTTTATCTTACATTCATTCTTCATTGTTGGCTTTTTATATTACATTTACTATTCATTGTTGGCTTTTCATCTTACATTCACTCTTCATTGTTGGCTTTTTATCTTACATTCATTCTTCATTGTTGGCTTTTTATATTACATTTACTCTTCATTGTTGGCTTTTTATCTTACATTCATTCTTCATTGTAGGCTTTTTATATTACATTCACTCTTCATTGTTGGCTTTTTATCTTACATTCACTCTGTTGGCTTTTTATATTACATTTACTCTTCATTGTTGGCTTTTTATCTTACATTCACTCTTCATTGTTGGCTTTTTATATTATATTTACTCTTCTTTGTTGGCTTTTTATCTTACATTCATTCTTCATTGTTGGCTTTTTATATTACATTCACTCTTCATTGTTGGCTTTTTATCTTACATTCATTCTTCTTTGTTGGCTTTTTATCTTACATTCATTCTTCATTGTTGGCTTTTTATATTACATTTACTATTCATTGTTGGCTTTTTATCTTACATTCACTCTTCATTGTTGGCTTTTTATCTTACATTCATTCTTCATTGTTGGCTTTTTATATTACATTTACTCTTCATTGCTGGCTTTTTATCTTACATTCACTCTTCATTGTTGGCTTTTTATCTTACATTTACTATTCATTGTTGGCTTTTTATCTTACATTCACTCTTCATTGTTGGCTTTTTATCTTACATTCATTCTTCATTGTTGGCTTTTTATATTACATTCACTCTTCATTGTTGGCTTTTTATCTTACATTCATTCTTCATTGTTGGCTTTTTATATTACATTCACTCTTCATTGTTGGCTTTTTATATCATATAGAAAATCATAGTTTTATCTAGTGAACATTTTTTCCCGTGTCACATTGCCATGTCATCCTGAGATAATCTTACTTTTGATGAATAATATTTAAGATAACAAACTTAGTGATAAGAAAACCTGTTAACATCGTCACAATGGGGGCGCTGCTTGCGAGTTAAATCTACAAATCTGCAAGTAACTCTAAGGATATTCAAGATATTCATGTAATTATTTTTCAAAAACCTTCCCGGTGATATACCTAATAATATCCCAAAATTTCACGGCGATTGGATGTATGGTTTTTGAATCTATAGAGTACAAACAAACAAACAAACAGACAGACAGACATTCAATTTTATATATATATAGATTAAGTATGGATTGCTCTATTTTCAAAGCATAATAATACATAATACAATTATTTATACATAATACAAAGACATTATGCATAACGACGAATAATATTTTAAGGCGAATACATAATAATACATAATACAATTACTTTATACATAAAACAAAGACATTGTGAAGAAAAGTCGGGTAATCGTTTCACAAAACACTGATGCGAAATTCGGTAGAAGAATTCGCAGTGATAATTCTTTTGTGGGCTGTTGCAAGGATTTAAATCAGATCACTAAATAGCAGAAAGGAGAGGGTAAAAGTCTCCTTCGAACTAACTTTATTAAAACATGTTAAGAGGACAGAGGAAAACACCCAACTCGTCAGCAGCAGACCAGGCCGTCCTCCCCTCCCTTTTTTATTGCCGGCTGGCGCAGCTGGGGCTTGTTTGTTTACAGTCACCCGAGGCGTCGTTGTCCGACGTCCCGAAGTGGATCTCCATTATTCCACATACTCCCACCTGTTTTCCTCTAGGCACACAGGAAAACAATAATAATCGTCCAATCGGTTGGGTATAGAAACGGTTCTTCCCGATCTAGTCTGTATATTTGTAGTTTTCTCTTTATCGTTCAGCAAACGCGAAAAAGCTGCTGTTGATGATATTTCCAAGGGATATATTTTCTGAATAGGTCTTAGGAAGGTTCCTACTGCGGTTTTCACCTTCATTAATCTCTTCACTCTATCTCTTCCAAATAATATCTCCTCGATCACTGCTAATGGCCAGAAGTTACGCTTTTTATTGTCCATACCAACAAGGACAACATCCCCAGCCTGGAGTTTTGGATTGTAAATGCGTCTGTTTCTTTGGACCAGGAGGGACAAATATTCCTTCCTGAATCGTGATTTCAACTCCTCCCTCAGCTTGCTCAAATAGCGCAGTTTCTGTGTCGTTGAATTAGGTCCCATATTCTGGCACTCGGGAAACTCGACATCTGTCTGTTCTTGTAGAAACATGGAAGGTGATATTGTCACAAGATCATTCGGATCGTCGCTGACATAAGTCATGGGCCTTCCATTCATCACTGCCTCTGCATGACACAGCAGGGTCATCAATTGTTGATATGTCAATGTTGATGTTCCGAGCATTCTTTTTAGTATATCTTTGAGGGAACGAATCAATCTCTCCCACCATTCACCCCACCAGGCAGCAGTGGGCGGGATGAATTTCCATTCAATACGCTTCACTTTCCCGTCGTTAGAAACGCGTTTCCAGTCAATCTGTTTAAAGAAGTTATTGGCTCCTACAAAATTTGTTCCGTTATCGCTGAAGATTGTGGATGGACGTCCTCGTCTCTTGATGAATCTCCCCAGGGCCATTCGGAAATATTCTGTGCTGAGAGATATTACCAGTCCCAAATGTCCACAGCGGTACACAGCACAGGTGAAGAGAACAACCCAGGTCTTGGTCCGATCTTTCAGATAGAGCGGGCCCGCCAGATCAATCCCTACCACCTCGAATACCTTGGCGTTATGTACTCGAGTGGCAGGTAGTGGAGCGTCTTCCACCACAACGGGTTTAGCGGAGAAGCGGCGACATGTGACACATTTTCTCACTATTTTCTTAATGGTCTGTCTCTCTTTTACTATCCAATATTTTTCCCGAAGTTTGTTCATCAAAAATTGTACACCAGCTTGGCAATTCTCAACGTGTGAATCACATATCATTTTTTCAATCAACGGATGAGTCTCATGTAATAGTACTGGCAAACGGAAGCCAAATTCGTCGCTGCTGTAAATTAATTTTGTTTTCACCCGCAAGATTCCTTCTACTTCACATATCTTCAGGCCAGGTATAGAGTGGCTAGGAAAAACACTCGGCCTGAACTAATTTCAAAAGCGCTAGCTCCGCTTCATCGATCTCCTTCATGGAAAGTTCGCCCTTTACTTTCGTTGAAGATCGGAGGTTGTTGATGAATCTTCTAATTCACGCCATCATCCGCACATTTTTTATGAACGAGGAGAAATATTTCATGTCACAACAGCAATTTTCTTCCTTTCCGCACAGATTTCTTCTTCATTCAGGTCTTTATACCTGGAAGGCCAATATTTTTCGGAGAGTTTTAACCAGGAAGGGCCCTCCCACCATCTAGACTGTAACAGTTGGGAGAGGCTGCATCCTCTGGAGGGTAAATCAGCTGGATTGCACTCGCTAGGAACATATCTCCAATCTCCTGGATCACTAATTCTGAATTTCTCTTTCACGCGATTCCCGACGAAGGTACCCAAATGGTCATCGTGCTTTATCCAAGCGAGGACTGTTGTGGCATCAGACCAGAATAAATTTGTGATACCTTTGAACTCTAGAAATTCATAGATCATCTTATTTAACCGTGCTCCTACAACACAGGCTAATGGTTCAAGTTTTGGTATCGTGGGTTTCTTGAGAGGCGCGACTCGAGACTTAACCGCCATCATATGTACTTAAACTTTGTCATTTATAACCCTTAGGAAAGGTTGGAAATCATCTCGTACATGTTAGGTCCTTTTTCAAGACAGTCATTTGAAGATGGGGATCTATAGACCTTGCTAGGAGCATCAAAAACAGGCCTGATAGGCGTAGTCCCACTGGAAGGTTTCACCACCGGACGATGAGGCAGATAGAAGACCTCAGCGTCGTCTTGTTCAGCTGGGACTTTCTCAATTATCCCATCAGCCAACCAGCCTCGGATAATATCATAATAGTCCTCATAAAGATTCAAAGATATTAATTTCTTAGTCGTCTGTTCGAATCTCTTCATAGCAATCTCCCGGTTGTCCGCGATTCTAGCTTTCTCCACAGTCCACGGGAGGGAAACAACATATCTTCCAGAAACAGAATGTTGGACTGCTTTTAGAAAATGTCGCCGCGCCATTGCGTCTCTCTGATCTCTCTGTTTAACCTCAATAGGATCCATAATGCCAAGAACATCGAGATTCCACAGATTGGTTATACTGCTATCCGAAATTGTCCTCGTTGTAACATGATGAGCGAGTGAAACGTCACTACCTGGCTGACATTCTCCCAATAAAGTCCAGCCAAAACGCGACTGCGACGCAGTCAAGTCATTTGACATCATACAAGATTTCATCATGAAAGTAAATCTCAACATATCGCATCCTAGAAGTATTTCAATTTCCTTGTCATCCTTTCCAATATCAGGAACCTAGATTCTGCGGGCTTTGAGTTCTTTCATCCATGGCCCGCGGCTCAGTCTTGGTAAGTTACCACAGATATTTTGTTGATCAAGAAGCTTCGCGACTATTTTAAAATTCCCTGATGCATGACCCAAATTCACTCTGTATTCTTGGTTGACACTTTCACTAGTATGGCCTCCAAACACCACATGTTTAACTGATTCCTGGCCAATGGGAGATAGTCCGAGATCCAGGTAAGTTTTAATTCTATGGTGTGAGCTAGAAGCGATGCTCACTTCACTGGTCGTGGAACAAGATGCAGCGACCTTTGGTTTAACAAGAGCCAGACATTTTTTTATATATCTTCTTATATCTAAAGGTATATTCCAAGGCTTCCTCATCGCCTTGCTCTAATTCCTCTTCGCTAACGTCTGAAGTTAGCATGAAGTCTCTTATCCTGCCTTGAATCACAAGAAGCTCACTGTGAGTTTCTTCAACTACTTTTCTATTATTTTCAATGTCCTCTACAGGTATTGGTGGAGTACTTGACAGAAACTCTTCTGTCGTCTTCAAGATGCGAGTTAGTCGCTTTCTAAGTAAATTTATATGCCTTTTTTAAAATTTCCATTTTCAAAATAAACTATAAACAAAAGGTAAAACAAAAGGTACTTATCTTTAGTCTTGACTTGTACGCGCCCGTTCAATCCACTTGATCTTGCCTTGTCAGAAGCCCACCCGCGGGGACGCTACTTTGTGAAGAAAATGTCGGCTAATCGTTTCACAAAACACTGATGCGAAATTCGGTAGAAGAATTCGCAGTGATGATCCTTTTGTGGGCTGTTGCAAGGATTTAAATCAGATAACTAAATAGCAGAAAGGAGAGGGTAAAAGTCTCCTTCAAACTAACTTCATTAAAACATGTTAAGAGGACAGAGGAAAACACCCAACTCGACAACAGCAGACCGGCTGGCGCAGCTGGGGCTTGTTTGTTTACAGTCACCCGAGCCGTCGCTGTCCAACGTTCCGAAGTGGATTTCCATTATTCCACAGACATTATGCATAACGACGATTAATATTATTACGGGGAATACATAATACACAATCACTTATTTTATACATAATACAAAGACTTTATGCATAACGACGAATAATATTATTACGGCTAATACATAATAATACATAATACAATTACCTTATACATAATACAAAGACATACATAACGACGAATAATATTACGGCGAATAATATTGGTATTTCAATTTTTTGCAAGTGTTTACGAACTTTTGGGACAATCTTGTATGATATCAAAATATAAAAAATATCCCCTATTATTGTAACTTTCTTGAAACCAATAAAGTTCTGACTGCTAGAAGACAGTTGGGAGGAAAGGTTAAAAGGAGATGTACTGGACAGTCATATCAGCACGTCTGTTCCTAGGGACGTGGTCTTCTTGTCGCCGCTAATGTTTATTTACATTATTACGTATACTAATGATAAAATGTACCCCAGGGTTAAATAACAATATTTTTTCACACAACGGAGGCATGAGAATGTTTTAAAGTATATTAATTTATGTTAAATGGTATTGGGATTATTTTAAGTGGCAGATAAAAATGAAATAAGCATAGTAACTGTACATTGATACTTTCAGCTTTTAATGTAAAATTTAAAGCGTATTAATTCGAAAATTACCCAATTTTATAGAACCCATCATAGAACATTTTTCTATTATTTTATGGGTAGAACCTAGTGCTGAAGTTTGACTGTAGTTCGTCAGTTAACTATGTATATTGATCTAGTCGCTACATGGTAGCTCTCTACACAGCTACGTTCTCTGTTAGTTTACAACATCTAACTATTAGCAGGGATAGTTTAAACTTACGTAGTTCGGCTGAATATCGGTGTGGTTCCATTCTAGACCTGCGATAACGGTTTGTTTCACATGTTCTATATAGTTAATTCATGTCTAGTTATTTTATCTATTCTAAATGCACAGTATAGACAGGTGGGATTACATTGAACGAACAATTCAGCTAAACTACAATATAAAACTTCGTTATATTCTCTCCCGCATATAAAAGTTATTTCCTGGTCCCATTCTCAAATTGAATTTTCAAATTTACCCCTGTATATGATACTTTTCTCCAGCTTATAGTTCACCTTCGAGTAAGATCCCACTATAGCTTGATCATAGCACAGTTTTACCTCAACATTCGAGATGCTCTCGCTAATTGGTTTGAAATATTCAGCAAATTATTTCATAATCGATGTTTTATTTATGGTTTCATCAATAATTTTAGGTTAACAATTATACCATGTTCTTCTACTGCAGCAAGAAACAAATTGGGAGGCTTTGATTTAATAGGGAATGCTCCCAGAGGTTTTCCAGTACAAAGGATCCATTTCTGATTATCCAGGCCCTCCAATATTCTTATGATTGCAGTAGTTATAAAGAAATAAAAAAAGGATGTTGAGTTAAAACTCAGGGTTATAAAATGGAACTCTGAGTTCCAAATTCCATTCCCAGATAGCGAAGAGGATCACGCTAAGATGTTTCCAGCAACAAAAGAAGGTGGGTGTTACCATCGTCCAGGATGGTGACCACAATCCCGCGGCCTGTGATGTTCATGTCCCACACCTCGGTGACATGGTGGTCGAGCTGAGGCAGGCCGGACATGTCGCGTGTGTCGTGCTGTGTCACAACCACTGTCACTGGACCAACTTCAGGTATATCAGTCCCCCCTAGGACCTATATGCTCCTCCCAAATGATTGATCATAACCACAGTCTGGTGATAAGACATTAAAATGGTTTCTCTCTTCATCTGGTCCACAAATGTAGTACGAGGTGTCTTCTTGATCGTGTGACTTCAACGGGCCTTTCCGTCGTTAGGTATGCCGTCATATCCTATCACATATGGCCTATCCAATTCTGTCTTTGTTATTTCGAAATATTAAGAAAAAATAGTACAAATGTGATATTGTACTGGGATAAGTTGCATAAATTAAGAAAGAAAAAAAGGCATTTCCTTATCGTGCAACTGAAAGTTGCTGAGGGTTTTCGCCATTTATCGGAATAAATATAAACTATTCGTTGATTTGTAATTATTCCAGAATAGGCCAAATACCTATTCTTGATCTTTCAAGAGATTGAAACTGATTTTATTCAATGTTCATATAAGGTTATATATGGTTTAATAAAAAATTGAGTAAATTGATTAATCGAGAAAAGCTAACCACGTACGCGTTTCGGACTGTTGACCTTCGTCAGCGTGGTGCAAGCTATACCTGAACGAGCAAAAACTGGTCATCCTGAAAAATCATGAAACGGGTATTTAAGGCCAGCATTTCAGTTGCACGATAAGGAGATGCCTTTTTCTTTCTTAAAATATTAGGAGTTATTGTTTTATCTTGCCACGAATCTCTTGCGCTAAAATACGCAGAAGATTGAAACAGTTGTAAAAATAAAATTTGATTTGACGGCCGTCTATTTTTTTCACAAAACTACCTCCACGAGTAGGAGCACAAAAAATCAAATAGGGTTCTGGAACCTCTCTTAGAAATGATAAAATAGAACTGTTTCTAACACTGTAAGTACACAGTGTATAAGCAGTCAGTCACAAACCCCTACACCAACTATGATTACCATATGTACGGTGGGATAAGTGACAACATTAGTTTCAAATAAAAGGTAGAAATTTAAAGAGGTTTAATTGGTGTTTTCTTCTCAGAAAACGATTAATAAAAGTTAAAGTAGCCTTTCTGATGAAATACACGTAACCAATGCAGTAGAAACTATTTAATGAAATTAAAAATATATTTTTTGACATTTTCATCTCTCTCTCTATCTATAAATACGTATATTCTCAGCTTACCAGGAAACATCTCTTCAGTTTATTAAATGATGGAATGTGTTTGAAATATTATGTTCCTTTCAATCTACTGCTGTTCTTATGATGTAGGTCGCATGTACATATATTGTCAACTTATGACCTGTATCTTATTTAGCTTAAAGCAAGTAGTTGAGTAGTTTTGAGATCCGTACTCACCAAGTACCACTGGTTAGGCCAGAGCTGATCATTAAACCTTCTCTGTTCTGCTAGAAGTTCCAAGTGACCTCGGCCCTCTGAGGGCATCGGACCTCTCTTCACTCTCTCTTTGACATACTGCTGCTCGGCCCACGCTACCTGGACACAAGGATTAAAGCTGCAAAATTTCTTATAACATTCTAATTTGAGGCATGTTAATAGAGAAATATATATGATATTTATTTGATATTACATATATTGGAGAAATAATCGGATTATGAATGTATACAAAAATGTTGGATTGGCCAAAAATTAGTATGGAATCCAAAAAGGATTGAAGCTGTCACCAACTTAAAATTCCTTTTACTAAATAAATAAGTGTATTCCAGTCGAATAAACTGTTCCATCTTAGTACAATCTCTGCTTTGATATTGCATCCTGTTTGTTCTAACCTTACCGCGCGCTTCACGACGAGGGCTTACAGAAGAGTCATCCTCCATTAAACAATACCACAAATCTCTGCCCTTCTACAGGAAAACATAAATAAACGAATAAAACACCGCCTGATGCTAAACTATTACAAAAACTAATAATAGTTTATTTATGTTCTCCTAAAGAAGGGTAGAGATGCCCGAAAGTTTGAGACTAGGTTAATAAAATGAAAAGAAACTTATCTCCAGAAATCTGTGGTATTGTTTAATTTATGTCCAGGAGATTTAAATAAATTGATATGAAAGCTATCCTCAATGTTTTAAAATATATAGTTCCGGTTTTTGATCAATTTTTATTTGCAAATGTTTATCGATACTATTGTAAAATCCGCAGGATTTCTATATATACGGTACCGAAGAGTTTTGTTAACCTGAAAATTGTATTCTTATATGGTTTATATTTCTCATTTGTGTTCATTTTACTGAAATAACTCATTTGAAAATTGTAAATCTAAATATTGAAAAATATCGGTTGTAATATATGCACAAAAGTACTCTACTAGAAAACAGGGCAGTCTCGAAGGATGTTTTGGTTCCGGGGCGAGAAGATTTCACCATATCACACAAGGTTCTTCTCTCTAAACACTTTCTCTTTCAAATATAACACCTAATATTTTAATATTATCTCGATCCAACATTGAGATTTATATAAGATGGGATTGTTGTTTTGGAGGCATTATAATTATTTACCACTTTTTGTGGCCTTCATGCAGTGCCTATGAACGAGCGCCTGAGTGCGACCACCTTCTTTGGAAGCAGTTCTAGTCCCCGCGGTTTCTCTAGTTCAATTCACCAGACAGCTTCAACTGGTGTATTGCTTATATATATTATTTTTATATAATTTTTATAGCAAGGTTTATTTGCTATGTTAGACTTTTGTGATTATACAATTTATATATGGCTTTTCTCCGAACTCCTAGTACAAGACAAGCAAATACAAATAGGTGAAAAATGGTCACATCTCTCCTTTAATAGATATAGCAAAGCAATGTATTCATTTGATCATCTTTTGTGAACGTCGAATACGCATATTAATGTATAGTTCATCAGCATGACAAATGCGTTCATAATACACAAACTGCATATGGTTATGAGCTATATCCCATGCCCAATACGGACGCTACAAAATATAGCTGCCTCTCTACCAATGAGGATCATAGATCCGAAAGCTTGGTCGGATTTTGATCCTATTTATCAGAGCTGGTGTTTTTGATTATTCCCTGATCCGAAGTTACACGTTCTGTGTAAAGAAGTTCAAAGAAATACATTATTTGAATGGTTTATTAAAGAAGGGGTATTTTTTAAATGAAATAATAATAAAAAAAATAATTATCTCGCAAAGCTACAAAGACATTTAAGAGCTTAATCAAAAAAGAGAATAGGACTTACCCTGACATCGTCAGAAAGACGCTTTGTGAGATGTGGGGCTTCTCTTTTACTTCGTGTGGGATGATCCCGTTTCTTCAAGATGTAGGTGTCCTCGAACCCTCGTACCTGGACAATCCACTGTTTATTCCTGTCTTCCAACAACAACACACCAAGTCTAAAGATCAATAATAGAACAATGGAATCGACCAACAACCCGCATTCAATCACTAGACATAGAAATAAAATATCAAATTTAGAGCCATCCATCGCTGTAAATGATAAATAAGTTTTCACAGACACATCTCTCTTATACAACAATGTGAATAAAAATCGAATATAAAATGATTTATAATTTTCAGACGAATAGAGATATATCTGAACACACAGTTTAAATCTCTAATTTCACATATACAGAAACCCCATAAAGCTATAATACAAGTTGCGTTTACATTAATTTCCAAGACTGGTTAGAACATATTTTATTTAGAGGAAGCATATGCGTCATAAATAGTTCAAATTTCCTATAACAGATGGCGCGCTAATGCATCGTGTTTATATTAAGTATATTTATACCTTTCCCGTACCTTGATAAAGGTCGGCGTACTGCCTAACAGTAAAAAAGGTAAATAGAATAATTTTTGATCCAATATTTGCTCTTCTTTATAGGCAGATTTGAAAACGGATTGTTTTAATTTCAAAATAATATATATATATAGTTATCACTATAATTTGGAAGCTGCAGTAAATCCTCGCGTGAGCATCCCATCTAGTATGCGATC
>CP092871.1:49897430-50022319 GCA_030710605.1 Cordylochernes scorpioides
TGAAGAATGAATGTAAGATAAAAAGCCAACAATGAAGAGTGAATGTAAGATAAAAAGCCAACAATGAATAGTAAATGTAAGATAAAAAGCCAACAATGAAGAGTGAATGTAAGATAAAAAGCCAGCAATGAAGAGTAAATGTAATATAAAAAGCCAACAATGAAGAATGAATGTAAGATAAAAAGCCAACAAAGAAGAGTAAATATAATATAAAAAGCCAACAATGAAGAGTGAATGTAAGATAAAAAACCAACAATGAAGAGTAAATGTAATATAAAAAGCCAACAGAGTGAATGTAAGATAAAAAGCCAACAATGAAGAGTGAATGTAATATAAAAAGCCAACAATGAAGAATGAATGTAAGATAAAAAGCCAACAATGAAGAGTGAATGTAATATAAAAAGCCAACAATGAAGAATGAATGTAAGATAAAAAGCCAACAAAGAAGAGTAAATATAATATAAAAAGCCAACAATGAAGAGTGAATGTAAGATAAAAAGCCAACAATGAAGAGTAAATGTAATATAAAAAGCCAACTGAGTGAATGTAAGATAAAAAGCCAACAATGAAGAGTGAATGTAATATAAAAAGCCAACAATGAAGAATGAATGTAAGATAAAAAAGCCAACAATGAAGAGTGAATGTAATATAAAAAGCCAACAATGAAGAATGAATGTAAGATAAAAAGCCAACAAAGAAGAGTAAATATAATATAAAAAGCCAACAATGAAGAGTGAATGTAAGATAAAAAACCAACAATGAAGAGTAAATGTAATATAAAAAGCCAACAGAGTGAATGTAAGATAAAAAGCCAACAATGAAGAGTGAATGTAATATAAAAAGCCAACAATGAAGAATGAATGTAAGATAAAAAGCCAACAATGAAGAGTGAATGTAATATAAAAAGCCAACAATGAAGAATGAATGTAAGATAAAAAGCCAACAAAGAAGAGTAAATATAATATAAAAAGCCAACAATGAAGAGTGAATGTAAGATAAAAAGCCAACAATGAAGAGTAAATGTAATATAAAAAGCCAACTGAGTGAATGTAAGATAAAAAGCCAACAATGAAGAGTGTGTTGCAGATCCACTGTCTTTTTTTTGTGTGTGCATTTTAATTTCACATTTTATTTGAAGATAACCAGAGGGAGGCCTTCAAAAATTTAAGAAAGCCGTGTAAGAAGACGCCCTCCTCCCCCCCGCGGCGGCGGTGATGTCACCGCCCATGATGCAACTTCCGCCCTCTCGCCCCCCGCCACTCTCTTTGTTCTACTTGTTGTTGTGGTCGGCGCGTGCTCGCGTCTTGAACTCCCAAAACTCTATCTCTCTCTTTTGAAGTAATACTTTTCCTGTAATTTTTATATCAATTATAAATAAATTTCCCTTCTTCACAGCAATCATTGAGTTGCTATAGTTTTAATTGTTTTATGTTGGTTACACCGTCCAGTGATACGAATTTCATTGTTCAAAGCTCGACATTTTTTGGCGTCCGCGACAGGACGGTACAACAGCATATTTTGTAACTCAAAATGAATCGCCTCAAGAAAGGAAGAAGGCCTGTTCGTGGCCAAATCACAAAGCTCATCAACAGTGTTGAAACAGCCCTGAAGAAGCCAGTAGAAGAACTGGACAAGACAGACTTGAGGGTCTCAGCACTACAGCTTGAAGATTTATGTCGAGATCTTCATGAATGGGATGAGAAAGTAACCGAGGCCATGTTGGATGAAGAAGTGACTGAAGATGAACAGGACAAAGAATATGATGAACGTCTGAGGTACGACAGACTTATCAAAAGGATGAGAGAAGAGTTAGAAAAGGTACTGAATCCGAAGAAAGGTGTGTCGCCCCAGCCTGATGAAACCTCTTCGGATACGAGCAACAGTACAAGCCGGAGAAGAGTTCTGCTTCCCAAGAGAAAACTCCCAGAGTTTGGAGGTGATGTACGTGAATGGATAACCTTCTGGTCAAGGTTTGAAGACATCCACAACGACGAGGATCTCTCAGACTCAGATAAGTACCAATATCTTGTAGACTGCATGTTGGAAAATTCCGAAGCTCAGCAACTAGTTCTAAGTTATCCTGTCTCAGGAAAGAATTATGCTTCGGTAATCAAAGATCTTAAAGAAAGATTTGGGCGAGATAACATGCTAATAAAGGTCTATGTTCGAGATCTATTGTGGTTGGTCATCCGAAGTGCACAAGAGAGAAAGGTCAACTTTAAAGATCTTGTGACAAAGTTGAACTCTCAAATTAGGCATTTAAGTATGCTTGGTGTAACTACGGACAAATGTGCCGATATATTGTATCCTGTAGTTGAATCATGTCTACCGGAGGATGTCCTCATCTCATGGCAGCGCAGCAGTGAACCAGAAGACCTAGAAAGCTTGATGAAATTTCTTCGTCGTGAGGTCAATCAGACTAAGGATAGAGAAATGGCCTACAATAAGCATTCAGATTCCTTAGCTCAGCCTACACCAGGGAAGATAGAGACGAAGAAAAGAAGTTTCAATTCAAGGCGTGAAATTGCTACAACCTCTGGATTTATGCATTCCGACATCTCACCAACACTGCGTGAGAAATTTAAATGCATTTTCTGCGACAATGGTCATCCAAGTCAAGACTGTCGAAAAGGAATGAAAATGGGCATGGACCAGAAAAATGAGAAAATCAAGAGCTACAAGAGATGTTTTAAATGTCTGCTTCCAGGCCACAGAAGCAGGCAATGTAAAAAGAAAGTGCGCTGTGATTTCTGCAAGAGGGATGGGCATTATGCCATCATGTGTAGAGGTGTAGATCATGCTGAAACTGAAAGAAAGAGTCCACAACGACCACAGAATTCAACGCCAACTCCAGGTTCGAGTGATGTAGCTACGGTGAACGAGATGTCCAACTGTGTAAGCAACAAAGCATGCCTTGAGACATTATTAGTGAAAGTTTGGGGTCCTAAAGGTAGCAAAGTGGTACGGGCAGTAATTGATAGTGGATCATCCCAATCGTACATTTTGGAACACATTGTAAAGGATTTGGGTGTTCCTATCATGGGAGAAGAAGAGCTTGATCATGAAATATTTGGTGGGATCAGATATACTGATCGACATCGGATCTACTGCCTGACTCTATCAAGTATTGAGAATGATAGATGCATTTCATGTCCAGCATCGGCCACTAATCAAATAGCCAGATGTATAAGAAAGCCTACATTTGGTTCATGGGCTCGCGAACTTGCGTCAAAGAAGATACAGCTCTCAGCATTTAAAGCCGAAAGTGATGTGGTAGAGCTTCTCCTCGGTGCAGACATTAACCCAAAAATAGCTACAGCCAATATGATAAGATTATCGGATGATCTTATTGCTCGAGAAACATTGTTAGGTTGGGTAGTTCAAGGCAAAACGGAAGGAAAATTCCCAGATAAAAATCCTAACCAGGTTCATAACAGTATGCTGATCTCATCTTTAATGACACAAGAAATAGAGGTTTCCGATTTATGGTCTCTGGAAAATATTGGAGTCATGGATGACGGGCAAGCAGAGTCAAAGAAAGAGACAGATCAGGCTATTATGGATAAGTTTCGGACTGAAACAAAGCGATTGGAATCTGGTAGATACGAGGTGCACCTTCCATGGATAGAACCAGCCCAGAAGCTGAAAGAAAATAAAAGCCATGCCGAGAAAAGACTCCGGAAGATGACAGAGGATCTAAAGAAAAGAGGCTTTTATCACCATTACAACAAGATATTTGAAGAATGGGAGGAAAATGGGATCTTTGAAAGAATCCAGTCAGATCAAGATGATACATTAGAATACTTTCTACCACACCGAGCAGTAGTGAAATCTGGTAGCAGCACGACACCAGTACGACCGGTTTTTGATGCTTCCTGTAAGACAAAGGGTGGATGGTCTCTGAATGATTGTTTGGCGAAAGGACCCAACTTATTGGAGCTCATTCCGGATATCATGCTGAGATTTCGACTCAATAAAATCGGCGTAGTAGCAGACATAGAAAAGGCCTTCCTCCAAATATCAGTGGCAAAAGAAGACAGGCAATTTTTGAGATTTCTATGGTGGGAGGACGGCAAGCAAGAGAATCTTCGGATTTATCAACACAAGAGAGTGGTGTTCGGAGTTACATCAAGTCCTTTCCTCCTAGCTGCTACATTGAAATTACATTTGGAGCAATATGAAAGAGAAGTAATCCCATTGCTAAAATGTATGTACATGGACAACTGCGTCAATAGTGTTACTTCGTTAGAAGAAGCGCAAGTATTTCAACAGCAGTCTATTGACCTGCTCAGCCCAGCAGGATTCAATCTAAGAGAGTGGCAGATGGGAGGCCCCGGCATAGTTAACGGTGAGAATATTTCTGTGCTAGGTATGAAATGGGACACAGCTGATGACACTTTGACAATTTCGGATAAGCTAATGATGACTCCAACCTACAAGTCATTGGATCAAGAGAATGATGCCGAAATAGAAAATCAGACTCATAAATTGACAAAGAGGATTATGCTATCGGAGGCCCATGCTGTGTTTGACCCTCTCGGTTTGTTTTCTCCATTCACCATAGTGCCGAAGATCATCCTACAACAATGTTGGAAGTCCGAGTTGAAATGGGATCAGCCGGTCCCAGAGGACATTGTGAAGAAGTTTGTGGAATGGCAGAGTCAAATTCCCGAATTGTTGTCTGCCAGGATTCCAAGGTGGGTGATGAGAGATGGGTTTGAACAGGCATCACTGCATGTGTTCTGTGATGCAAGTCAAGATGCCTATGCAACCTGCATTTACTTAAGAACAGTGAAAAATAAAGAAGTAAATGTACAACTCATCGCATCAAAGGCAAGAGTAGCACCCAAAAAGAAACTTACTATTCCGAGATTAGAATTAATGTCATGCCTCATCGGATCCAGATTGACTAAGCAAGTCATGAAGATTATATCGGAATCGATTGCAATACCAGAGAATAATATTTGGTTTTGGACAGACTCCTCAACTGCACTTCGTTGGATTCAAAATGAGAAACCGTGGGCAACATTTGTCAGAAACAGAGTCAACGAAATCTGTTCTATTTCGAAGAAAGAGAATTGGCATCATGTGTCAGGGGCAAACAATCCAGCTGACCTTCCATCACGTGGGAGCAGTGTAAAGAAATTGATAGAGCATAAATGGTGGGAGGGACCCTCTTTTCTCTGGGGAGAAGAAGCAAGCTGGAATCAATTTGATCCGATTTTTGATGAAGAAGAAATCAATAAGGAATTGAAGAAGACGGTAAACATCGCTGTCAACAGCACGAAAGATAATTTCATGGACAAACTTGAGAGGTATGGAGATTATCATCGTATAGTACGGATTGTTGCTTATTTACTGCGTTTTAAAAGGAAGACCGTCTCAGATCAATCGCGACCCGGACAACATGATAAGATGTCAAAAGAAATTTCTGTAGAAGAATTCGAAGAAGCTGAAAAGGTAGTATTACGGCATATCCAACTAATAAGTTTTGGGAGAGATGACAAGCGAATAAACAAGCTCAATGCTTTTACAGATGAATATGGACTATATCGAATCAAGAGTCAACTGTATTTTGGAGAAGACGACTATGATACAAGATGCCCAATAGTTCTTCCGGGGGAAAACCAAGTAGTCAAGCTTTTGATTCGAAAAGAGCACGAGATGATGTCCCATGCTGGGATTCAAACAACTCAACAACTGGTGAGACGCCGTTTTTGGATTCTAAAAGGCAAGAGAACCATAAGAAGTATCATCTCTGCATGTGCTACGTGTCGTCGTTACAATTCCAAGAGAGTCCAGACTGAGAGCATTCCTATTCCAGCAACCAGGATTGGATCAACACCAGCATTTGGAGTGATCGGTGTGGATCTAGCTGGACCTTTGACTGAGACCGGTGGAAAGAAAATATGGGTAGTGTTGTACACCTGTGCTGTGTACAGAGCTGTACATTTGGAGCTTACAAAAACAGTGTCTACTGAAGGATTTCTTGACACTTTTCGAAGATTTGTTGCAAGACGTGGTAGACCGAGCATTGTGTACTCTGACAATGGTCTCAATTTTGTCGGATGCAATAACTTATTCAAGAAAGTTAATTGGAATGATGTCCTACGTTATGCCACCGTACAACGTATTAAGTGGAATTTCAACCCCCCAACAGCAGCATTTTGGGGAGGATGGTGGGAACGCCTTGTGGGTCTCATGAAGCAACTTATCCGAAAAGTATTGGGAGACAAAACAGTCTCATATGAAGAACTACAGACTGTGATATGTGAAGTGGAGTCAGCAATGAATTCGAGACCTTTGACCGCGATCAGTGAAGAATCTGGCTTGGTACCTATAACACCCGCCAAATTCATGTGTGACAACGCATCATGCTTATTTGTACCTGAAGCGGACATTGTCGACTCTAAGTTCCTGAAAGAAAGTCATGCAAAAGTACAAAAGTTACGCGAGACAATTCGACAGAGATTTAGAAAAGAGTACTTAGGGTTTCTGCGACAAAATACTAGAAACAAGACAAAGTCAATTAAAGAAGGCGATGTTGTACTCATGGAGGTCGATAACAAAAAGCGAACAGAATGGCCAATCGGAGTTATTGAGAAGACCTACCCGGGAAAAGATGGCATCGTTAGAGTCGCTATGATAAAAACTAAGCGTGGAAATTTTTTGCGACCTGTTCAACGGTTGTTCTTTCTTGAATCAAGCGAAAACCATTCTAAAGAAGATTTCGGAAAAAGACGTGATCTAGAGAAAGAGAAGAAGATAAATCTTGACACACCAAGTATATCACAACGGAGCATCCGAGGGAAAGATTCACCTGTTATCACAAGATCAGGAAGAGTTGTCAAGCCGCCTGACAGATATTGATCATAGTGAATCCAGAAGAATAATTACTCCATAATTATTGGTGGGAGTATGTTGCAGATCCACTGTCTTTTTTTTGTGTGTGCATTTTAATTTCACATTTTATTTGAAGATAACCAGAGGGAGGCCTTCAAAAATTTAAGAAAGCCGTGTAAGAAGACGCCCTCCTCCCCCCCGCGGCGGCGGTGATGTCACCGCCCATGATGCAACTTCCGCCCTCTCGCCCCCCGCCACTCTCTTTGTTCTACTTGTTGTTGTGGTCGGCGCGTGCTCGCGTCTTGAACTCCCAAAACTCTATCTCTCTCTTTTGAAGTAATACTTTTCCTGTAATTTTTATATCAATTATAAATAAATTTCCCTTCTTCACAGCAATCATTGAGTTGCTATAGTTTTAATTGTTTTATGTTGGTTACACCGTCCAGTGATACGAATTTCATTGTTCAAAGCTCGACAGAGTGAATGTAATATAAAAAGCCAACAATGAAGAATGAATGTAAGATAAAAAAGCCAACAATGAAGAGTGAATGTAATATAAAAAGCCAACAATGAAGAATGAATGTAAGATAAAAAGCCAACAATGAAGAGTGAATGTAAGATAAAAAGACAACAATGAAGAGTAAATGTAATATAAAAAGCCAACAATGAAGAATGAATGTAAGATAAAAAGCCAACAATGAAGAGTGAATGTAAGATAAAAAGCCAACAATGAATAGTAAATGTAATATAAAAAGCCAACAATGAAGAATGAATGTAAGATTAAAAGCCAACAAAGAAGAATGAATGTAAGATAAAAAGCCAACAATGAAGAGTGAATGTAATATAAAAAGCCAACAATGGAGAATGAATGTAAGATGAAAAGCCAACAAAGAAGAGTAAATATAATATAAAAAGCCAACAATGAAGAGTGAATGTAAGATAAAAAGCCAACAATAAAGAGTAAATGTAATATAAAAAGCCAACAGAGTGAATGTAAGATAAAAAGCCAACAATGAAGAGTGAATGTAATATAAAAAGCCAACAATGAAGAGTGAATGTAAGATAAAAAGCCAACAATGAATAGTAAATGTAATATAAAAAGCCAACAATGAAGAATGAATGTAAGATAAAAAGCCAACAAATAAGAATGAATGTAAGATAAAAGGCCAACAATGAAGAGTGAATGTAATATAAAAAGCCAACAATGAAGAATGAATGTAAGATAAAAAGCCAACAAAGAAGAGTAAATATAATATAAAAAGCCAACAATGAAGAGTGAATGTAAGATAAAAAGCCAACAATGAAGAGTAAATGTAATATAAAAAGCCAACAGAGTGAATGTAATATAAAAAGCCAACAATGAAGAGTGAATGTAATATAAAAAGCCTACAATGAAGAATGAATGTAAGATAAAAAGCCAACAATGAAGAGTAAATGTAATATAAAAAGCCAACAATGAAGAATGAATGTAAGATAAAAAGCCAACAATGAAGAGTGAATGTAAGATGAAAAGCCAACAATGAATAGTAAATGTAATATAAAAAGCCAACAATGAAGAATGAATGTAAGATAAAAAGCCAACAATGAAGAGTAAATATAATATAAAAAGCCAACAATGAAGAATGAATGTAAGATAAAAAGCCAACAATGAAGAGTAAATATAATATAAAAAGCCAACAATGAAGAGTGAATGTAAGATAAAAAGCCAACAATGAAGAGTAAATGTAATATAAAAAGCCAACAGAGTGAATGTAAGATAAAAAGCCAACAATGAAGAGTGAATGTAATATAAAAAGCCTACAATGAAGAATGAATGTAAGATAAAAAGCCAACAATGAAGAGTGAATGTAATATAAAAAGCCAACAATGAAGAATGAATGTAAGATAAAAAGCCAACAATGAAGAGTGAATGTAAGATAAAAAGCCAACAATGAAGAGTAAATGTAATATAAAAAGCCAACAATGAAGAATGAATGTTAGATAAAAAGCCAACAAAGAAGGATAAATATAATATAAAAAGCCAACAATGAAGAGTGAATGTAAGATAAAAAGCCAACAATGAAGAGTAAATGTAATATAAAAAGCCAACAGAGTGAATGTAAGATAAAAAGCCAACAATGAAGAGTGAATGTAATATAAAAAGCCAACAATGAAGAATGAATGTAAGATAAAAAGCCAACAATGAAGAGTGAATGTAAGATAAAAAGCCAACAATGAAGAGTAAATGTAATATAAAAAGCCAACAATGAAGAATGAATGTAAGATAAAAAGCCAACAATGAAGAGTGAATGTAAGATAAAAAGCCAACAATGAATAGTAAATGTAATATAAAAAGCCAACAATGAAGAATGAATGTAAGATAAAAAGCCAACAAAGAAGAATGAATGTAAGATAAAAAGCCAACAATGAAGAGTGAATGTAATATAAAAAGCCAACAATGAAGAATGAATGTAAGATAAAAAGCCAACAAAGAAGAGTAAATATAATATAAAAAGCCAACAATGAAGAGTGAATGTAAGATAAAAAGCCAACAATGAAGAGTAAATGTAATATAAAAAGCCAACAGAGTGAATGTAAGATAAAAAGCCAACAATGAAGAGTGAATGTAATATAAAAAGCCAACAATGAAGAGTGAATGTAAGATAAAAAGCCAACAATGAATAGTAAATGTAAAAAGCCAACAATGAAGAATGAATGTAAGATAAAAAGCCAACAAAGAAGAATGAATGTAAGATGAAAAGCCAACAATGAAGATTGAATGTAATATAAAAAGCCAACAATGAAGAATGAATGTAAGATAAAAAGCCAACAAAGATGAGTAAATTTAATATAAAAAGCCAACAATGAAGAGTGAATGTAAGATAAAAAGCCAACAATGAAGAGTAAATGTAATATAAAAAGCCAACAGAGTGAATGTAAGATAAAAAGCCAACAATGAAGAGTGACTGTAATATAAAAAGCCTACAACGAAGAATGAATGTAAGATAAAAAGCCAACAATGAAGAGTAAATGTAATATAAAAAGCCAACAATGAAGAATGAATGTAAGATAAAAAGCCAACAATGAAGAGTGAATGTAAGATGAAAAGCCAACAATGAATAGTAAATGTAATATAAAAAGCCAACAATGAAGAATGAATGTAAGATAAAAAGCCAACAATGAAGAATAAATAAAATATAAAAAGCCAACAATGAAGAATGAATGTAAGATAAAAAGCCAACAATGAAGAGTAAATATAATATAAAAAGCCAACAATGAAGAGTGAATGTAAGATAAAAAGCCAACAATGAAGAGTAAATGTAATATAAAAAGCCAACAGAGTGAATGTAAGATAAAAAGCCAACAATGAAGAGTGAATGTAATATAAAAAGCCTACAATGAAGAATGAATGTAAGATAAAAAGCCAACAATGAAGAGTGAATGTAATATAAAAAGCCAACAATGAAGAATGAATGTAAGATAAAAAGCCAACAATGAAGAGTGAATGTAAGATAAAAAGCCAACAATGAAGAGTAAATGTAATATAAAAAGCCAACAATGAAGAATGAATGTTAGATAAAAAGCCAACAAAGAAGGGTAAATATAATATAAAAAGCCAACAATGAAGAGTGAATGTAAGATAAAAAGCCAACAATGAAGAGTAAATGTAATATAAAAAGCCAACAGAGTGAATGTAAGATAAAAAGCCAACAATGAAGAGTGAATGTAATATAAAAAGCCAACAATGAAGAATGAATGTAAGATAAAAAGCCAACAATGAAGAGTGAATGTAAGATAAAAAGCCAACAATGAAGAGTAAATGTAATATAAAAAGCCAACAATGAAGAATGAATGTAAGATAAAAAGCCAACAATGAAGAGTGAATGTAAGATTAAAAGCCAACAATGAATAGTAAATGTAATATAAAAAGCCAACAATGAAGAATGAATGTAAGATAAAAAGCCAACAAAGAAGAATGAATGTAAGATAAAAAGCCAACAATGAAGAGTGAATGTAATATAAAAAGCCAACAATGAAGAATGAATGTAAGATAAAAAGCCAACAAAGAAGAGTAAATATAATATAAAAAGCCAACAATGAAGAGTGAATGTAAGATAAAAAGCCAACAATGAAGAGTAAATGTAATATAAAAAGCCAACAGAGTGAATGTAAGATAAAAAGCCAACAATGAAGAGTGAATGTAATATAAAAAGCCAACAATTAAGAGTGAATGTAAGATAAAAAGCCAACAATGAAAAGTAAATGTAATATAAAAAGCCAACAATGAAGAATGAATGCAAGATAAAAAGCAAACAAAGAATAATGAATGTAAGATAAAAAGCCAACAATGAAGAGTGAATGTAATATAAAAAGCCAACAATGAAGAATGAATGTAAGATAAAAAGCCAACAAAGAAGAGTAAATATAATATAAAAAGCCAACAATGAAGAGTGAATGTAAGATAAAAAGCCAACAATGAAGAGTAAATGTAATATAAAAAGCCAACAATGAAGAATGAATGTAAGATAAAAAGCCAACAATGAAGAGTGAATGTAAGATGAAAAGCCAACAATGAAGAATGAATGTAATATAAAAAGCCAACAATTAAGAATGAATGTAAGATAAAAAGCCAACAATGAAGAGTGAATGTAAGATAAAAAGCCAACAATGAAGAGTAAATGTAATATAAAAAGCCAACAATGAAGAATGAATGTAAGATAAAAAGCCAACAATGAAGAGTGAATGTAAGATAAAAAGCCAACAATGAATAGTAAATGTAATATAAAAAGCCAACAATGAAGAATGAATGCAAGATAAAAAGCAAACAAAGAAGAATGAATGTAAGATAAAAAGCCAACAATGAAGAGTAAATGTAATATAAAAAGCCAACAATGAAGAATGAATGTAAGATAAAAAGCCAACAAAGAAGAGTAAATATAATATAAAAAGCCAACAATGAAGAGTGAATGTAAGATAAAAAGCCAACAATGAAGAATAAATGTAATATAAAAAGCCAACAATGAAGAGTGAATGTAAGATAAAAAGCCAACAATGAAGAGTAAATGTAATATAAAAAGCCAACAATGAAGAATGAATGTAAGATAAAAAGCCAACAATGAAGAGTGAATGTAAGATGAAAAGCCAACAATGAATAGTAAATGTAATATAAAAAGCCAACAATGAAGAATGAATGTAAGATAAAAAGCCAACAATGAAGAGTAAATATAATATAAAAAGCCAACAATGAAGAATGAATGTAAGATAAAAAGCCAACAATGAAGAGTAAATATAATATAAAAAGCCAACAATGAAGAGTGAATGTAAGATAAAAAGCCAACAATGAAGAGTAAATGTAATATAAAAAGCCAACAGAGTGAATGTAAGATAAAAAGCCAACAATGAAGAGTGAATGTAATATAAAAAGCCTACAATGAAGAATGAATGTAAGATAAAAAGCCAACAATGAAGAGTGAATGTAATATAAAAAGCCAACAATGAAGAATGAATGTAAGATAAAAAGCCAACAATGAAGAGTGAATGTAAGATAAAAAGCCAACAATGAAGAGTAAATGTAATATAAAAAGCCAACAATGAAGAATGAATGTTAGATAAAAAGCCAACAAAGAAGGGTAAATATAATATAAAAAGCCAACAATGAAGAGTGAATGTAAGATAAAAAGCCAACAATGAAGAGTAAATGTAATATAAAAAGCCAACAGAGTGAATGTAAGATAAAAAGCCAAAAATGAAGAGTGAATATAATATAAAAAGCCAACAATGAAGAATGAATGTAAGATAAAAAAGCCAACAATGAAGAGTGAATGTAATATAAAAAGCCAACAATGAAGAATGAATGTAAGATAAAAAGCCAACAATGAAGAGTGAATGTAAGATAAAAAGCCAACAATGAAGAGTAAATGTAATATAAAAAGCCAACAATGAAAAATGAATGTAAGATAAAAAGCCAACAATGAAGAGTAAATATAATATAAAAAGCCAAGCCGAAGATACTATTTCTTTAACTTCCAATTACCGAGGGAACCAATTAATATTGATTTTATTCAAATTATCGAGTATTTCTCAAGGAACCGGGAAAAAAATGTTCACTAGATAAAACTATGATTTTCTAATGTAGAGAATTAGGAAAGACTAAATTCAGGATGACAAGGCACACAGGGACCGGGAAAAAATGTTCACTTTATCGAGAGATTCAAATTTACGAGTTTCAAATTATCAAAATATATCTTTTTTATTTTTTACTAAGTTTTTAGAGAATTGTTTTAACAAATGTTCGCTAGACAAACCTTTACTCGGGTAAAACCCCGGGCGAAGCCGAGTACGTTTTATAAGTTTAAAGAGAATTGTTTTAACAAATGTTCGTTAGACAAACATTCACTCGGGTAAAACCCGGGCGAAGCCGGGCACATCCGCTAGTTCATTAGATAAAAAAGGCATATATTGAATTTAATAAATCCATTATATTAAATTATTTATTAAATACAATATATGCCTTTTATTATCTAATGTACATATTATTATGCATTCGCCGTAAAAATATTTCTGGTCGTTATGCATAATGTCTTTGTATTATGTATTATTATGTAAAAAGAAAATTGCAATTAAACGGCAAATGTTTCTTTTGAACGAAAAATCGAAATTTGTTTTAAGGAGAAATAGCGATTATTTCTAACCTTAGGGATGAAGTATGATAGGATGAATTGTGAAGAGTAATGTTAAACGGAAAAATAAAAGTGTCCAGGGATGGGAATCGAACCCACAGTGTTCCGCTTAGAGGGCAGATGCCATTATTATGTATTCGCCGTAATAATATTATTCGTCGTTATGCATAATGTCTTTGTATTATGTATAAGGTAATTGTATTATGTATTATTATGTATTCGCCGTAATAATAAAACCAATTTGAGCTACAACTCATATTTGTTACATCAGAAGCTTTCGTACAAGCTCTTCTTCCTCAGCTCGATGTGAAATTGTAAAATGAATAAACAGGATTGGTTTTCCTCGTGCAGCACATTATCCCAATGCAAACTGGTCAAATTTATTTTTCATATGAAAAATATCGTTCTTAGTCAATTTTTATTTCTTATATATAGATAGCGCGTTATTGCCTTGCCTTATGTGTAAAGTATTTATTACTTTTGCAACAATTTTTGATTGACTGAGGAAGATCTTGATCGAAATAATTTTATTATAATAAAGTTGTGGTTATAGATAACTCTTTCATTTTGGCACTATTCTTGTGTAGTTATAATTGCAGTCTACAAAAGGCTGTATTACAGGATCAATAGGACGGTGGCTGTGAGTGTAACTTCGGAAGTAGCTAAAACAGGACCCTAGATGGCTGTTGCTCTGAGTGACACATTGAGGCTTGTTTTAAAGGTCAAAGATAGTTTATGCTGCGAGTGACGTTAGACTATGGTCCAAAAATTGAATAGGTCAAGATGGCTATTATTGCCTCCAGCCTAGATGCAATATGTGAAGACCGCAGGATGGTTGTGGATGACACGCGGCTATGGCCCAAAAATAAAGAACAGAAGACGTTTATTGTTAAGAGTGATTTTATCTAAGAAGATTCGCCGCTAGGTGGCCGGACAATAAACAGCACGTGCAACACCGCTCCGGTAAATATAGTTTATATTACTAATATTTCAGTTATGTTACGATACACTAGCGCGCCATCTGTTATCAAATTACAAAACTATTTTAGAGGCGTAATATTCTTTTTAAAATAAAACAATTTCTACTGTCTTTACTGCAATGGAAAAATTGAAGGGAGGGCCTGGCTCATCAGTGGTGAACCCTCCCAGCGGTTTCGCCAGTTTAATCTACCACACCGCTGTTATATTGCATTTTTGGGAATAATTGTTACTACCAAAAATGCAATATAACAGCGGTATGGTAGATTAAACTGGCGAAACCGCTGGGAGGGTTCACCACTGATGAGCCAGGCCCTCCCTTCAATTTTTCCATTGCAGTAAGGACAGTAGAAATTGTTTTATTTTAAAAAGAATATTACGCCCCTAAAATAGTTTTGTAATTTAATATTTCAGTGTATATTTGCCTTATACTATGAAAGGGATAATACTGTTAATCTTAATACTTGTGGTATGCAACACTAAATATGTAAATTTACTCAAGGTAACGCACTATGCAAAAATCTCAGTACGAAGGGATAATGATGGACAATGTGGTCTAAATATAAACTTACCATCTGAGAATATATCTGGTAACCAAAAAAGACTGCTATGTATCATTCTGGCTCTATTATTTATCTCAGGCATTGAACAAAACCCAGGCCCCCCAACCAAAAAGCAAACTACATTGACTGCGCCAGTACACTCAGGAGAGAGAGAATCATTAGATGGCGAGCTAAAAATGCTAATCTTAAACATGGCGGCGGAAATAAAGAGTCTAGGAGAGAGAATTGACATCAGACTTACCAAAATAGAGACTCGAATGGACGATTGGGATATGCGATTCTGCAATATAGAGGAGAAGCTAACTAAATGTATAGAGTCTCAACAGGCTACCGAAAAATTGGCTTCATGTAATTCGCTAAAGGTAAATGAACTGGGGGCTAGAGTCGAATTTTTTGAAACGAGACTGCGTGAGCCCAATCTAGTGTTCTATGGTATTGAGAGGGAGGGTGACGAAAATCAGGCAGATTGTAACTTAAAGATTCAAAACATAATTAGAGATAAAATCGAAATCGGAGATGATTTAAAAATAACAGAATGTCACCGACTCTCACGCGGATCCAATGCACCAGTTCTTGTTGTGGTGCCTGATTATGCTGATAGAGCAAAAATATTTAAAAATGCCTACAAACTCAGAGATACTAAAATTTCGATAAGTAAAGATTATAGTAAAAATGTTAGAGAGCAACGGCGCATCCTAATTGCAAAAAAGGAAAGAATTGGGTGAAAGGGGAATAAAATCGAAGTTGAGAGATAACAAGCTTTTTGTAAATGATAAAGTCTGTAAAGTGATGAATGGCCAAGTTGTTGATAGCACAGGAGCTGCTATATAGCAACAACCTCGTAGAAACAATTGTGTAAATAGAAGAAATATGACATCAAAATCACAAATTAATTCTCCACCCAACAATCAAATAACGGAAAGTTACTTCGACACAAATACATGTAAATTTGATTTTCAAGACGCTGACAATGCAAATATTTCTGAAAATTCGCGAGACATCGCGGAAAAAATAATATGTTGGAATATAAATGGTTTCTATAGGATTCTTTCGATATTTCCACTCCTCGAGCACATAAAGAACTACGAAAATTTTGCTCTACTTGAAACATGGTGCCTGAACAGGACTAACATAACACTAAAAGATTATCAAATTATCGAATTACCTGCCACCAAAGAATCTGGAAGGGGAAGAGGGTCAGGGGGTATGATTGTCGGTTTTAGGGAAGGCGGGCAATATAGATTAGACAGTTCAGAAAAGGATGGCACTTGGTTATCTATTTTCTTATCAACAAACACAAGAGCCCTCCAACATGTTATCTGTTTAATATTTGTATACCTTCCTCCAAACCAAATACAGCTGCATAACTTAGATAAACTGTCTACATACATTCAAAAGCAAATAGCAGATGGAAAGGAAATAATTTTACTTGGAGATTTAAACATCAGAACTGGGAAGTTGGGAGGACTACACAATCCACTTAATTTCCAGCTCCCTCTAACATCGGAAAGAAGGGCCAAAGATCATATAATATCATCTTTGTCTGATAAACTTCTTGATTTCCTGGAAGATAATTCTTTGACAATAGTTAATGGAAGATCTAGAGGGGATAAAGATGGAGATTTTACATACATATCTGAAAGAGGTTCTTCGACTATTGACTATTGCATACACTCTCACAGGGTTCACTACAAATTTTACTGGACTTCAAAGTCGATGACCAACTGTACTCTGACCACCACCCTTTGGTTTTAACGATAAAAGGCCAAAACTTCAATGAGAAAAAACAAACAAACGGGAAGATTATAATATTACGAGATATAGATGGTCAGCCGAGGGACTCGCAATGTTTAAAATGAAACTGGAAGAATTGCGGGAAAATACATACCAGCCTCCGATGACCTTGTATACACTTTCAATCAGCGAATTTTGGAAGCAATGTCATCTGCAAAAATAACGTACTCAATTAAGGGCCGCCCCAGGAAATCTAAGCCGTGGTTCGATAAGGACTGCTATGATTTGAAAAAATTGGCAAAAGAAAGTCTGAAGAAATATCGTAAAACAAATAGATTGGAAGACAGGGAATGTTATGCTTCCTCCAGAAAGAAATATCTTTCTTTATTGGATCTAAAAAGAAAAGGCTTTGATAATGAAAAACAGGAAATACTCAGAAATGCTAAAGACTCAAAGACCTTCTGGAAAACTATTGCGCTCTACAAAAGCACATCTATAATCCAAGGAGAAATAGATATACAGGACTGGCTGAACTTTTACCGCGAACTAATGACTACAGAGAAAAAATTGAGAATTTGTAATTTACATAATGTGATTTCTCAGAACGATCCTATATTGGACACAGAGCTAACCAATGCAGACATATACAAGGAGATAGCTGGTTTGAAGAGTAACAAGGCATGCGGGCCCGATGGCATCCCCAATGAAGTATTAAAAATACTCCCTGATTCGTACATACTGCTGTTGAAACAACTCTACAATAGTGTTATGACGACTGGAAAATACCCAGCAATTTGGACTAATTCCACTATACACCCAATATTTAAAAATGGTTATAAGAACAGCCCCTCCAACTACCGAGGTATTGCACTGATTAGCAATGTATCAAAGCTTTTCACTTCAATCCTAAGATCAAGACTGGAGGAATGGGTCGAGGGAAGAAGGGTTGTACCGGAAAACCAAGCGGGATTTAGAAAAGGAAGATCATGTATTGACCACATATTTACACTAACTACTTTAATCCAACTATCATTAAGAAAAAAGAGGGGAAAACTATATGTCTTTTTTGTCGATCTAAGGAAGGCATTTGATACTGTACCTCACTCAATACTTTGGAAAAAACTTTACAACTTAGGCATAAGTTACCAATTCATAAGTACGATCAGAAGTTACTACGAACAAGCAACTATAGCTATCAGATGGAAGGGATAATTCACGGAAAGTATTAAGATAAACTCGGGAGTCCTCCAGGGAGAACCACTTTCCCCACTGCTCTTTATATTATTTATCACGGACTTAATCGAAATTTATAATAATTCAGACCTGCCGAGTGTAAATTTGCCAGAATTTGGAGATATCCATTTATTGCTGTACGCCGACGACATAGCAATTATAGGTGAGTCCAGGATGAACCTCCAAAAGAAGATCAAAATACTGAAAGAATATCTCGATGAGAACTTAATGACACTAAATGAGTCCAAGTCAAAGATTATGGTGTTCCGTAATGGAGGTAAACCCTCAAATAAGAATAGATGGTTCTGGAATGATAAACCCATAACAATAACTTCAAGATATACATACTTGGGATTCCCTCTGACACCAACAATAACAACTACTCACCCGGCAAATTACTTTAAAGGAAAAGCACTCACAGCAATTAACGCCACACACCCAATATTAATAAAATCAAAAGCAAAGTCAATAAATTTATCAACCAAACTCTTTGATACAATAGTGAGATCTGTCCTTATGTATGCCGCTCCATTGTGGGCAACAGAGCATAAAGACTTATTGGATAGTATACAAGACATATTTATCCGTAGGTTCCTGAATCTGCCCAGATACACTCCAGGCTACATAATCAGATTAGAAACCGGTCGTATCTCATTGAGTGTAACAGCTTTAAAATTAACCCTGAAGTATTGGCTGCGGGTGTTGAATATGAGCAGTGACAGATTGCCGCGTATATGTTTTAATAGAACACGGGAACTGTCTAATGCCTCGGGCACACCCATCGGTTTCATTAAAAAGCTCACCAATCTGCTTAACAATAATGGATCCCCTGCACTTGTTTCCTGTGATGATCCTGAAACGCTGAGGAGCGCAATTACAGGGCTCTTAAAAACAGCGGCAGACCAATCTATACAAAACGACCTTACAAGAATGGATAAATCTAAGCTATACTCTCACTACAAAGACATTCACATATCTTTCATGACGGAGGGATACCTTTTAGGGGATTTTCCTTTCCCGGTTGTAAGACTACTCGCACAAGTTAGAATACTTTCAAGTTTTTTTAGAGAAAACCACACCAAGATGCTCTGCGGTGAGGACCCGATTTGTACCTTCTGTAATTCAAAACTAAAAAATGAAATCACTCACTATATTTTTGATTGCTATGCTCTGAAAGAAGAAAGAAGAACCCTTATGCTCAAAACTGGGCAACTCTGTGCTTCACTTCCATCAATAATTGACAATATGACCCAGAATAAGTATATTGCTACGGCGATTTATGGTTTCCACAAGTCCGTATCTCAGAAGAAGGCCAAGTGACACTCACTCCTCACTTTTTTACTGCTACTCTTTTTGTGTTGTTTTTCTTGCTTCCCTCTTTTTTGTTTTTTTTTTTTCTTTTTCTTCTGTATATATCGTTATTTCCTTTGTCTCACTGCTTTGTTCTTATGCATACCTCTGGTGAATCCTGTATAGGGTCAGTGACCCTGAATAAAGGCTTTTTGTTGTTGTTGTTGATTTTATCTAAGAAATAAAGACACAAAATGGTTGCGAGGGGGCCCCAGCCAGGGTGCAAAATTTGAGAAACGCAGAATGTATGCGAATGACACACGCGACTATGGTACAAAGTGTAAAAACTGTAGAAGGGGTATTGTGAGTGCCATCAACACATTATATCAAGGTTATAAGAAGAACAGCCCAATACAATGGTATATAAAGATATAAAGCGTATTATACAGTATACAATATTACTGAAGCTATGCCATGGTTTAGGACCCTGAAGCCAGCTACGACCTGAACGAAGACAAGAAGGATCCTTTTCCCCGCTACGACGAAACCAACTCAAACAAGTAAGTGAGATGTGTGTAACAGAGGTGTGTGCCACACGTGTGCATGTGCAGCCACGGCACGCGGTGTGCTGGCGAGGTGGCCATGGTGGCCAACAACACCAAGTGCGGGGTGGGCGTGGCCTACAACGCCAAAATCGGAGGTAAATACAGCCCAACCTACTGCCTAATGGAAGGATAGACAGCTACTGGAATATTGGCCTTTGAAGAGACGTGGTCTTCATTTTGGAGTGTTTTTTGTTCAGACGTGGTCTTTATTAAGGCGTGGTCTTTAAATAGGTGCAGTATTTAATGAGGTGTGTAAGGGCGATAAAAAGGCGTGATCTCAAATGAGACGCTATCTTTAATGAAGCGTGGGCGTTAAAAAGGCGTGGTCCTTAATGAGGTGTGGTTTTTAATAAGGCGTGACCTTTAATGAGGTATGGTTTAAATTCACCTTCCTATTATATCACAACCTTTATTTTGTGAGTTATTTAAAGCATCTTCAACAAGGTTCCTGAAACACAAAAATACAATGGCATTTTAAACCGGTAAAAATGAGTACATATGCAAAATTGGGTTAATATATTGCGACTTTTTTCTAGATAGCTTATTCTTTCTTAAACTTTTTTTACTGCGAATTATTTTAAAAGTTTCAAAAATGCGAAGTATTTTCTAACAAAGAAACATTTTTTTGCCTAATCTCGCTTATTGCTGCTTTTCTTTATGATACAAACCTTTTCTCGTTGTTTTTCTTTTGCCTATTAATTTTTTTGATTTTTTACTAAATTATTAAGTTCATCAATAACTTTCAATGAATTAAAAATAAAATTAAGAATATTTTAAAACCAAAATTAAATTGAATGAAACTTTTAAAAGAATATTTATGTACATTCGTAAATTATTTTTATCATTTTTTCCCCTTGTAATGTCTCATACATAGTATTCTAAGGTATGTCTTTTCAAAGATATTTTGTGGATAACCCCTGAATTTGTTATGAAAATCGGGTCTAATTGTCATCTATATTTTAAAAAATCAAATGAAAATCTTAAAAAAATCCTATTACGAGACTTGTGTTCAAGGCCAATTCAAGATAAGAGTTGAGGTACAAACAACATATCCTGATAAACACAAGGTAATAAAACCAAATCTAAGTAAATAAATAGTGTGTGACGTGTGTTTCCGAAATATCACACACTATATTTTTATTTAGATATGGTCTTATTACCTTGTGTTTATAATCTATAATCCAAATTGTGCGTGCTTTAAAATATCCTGATACAATTAGGTTATGTAGCTATTTTAACAACAACAACAAAGTTATAGGTGTGACAACTTTCTTTCGGTTACAGAAAATATATTTTCTACTATAATTTATTATATTATAAAACGATTCTATAAAAGCTCTCACTTTCCGAATAAGAACTTTTTACCAATGCTTCGGACTAAATTTTAAGCTCCTAAAGAGAGAATTGTGAAAAAACATAAATTTATTGGAGATAATAAAACTTTTTTTTTTTAAGAAAATCTTTTAAAAAGAGGTTATTTGTGTCGCGAATTTTAAGATCCATCGCCAATTACGTGAGGCTGGACATATATGAAAAATATAAAGTATGTGAAATTTATTGTTTACTGTTATCAAGTGAAATTTGAAATTTAGAAGAAACCTATTATTTATTTTTGGGTTGTTAAATAGGAGAGAGAAGAAAAAGGTAAAATCGGTATTACCCTGTTAGAGAATCAGGATGGAAATGCCGGCCCCAAGTATTAACTCTAATGTTACGGGAATTGGTATGAAGAAATGTGTAAGAAACCATACTCGAGATGTTTTCTGCCACATATAGCTGGAACTCACGCTGGCCAGCCAATCATGTGCCCCGCCAAGCAAAACTGAAATTAATTCCCTTTATTCCCTTTCCATCCTTTCTTACCAATTATATAAGTCGTTTTTTGCATTATCGATAACTGAATAAAACTATTTTATTTCTAATATTATATTTTCTTCAAAAGGAAAGGAAGCATAGGGATTTCATCGAGCTGGGGACAAGTTGACATAAAGCGTTCCTAGTCGTCGTTGTTAAGCGGAATGATTCCCGACACCAAAATTTTATTCACAAACAATTCTATGAAATAAATAATCGAACGATTATAATAGAGCTCCTCCAGTTTCCAACAGCCATCATTCTACAAGAGATAGCCCAGGTTACCGGAGCACAACTACCCGGACTGTCCAGTATGGACTAGTGTCAAACACTTGAATCGTGTTCTGAGTGGATTGCTTAATAAAGCCAGTTGACCAGAAATTTCATGCTGAGGTTGAGTCTGCGCGGATGGCCATAGATGTAGGGTTAAGATGGATCAGTTCAAGCAGTAGGGCTGTTTCCATCCTATGTCTCAGTAAAGCCGAAAAGTGTTGAAGAAGAGGTGATCCACTGTCTGTAGTTCTACCGAGAAGTCATTCTACAAGACAGTCCAAACGTACGTACACGCTTTGCTGTGGTGCCCTTGTAATTATGGTAAGCTGTTTCAATATCACACAACATCCTCTATATAATAGATAACTTTTTTTTATTATGATAAATTATAAAGGATGAACTTCTATACTTACTAAACGGTAGGCGAATAGATTAGGAAAGCTTGGCTCAAAAACCATGAACCCTCCCTCAGCATTTTTTTCAAACATTCAATCTCTTTCACAAAACCGCATCTAAAATATATATTTTTTTGCTACTTGTTTTAATTTGCATTTACCTATTTTACATATCTCGGAATGCATTTAAAAATCGTCATCCAATTCTTCTACTTTTGGCGAAATGGTGTTTTATTTAATTTATCATTTGATATTATTAGGGTTCTTTCCTGGTATTCAAAAAGGAAAAATTCGTGTCGATCAGTTATATTTTTCAATTTATTAAACAATTTTCCCGCTGAATCTCTGATTCTGGTAATGTGACATCTAGCGAATAAAATTGTAACTAAAATCAATTTCGAATTTTTCATTATTTGCCCTAAAAATCCCATTGCATCCTTCTAATTTTGGCAGTTTAATCTTTCAGATAGGTATGATAAATTGTATATTCTATTCTTTATTTAATTAACACGTCTCTACATATGTGCACTGCTTGACTATGAATTTTCAAAACCAAGAATTACTAAACAGAAAATTATGCAAATTCCAGGGTAAAATTAGCTCACCGAGTTATGTAAATGATGCAAATTGCGCAGCTGGCCCGCGCATGTTGACTGAGATATAAGAGACGGAATTTGAAAATTCGCCAATATTCACACCTCTGACAGGAAAATTATTTTAAAATTTTGTTTTTTGACTCATAGAAAGCGTTTAGTATCAGAGAATGCCAGGCCACCGCCAGCTGAGACAATTCCCGCAGATGGACGATTACACGAGAGGTGATTGGACTAAGAAGAACCGATTGGTCCATACGTCAAATCTCAACACGTCCACAGTGCACAGGCTATGGCGAAGATGGTTGAAACAAGGAAATGTAGTGAGATTGAGTGGCGCTGGTGCGACCAGGATGACGTCAGCATGCGTTTGATGACGGTCAACGAGTAAGAGTTGGCGTTGTCTTGGTGACAGGTCCAATTTGGCCGTATCTGTGGAACGCCACACTCCATGACAACGCGACATTATGGTTTGGGAAACCATCGCCTATGAAAATAAGATCACCTATGATTCGTATTGAGGGCACTACAATGGCCCAAACATACGTGGATGACCTACTGCGACCGCTGACGGTACCCAGGGCGTACCAAATGCCATTTTCCAACGGGATAATGACCGACCTCACATAGCACGCATTAGCTAACATGCCCTGCATGAAGCCTCGGTGCTTCCATGGCCACCAGTCTCTCCTGATCGCTCACCTATAGAACACGTCTGGGACATAATTGGACGTCATGTGGGCGCTGCCCCAGCCGCGTTCAGAAGATAAACTGTGTTTGATGGTTGACAGGGAATGAGCAGCCATCCCTCAGGTCACCATCCTAATTAAGTCAGTACCAAGACGTGTTGCTGTCTGTATAGCCACCTGCGGTGGTCCCACAACATATTGAGTGGGATATCACTCAGTGTATAGGTGTATTCTGTTCTAATAAGGATCATTTATTGTTCGCTAACACACAGGACAACTTTTCCTACTAATTCTTGGTTACAAATTCAGTGTCACGTAGTGTGTATGAGAGAGAGAGAGTTTCGGTGTTTAAAATACCCATGAGATCTATCTCTCTCTCCCGTGCTTCATTTATTTAAACAAAAAATATAAATTCTATATAAAGGCATTAAAAGCATAGTAACAAAACTTGAAAAGCTTTTAGGCTTTGCCCTTCTATTAGTCAAAAGCTCAGTTTTTAGGTTAACAAACTTTAGAAGGTTTTTGCTAAGTTTCATTATTACTAGATTTTGAGATGCGTTTATATATTCGTAATTATTTTAAAGTAGAAATATATTGCGGATCAGATGAATATTTAGAAAAATATTATGTTACATACACTCGTATGAAGAAATTAAGGAAAATAATAATCTTATTGAATAAAAAATATTAAAAAAACTGATAGAGATTAAAATTTGTTCGAATATATGTGTTATGCCCACTTCATATAATGAGTTTTACAGAAAACCCGCCGTAAATGTTTCAAAATATGTATTAAATATTGTTTACATCTTACTATCCCAATATGAAAATTCCCTTTGATAATATTTCTGTATTTAAAAAAAAATCATCGTTTCCATTGCTGGTTGAGTAACTTTTGCCCACTGTGTAGTTGAATAATTTACATATTTGGCGATGAATGATGTTTTAAATGTTATTAAAATATCTTCTTCACTCACACCCAACTTCATAGGAATGGTACTGCAGGGATCCGGATGTTGGACGGCAGAGTGACGGACTCCCTAGAAGGAGCCGCCCTGGCCTTCAACCAGCACCACATCCACATCTACAGCGCCTCCTGGGGCCCCACTGACGACGGCATGACGTTGGATGGCCCGGGACGTCTGGCGCGGGAGGCCTTGGAGAGAGGAGTCACCAGTGTGGGTAGTCGCTGGCCCAATTTGGCTTAGTATAAATAGTGTATATAGTATAATTATAAGGCACATCTACTTAGGAAATAGAACCTAGCACGAATGTTTCTTTTTGAAATAAAACAAAGGGGTGTATTTTTATGAGAAAAGAAAAATTAAACCTTTTAAATAATTTTATTATTGAATAACCTTGTTTAAATTGTTTACGGAAAAACATTTCTCGATGAAAATATTTAAATGTAATTCTACTGCCCAAAAGGTTTATGTCCATAGTTTTATTAAAGGAAAAACAAACAAGATTCAACCCTTCAGTGTTCTATATATAAGAGCAGAATTATCTAATACAATAGTTGTACTCTAAAAGTGGTATGATTGATTAACTGGAGAAACCGCTAGGAATATTCACCACTGATGTATGTGAGCTAGGACCTCCCAATATTTTTTCATAGCAGGTAATGACAGTAGGAGGTGTGTTTTATTTGAAAAGAAAAAAATGTGTCTGAATCTCATTTAATTTCGTGGGGATGTACCTTGGCGGTGCAGGGCCGCGGAGGGAAAGGCGTCATCTTCGTGTGGGCCGCGGGCAACGGAGGGATGAAGGGCGACAACTGCAACTGCGACGGCTACACCAGCTCGCCCTACACTCTCTCTGTAGCCAGCGCCAGCCAACACGGCCACTTCCCCTGGTACGGCGAGCGATGTGCCTCCACCCTGGCCTCCACCTTCTCCAGCGGGGCCTACCAAGACCAGATGATCGTATGTACCTTTGACCATACGTTCGTCAATCTATGGCATTTTTTGTTCTCCTGCAAGCTTCTCGATAACCCACTTTAGGTATTATGAATGTTTAATTTCGTGGGGACATCCTCACAAGGACAACTAACTAACCTGAATATAGAGGTTACCTGGCCAGAATTCTTATTTCAGTGAAAAATAGACACTTCGGCCAGTTAGAGTTTTCAACCTACTTTTGAATATAATTTGTTGTTTGGAAGTGTTTGTTTGGAAAAGATATAGCTAAATGAACCAATTTTTTAAAATTTAATTCCCGACGTTGATGGTAGCTTTATCTTTTTTTTTTCAATCAACCTATAGTACATATAACTGGTTGGAATTAATATTTTCATATTTACACAACATCTGGCTCCCCGCAAAAGTGTTGCAAATACTTCAGAATGATGGAATTTCAAGTTACATATTAGAGGGTGTGAAATCCACATGGAAGGTTTATTGCAGTGATATGTGTTTGTTCTTTTGGCTTGCTGCCTTCTCTCTTAAGGAGTATTAGGTAATAATTATAGATCAAATATCTCTATATAAAATAGGAATCTAAATATTCCCAACCAATTATAAAGATGATGTGTTTATTGTAAACAGGCAAGCTTTTGACCAGCAGAGCAACGACAGGTCTAAAACAAAATGGTTGGAAAACGCTGTTAAATATGGCCATGTTTAACCCGTCGATGATATTTCGCGATCGAGAGTTTGTCATTCTACATTAGGTTACACATCGCCATTATAATCTCAGTTAGGATCTGTGTATCATTCCTTTCTTAACATTGGATGGTAGAACATATCTGCCCCACTCATTCTTTACATCGCTTATTGCAGCCGCTGGTTTTGTTTTAAGGTTAGTATAGGTTGTATTGTGTGTTATATAGTATAAAATGTGTGTAGGAACGGATTCTATTTATCTGACAGTAAAATAATATCTCTACATATTCCACTCCATCAAGTGAACTAAGATTAGAATATCAACGATTCAGTACTATTAAAAGCGATAAACATCTTTATTGATAGAACATTTTGCCGTGAGGATATTGATCTATAAAAATATAGGCCACCTCTCTCATCAAAATAGACCTCAAAACTAGACACCATCTTTTGACCGTCGCCGCAAGCTAGCAGCCTCAGGTCGGTGACAAAGCCACAACACCAGCTTTGTCAAACTGAGAAGCGTCCACCTGGAGACCATAGTTTCGGGCTAATGGCCCTCGCCTTCCAGGGCTCACTTTATTTCATGAAATCCACAAAGGATCAAATGGAATCTCTACAATCTTCCAAATATTTGTTTTTCTGATAAAGCGGCTAGGCTAAATCTATGGACAAATTTAGCTGGTGTTGTGGCTTTGTCACCGACCCAAATCCGCTAGTTTGCTGCGACGGTCATAAGATGGTGTCTAGCTTTGACGTCTATTTTGACGAGAGAGATGACCTTTATTTTAATAGAGTACTTTATTGAATTATACTTGTGGGCCGTTCAACAGTTGCCGTGTAATAACGGACGATTCTATAAAAGGTTTTATGGCAATTCTTTGGTCGTACGTTAAGGCAACTTTTGAAGGACACCGAAGGTAGCCACGTATAATCCAATGAAGAAATATCGCTTTTAATAGTTTTGAATCTCCAATATTTAAATCTTCGACAGTTGATATAGAAACATTTCTGTTTTAGTAATAAACCTTTTTTTTTGCTTACATAAATATGAAGAGGTCATGAAAAGGTCATAATCAATGACATTGTATTGATCGACTTCTTAATTTCATCACGGTATGTTTATTGGTTTCTCTGAATATTCAAGATAGAAGTCAACTTGCCAATGTTTGAATGGTGACTAGATAGAGTTATGCTGAGTCTTCACGGCCACTTATATAGATCGAGGCTACTGTGAGAGATGGTACAATTTCCAAAGTTGGGAATATACCAGCCGTTATCAAGGGACGTCTTCCTCCAGTAAGGTCTCATTTGAAGTCTGGCTTATTTCGAGTTAGAGTCGCTGCCTCCACTACCTTGAGAGCCTGAAAAAAACAAATTCCACTTAACCCCTATAACTTGGAAACGAACGATTTGAAGTATTGAAATTGTAGGATACTTTACTTTAAAAAATATGTATTATAAGATAAAGCTTCCAGGGTTAAGGTTCTGGTGCAAACTTTTTATTTTCAAGCTTTCGGACTTGTCAGTCCTTCAACAACAAGAAAAAAAGATATAATTAAAACCTATTTCACTGCAATGAAAACAATTGAAAGAGGGAGGGTATGGTTCATCAGTGGTATACCCTCCCCAGCAGTTTTCACCATTTTAATCTCCAGACCGCTCCACTGTTGTATTAAACTGTATTTCTTATATACCCTGCATACAGTAAATTGATGTTTTTAAAGAAATATGGACATTTGCTTCTAGGGCTGTAGAAACGTATATATAAATTAAACATTTGTAATTATCTAATTAAACGGTTTCCAGAGAGTTTCCAATACCAATTTTAAGAAGAAAAAAAAAAGGCTTTGCAATGAAAGAAAATAGGTTCCCTAGAATTCGAAATAAATAAATTATTTGAATCAAAAGACGTATTTGAATGTTCAATTTTATATTCATACGATAATTAAAACCTGAAAAATATCAGACTTATATTTCTTTATACCTATTTCATCGGAAACTAAATATGTGATTTATTTGCTGCCATACTCTCGGCTGCTTTCTTACTTCTGTACAAACTGACTAGTAAGCTAAGTATAAAATATGGAAACTTATTTATTTGTATTATTTAGCACATTTAACTAATCAGGATAAACTCTGTGTGAAACACATATAGCAAGGAGTATTTACATATTGGAAGATTGCCATGGATTTGCATAGCGTTAAAACAATATTTACATATGAATGAAAATAGTTAATAATATCAAACAGACAAAATGCATAGTATATGATAATTTACCATATATCACAACAGCTTGGTCTACTCAAAATTTTCACAAAGGAATGATAAATTTCCTTCTTTTGCCTTAATGAACTTTCGAACGAATCCCCAACAACGGGCCATCTACAATTAGGATTCGGTTCTCATATCTGTGTTTAGGCCCTTTGTAGATCCATTTTCTCGGAAGCTCGTCCGTTATTTGGAAAAATAAATAGGTACACAGCTAGCTAGGAATTGGTAAAATTTTGAGCCGTTTTTATAATTCTTCCAAGCACCTTATTATTCGTAGTAAATTTGTGCTTACTGCTTATTTGATAATAAATAATATAGGTGTTTATATTGTCGCGTAGAAAAGTGAGGAAAGACAAACATGAGGATGACAAAGCAATAGCGATCTAAATAGCGGTTTTACTATCATAGTGTATATAGGGACACCGTCTACTTGGAGGCAAGTCTTGTCTTTGACAGAGCGACGGAATCCTGAAGTCAATCGCCGAAAATGTAGTTCACAACACCCAAGGACTCAAGGTCTGCTGGAGATCTTCAGTTTGTCTTCCATGATCTACACCACCTAAATGGTGGCTGATGCAAGATTCGATCCCGGGTCGTAGCTGTCGAAATTCGACAATTTATGCCCCTCGTCCACAACCTCATTGTTTAATATAATTATTTAAATGCATTAAACGTGAAGAGACAATGCTAATTTTTGTTGTCTTTGCCGCAGAGCACCTCAGATCTATACAACACTTGCACATCCAGACATACCGGTACATCCGCTTCGGCGCCTCTTGCTGCAGGGATGTTCGCCCTCGTGCTGGAGGCCAAGTAAGTTCCCAGCCACTTTCACTAGCGTTAGCTATATTGTCAGATAGTGTTATGCCTACCACCAGAACGTACTATACTGATATGATTAACCAAAATGTATTGTTTTAACAAATTTTAAAAGAAAAGGTGCCTCTTTTGGTACATGAATGGGCTGCGAAAGATAAACCTTATACCATATTTCTTAAGTTTTAACGCTATTTTTGCATTTGTTGGTGAATAATCGATATGGCAATTTGATCTGAAATTCGGCTGGGTTCTCTGTTGGGAAGGAAAATAAGAATGTTTATAAATAAAAGCCGGTGGTTATCCAAACCCCGAGGTTTCTGTAAATGTTATCCTGTTCTATTTCTTTAAACTATAAAAAGGAACATTGAGTAAATAAACGCCAGTCTGAGTATTTATAACAATTATTTTGTATGATATGGGGCTATGTTGGAATTGAAGGGAAGGTACGGTGGTTTTGCACTATTCTTATAATAATCGGTGGCATGAACTCTGTCAACTGTTTTTATAATGAGGGCATCTAGGTAGGGTAATACTCCATATATATATATATATTTTTTATATAGTGAACGATATTTTATGGTGGTAGTTATTAAAGGTATCTAAAATAAGCTGTTCTTTTACTGATTGATATTCGCAGAAAATGTCATCAATATATATTTTTCATTTCACAATTCCCAAATTTTTAATACTATTTGTTCATTTATCAATTTTCAATAGAACTATTTCGGCTGCTAGCAGTGATAGAGAACTTCCCATGGATGACCCGCTTTCTGATCTTTGATATATTTAGTTTTGATAGGTGAAATTGCTGAAGGAGAGGCCGGTTTTGAAATGGACACTAATTTTTATCGATTTCTAATGGCTCTATTAGAGACTGCTCTAACATTTAACGTAGATCTCTCAAGATGAAGTCACAGGGTAAGCAAAGAAAAAGGGACACTACATAAAATGAAAAAAATCCTAGAGTTTGGTTTGGATTCTTTAATGAAATATGATATTTTGTATATGAAGGTGTTGTGAGAAGGAATAAATGGTGAAAGGTATGAAGACAAGTTTTGATTTTATACCGATATTGACGGTAAACTTTTTGAAAAGATAGGTATTTTAAACGAACTATGGAAATAATCTTTGAAAATAGTAGAAATGCATATAATTAAAAATCTATATTAATAAAATGGAAATTTCATAAGTGGACATCACTAAAAACTTTCGTTACAATGCATCAATTTCGACCAAATTTTCAACATTTATGTAAAACGAGATGGAGCAGGTTTTGCTTAACATCAAAATATTTTCCTAATTTTAACATACATAACTTTGCTTTTATCGATAAAATACAAAATAATTCAACAGAGTTAAAGTGTTTACACTTTAAAAAGTGTTTACACTTTTGCGCTTCTTGGAAAATTAGTTTTAATCTTTTTTATATATATTTTAATAACTTTTATACATGGTAAGATACTTTTATTTTATAGTTTTCATATTTTATACCAGAAAAAGTCGAAGCCTTACTTGATGAGATCAATTTTATTTTTTAGATAAATTTTTAGGCTTTTCAAAAGTGTTTACACTTTTGCGCTTCTTGGAAAATTAGTTTTAATCTTTTATATATATATTTTAATAACTTTTATACATGGTAAGATACTTTTATTTTATAGTTTTCATATTTTATACCAAAAAAAGTTGAAGCCTTACTTGATGAGATCAATTTTATATTTTAGATAAATTTTTAGGCTAATTATAATTTATTTCTTTTTTATTTTATATACAGATTATATATGCTATTTCTAACTTACGTGGTTAGTATTTTTATAAGACTAAGGTTATTTATATTATTTTTTACAAAAAAAGATTGAAATTTCATTAATGTGCTCAATTTTATGTCTTTTTTGAGGACATTAACAAAATTTTAATTAATTGCTTAGATATTTTAAAAGTAGATTATTTATGGTGTTTCCACATATATGGGTTGTTTTGTAAACAAATTTTGGGTTATTTCTATTTTTTTTTCACTAAGATGCAAGATATTTTATTGATATGTTTATGTGATTGTCATTATGAGGCCCTTCTCAAATCTTTCTTAATAAATTTTTATTTAATTATTTAGATCTTTCAAATACAAATTATTTGTGGTATTTATAACATATAGGTGTTGTGTTTTTAAAAATATTTGGGTTTTTTTTATTATTAATCGCAAAAAAGAGCAAGCAATTTCATTGTGTTCAATTATGGGTCATTTTGGGTCAGTTAGATCCAGGAACCTGGGTTACTTAAATAAATAACATTATTAAATTTGATGTATGCAAACTGTTTGCTTTTGAAATATAATAAATATAGTTTTTGGAAAAAAGTTATCATTCATTTCCATCCAGGACTGCATGAATGGTAAAGTACTTAGAATACGTCTTTTTTTTATGACATATATGTGACAATATCGTTGCGGAATTTCTTGTTGTTCGATGAGAATGGTGAGATTTGATTGAAACGCAGTCGTTTGAGTGGAAGTTGAAGCATACAGTTAGGAATAATCAGGACACGTGATGGGGTTTGAAAATAAAAGGCAACTGGGTTGGAGGAAAGAAAGCTTGAGAAGAGCGGAGCGGGTTTTGATTGTTAATTATCTGATCACATGGCGGTGATTGACTTAGCTATGGGATGAGCGGGGAGGTCTCGAGAGCAGATGTTACCTTGTTGGGAGCGAAGGAGCCACTACATAGGTGTTGTTCCTATGGGAGCGAAAGCCCTACTGACAATTCTTGCTTCTCGATTTAACACCAAGACTTATCTTCTTTCCCATTGGTCGAAAGATGTCACATGACCTTTTTCTATTGGTTGACCTATTTAGGCGTTGTCTTCTAATTGGCCCTGCGGCTTTCTTTGGTGGAAGATACGTCCGATCTTGTCAGGAAGTATTGGGTGTTAGCTCGACTCTTATAACTTCCGCGGTTATCAGATACGTCCGGTCCTGCTCCGGAAATATTGGGCGTCTCTCGACTTTTATAACTTCTGCGGTCACCAGACACGTCCGGTCCTGTCAGGAAGTATTGACTATACAAGTTATTAATAATTGTGCCCGCTTTAAGCCTACTTCCTATGTCTTGTTGCTACTTTCTTTCCTCCAGTTACCTTATTCTTTATTAAATCTTTGAAAATCATACATTGTACATGCATAGTGGGTCGGGGGTGCATACAATTATATACAAATTATGACAGATGCGCCCCCTACATGTGAAGAATTCAAGAAGGGGTTAGCCTGAGAGAATTCTGTAAAGTAAAAAATAATTTTGTGGGAAAATTAGTTGTGGGTATTGAGAGGCTATATACAAGCATTGATGGTGATATAAGAAGTAAAATAGAATGGTGTTGATGATATAGGTTGAGTATAATTAATAGAAATCAAAAAAAAATTTAATTGTAAGAAATCAAAATGAATGCTATGGTACATAGTGGATTAAAAAGAAAAGAAAATGCGCCTAACTAATTTCTACTCGAAATTGGAAATAAAAACGAGGGAGTTCTATTAGGGCTTTTGAGAAATCAAAAAATAAAAATAAAAAGTTGGAAGAAATCAAAGTAAATGCTTGGTTGCATGGTAAAAAAAAATGCTTTGTTGCATGGTGAAAAAAAAAAGAAAAGTGCTTGTTGCATGGTAAAAAAGAAATGCCTAATTATATTTTACTCGAAATTGGGAATGGAAATCGAGGGATTTTTATTAGGGCTTTTGAGAAATCAAAAATAATATAAAAGTTGGAAGAAATCAAAGTGAATGCTTGATGCATGGTGAAAAAAAAGGAAAAATGCCTAACCAATTCTACTCGAAATTTGGAATGGAGATCGAGGGATTTTTATTAGGTCTTTTGAGAAATCAAAAAATAAAAATAAAAATAAAAAGTTGGAAGAAATCAAAGTGAATGCTTGATGCACGGTGAAAAAAAAAGGAAAAATGCCTAACCATATTCTACTCGAAATTGGAAATGGAAATCGAGGGAATTCTATTAGGTCTTTTGAAATCAAATAAAATAAAAAGTGGTTGAGCGAAATCAAAGTTGAGTGCTTGGTTAAAAAAAAAAAGAAAAATGAAAAAAAAAAAAAAGGTTTCAACAATAAAGGATGATTTAATGTTTTTAGTTTAACCGAAAATCAATGAGTTTTCGTTGATAATTGAAGTTATGGCAATATAAGCTAAGTGGCAAATAGAATGATAATTGATAATTAAAAATGATAATAATTTGAATAAGTTGTTAAATTGGTTAAATATTTTGAATTTTAATTGAAAAATAGTAAAATTGGTTAATGTATAAACAAAAAATGTATTGAATTGAACCCTGTTGTATCTATATGCCCCGATCTAGATGTTTTAATCGCTCAATTATGCCCTATAAATTTTTTGTCTTTGTGTGGAATTGTATCGTAAGAGTCGATATGTAGTTCGAATTGGGAACCAAGATTGGTGACAGGGAGGAATCTGTGCGGGGAAGCGGTGACCTAATTTTATGTGTTGGCCAGAAACGAGGGGTGGTAATTGGATGACATGTAGAAGTTCTCAGCTTGACCTCGATTTAGCTGTTGGTCGCGGGAGATGGTAATTAGAAACCGGACATGGGACGTGGGGGAAGCAAGACTTCCTCTCTATTTGCACGTAATTGAAGTAGGGGCGTTTCGTTTTTGTCGCTACGTCTCAAAATTCTCACTTCCTGCCTTCTAATTTATTTTGAGTGCGACTTGCATCTTTTATTGTCTCTCTACCTTTTTTATTGGTGTTGTATTCATCGATATTTGTAGATAATCGGCAGGTGGGACAGGTTTTTACCTGTTTTTGTATTGTCGTGTGTTAGGTTCTGCTCATAACATTGTGAAGAGATGAGTGGGTGTAGTTTCGACGTTATTTGTATTTTGAAAATCCGGACGTTGTATCCATTTATTAAATCGAATGGTCGTTGTGACTTTAGTAAAAAATGCTATTCAGTGATATTAGAGTGGAATTGAGTGAAAATAAGGCTTACGACGTGAACACGTTTTGAGTGGAGACGTGTCACAGGCGTGGTGAAAGGCGTCTGTGGCCTGAAATGAAAAGTTTTGTGGGGTGACCTGTGACACGAGTCGAAAAAAAATTGTGAATGAAAAGGTGTCACGCGAAGTCCTTGTTTGTACAAAATCTAACCTGTTCTCACTATGAACAACAAATTTATTAAAGTCATGGGTGTTGGTTGTACGAATATATATCGAAATTTCTATTGTTAGTGTATATGGCACCTTTTAATGTGAACATCTTTTTAGTGTTTTGGGTAGACGAGATGATTGTTACTAACGACTGTGCATGCGTTTGTTGGTTGTTGTCGTCTTTTGGCGCGAGTGTCGCGCTTGTTGGGCGGGTTGTGCGTGTTTGTTGCGTGATGACATATGGGAGCGTGTGTTGTTAGCGTGAAAACCGTCCTTTGGATGGATGTTGTCGGTGTATTGTTGTTGCGAATGTCGTGGTTGTTGCTAAATACGTTTGTGTGATTGTTGTGAGGTACATTTGCGTGATTATGGCGTGGCGACCTATGGTCATGTATGGATTTTGTGTGGTAAGTGTGTGAGCTGTACTGACATGTTTTTTTGGGCATGGTGATGGTTGAAGCCGTTGTGGCTTGTATTTGAGGGCGTATAGTACTGGTAATTGGGTTGAGTGATAAACATGGTGGTGGGGTCGATGAATGCAGGCAAGGGTTGTCCTGTGTGACAAATTTGATTGCAGTGCAAGTCCTTTCGGACAGGTTTGGCCTAGCCCGTGCGTGCATTCATTGAGTACAAGGTTAGATACATGATTAAAGGGGTATGTAGGTTAGATAGAAGTCCAAAGTCAATTTCTTGACGCCATAGGGTGGGTGCCTACCTCAGTTCAACAGGTCTCCTCTGCGACGTCTTGGTTTGGGATGGTTGGCTTGGGGCTCGGGACTGCTCGCACCGTCCGCGAAATTGAAGTGAAGTCCGGTACTGGAATGTCGTTTTGGGACCGTTTGTACTGTTCCGGGTCGCGCGGATTGGTTTCGGGGGCGGTGTACGGCATGGCGGTGGATGACTCCTCGGTGGTCGGTGTCCGGCCTCGGTGACACTCGCCTGGGGTTGGCGGGGGTTGTGTCCGTCGTCCTCCCCGGGGGATGGCGCTCCGGAACTCCGTCTCACCTTGCGGGGCGTTGACTCGTCGGAGGGCCACGGTCATCTGCCATATGATGGCCGCTAGAAGGCGCCTGGTCGCCTCGCTTCTTGCCCGCTTCTTTCCTCTGGGTTTGTCATTGCCGTTTGATTTTCTGGCGTCTGGGCTAATTTCCATCTTGATCCTGATTAAGCTCCATAATATCTTTATCCTGTCGACTTAACCGTTCTGTGACAATATCGTTGCGGAATTTCTTGTTGTTCGATGAGAATGGTGAGATTTGATTGAAACGCAGTCGTTTGAGTGGAAGTTGAAGCATACAGTTAGGAATAATCAGGACACGTGATGGGGTTTGAAAATAAAAGGCAACTGGGTTGGAGGAAAGAAAGCTTGAGAAGAGCGGAGCGGGTTTTGATTGTTAATTATCTGATCACATGGCGGTGATTGACTTAGCTATGGGATGAGCGGGGAGGTCTCGAGAGCAGATGTTACCTTGTTGGGAGCGAAGGAGCCACTACATAGGTGTTGTTCCTATGGGAGCGAAAGCCCTACTGACAATTCTTGCTTCTCGATTTAACACCAAGACTTATCTTCTTTCCCATTGGTCGAAAGATGTCACATGACCTTTTTCTATTGGTTGACCTATTTAGGCGTTGTCTTCTAATTGGCCCTGCGGCTTTCTTTGGTGGAAGATACGTCCGATCTTGTCAGGAAGTATTGGGTGTTAGCTCGACTCTTATAACTTCCGCGGTTATCAGATACGTCCGGTCCTGCTCCGGAAATATTGGGCGTCTCTCGACTTTTATAACTTCTGCGGTCACCAGACACGTCCGGTCCTGTCAGGAAGTATTGACTATACAAGTTATTAATAATTGTGCCCGCTTTAAGCCTACTTCCTATGTCTTGTTGCTACTTTCTTTCCTCCAGTTACCTTATTCTTTATTAAATCTTTGAAAATCATACATTGTACATGCATAGTGGGTCGGGGGTGCATACAATTATATACAAATTATGACATATATATATATATATGTTATATAAAGGTATTATTTAAAATGTTATATAAAGGTATTATTTAAAATGTTATATAAAGGTATTATTTAAAATGTTATATTAAGGTATTATTTTATTTAAAATTATATTTCATAGATAAAATACTCTGTTTAAATCGACCGCCAGAGGTAACGCTTTCTCTATAAATAATCATTGTTGTTCTTCCCCACTGGCCGGCTAAAACCTTTGTACATTATGTAAATAATCTTTTGTTTTCCTTATTCTACTCGCCTTAAGCCAGGCAGTGCTTTTGCCAAATTATGTTTATTATATAATCCTAAAGCTCAATTAAAACAATCTCATATCAAAACTATTTTCATTATTTTACTTTTCAAGATTATAGCCACGACTGCATCATCAATACCATTTAGTACTAAAAAGAACCAACAAATAACTCCATGGCATAAACCTCAATATAATCTAAATACAAGCAGAAATATCTTTTTTCATATATAAGATATATATATGTGAGAATCCTGTCGACTCACTGTGAGAATCCTGGTGACTCTCTGTAATATTATCGTTTCGGATTGATTGGATTGGGACCCTTTTTTGTTTGTTGATTGTTATGTAAGACCCTATTGACTTACTGTAGGGTTGGTCACTTGTGGTGATTGATGGCGCAGTCGTTTGGCTGAAACGGTAGTTTTTTTCACAGGGGAAATAACGAGAGGGACACAGGATGGGGTTGAAATTAGGACCACGCGATTAAGGGAGAGAAGGTTTTTTGATTAATGGAGTACTTGACTATTACATGCTCGGAGGAAAGAAGATGTTTTACCTTTGTGAGAAGGGCTTAAGCACGTCCTGCTTCTTGTGGTGTCCAGCTCCCAACTGACTTACTTGAGTCCGAGATTTACCTCGTTAACTCTCTATTGCTCTCATTGGTTGAAATCGTCTACGTGGTGGCTTTTGGTTGGATGTTAGCTATTCATGCTGAACTCTGATTGGATATTGGTACCTCCATTGTCTTTTTCATGATTACCACCCTCCAGGAAGAAGAAGGTCTTTGAACCCAGTTTTATAGTTCCTGGGTAATAACCTTTACTTCCTGGATAATGAAATCCCGGTAATAGTTGTTCTCTCCAGTTCGCTAGGCCTAGCTTTTATTAAAACTTTTTGGATCATACATTGCATATATTGTGGTGGGGTTACATCTTGGTATATACAATTTATGACAGATGCGCCCCCTACATGTGAAGAATTCAAAAAGGGGTAGCCTGAAGTGAATTCTGTAAGGGAAAAGTAATTTTGTTGGGGAAAAACTAATTAGGGTACTGGGAGGCTATATACAAGTATTGTATGTGACATAAAAGATAAACGAGAATGGTGTTGGTGGAATATTTGTAGAGTATAAGGAAGAGAAATCAAAATAAAATTTAATTGTAAGAAATCAAAGTGAATGTGCTTTGATGCATTGTTGAGAAAAAGGAAAAAGATGCCTACACAATATTCAGCTCGAGATGGGGAAACAAAATCAAGGGAATTTTTCTGTTAGGGCTTTTTAGAAATCAAAAATAAAATTTAATTATAAGAAATCAAAGTGAATGCGCTTTGGTGCATTGTTGAGTGAGGAAAAAAAAAAAGAATGCCTACATAATTCAGCTCGAGATGGGGAAAACAAAATCGAGGGAATTTTTCTGTTAGGGTTTTTGAGAAATCAAAAATAAAATTTAATTATATATAAAATTAAAAGAAAACCAGTGAGTTTTCGTTAAAAAAAAATTTTGTTGAGTGGAAAAAATAAAATAAAAAAAGGTTGTTATATAAATGGTAAATATTTGATTAAGATAAATGGTAAATATTTTATTAAGAATTTTGATTTCAAAATAAAAAAATGTAAATGAATGGGATAAGGAAAAATAATGTATGTCTTAGTGATAAAAGTTACATGCCAATGTATCTAGGTCACGCGGCGCGTCCTGCCCTTTTTAATTTGCCCTCGTAGATTTTTTGTCCCTGTGCGACTTGTGGGTGAAAACATGTTCCTTTTCAAAAGTGCGTTTACATTGTGTGTACAGGAGACACGGGAATCTCGTTAACCTTAAGTTTGTATTTGTATTTGTTGTAATGTGTTTTGGGGTTGTATTGTCTTTCAAGATCTCAAGGCCGAGTGTATTATGTTAATTTGTCCCGAGCCTTAATGCGTTCTAGGGATTTTTATGCAGTTCCCTAGGGCACTTAAGATATGCTCGCTCGATATCCACTTCGTTATCGGGAGGTCGTGACCGGAATCGGATCATTGAATACAGGGTTCGAGGAGAGTCCTCGACCCTTCTAAAGTGGTTGTTTCTTCCTTTCGGAAGAAACGTAAGCTCGAAAGCTTTGCTACCTAATTTTTTCTTATCCTATCCTTTAAGTGGTAATGTGCGTGTTTTGTTCGTATTTGACCTTGAGATCTGAATGTTGCGTATTGGTCGTGAGGGTTGTATGCTTGTTTTATGTGGGTGACATGTAATATTGTTTAAAAATGTTAGTAAAATAATCGAATTTGGTTGTAATTCATTTGGATTGCGTTTTGAGAATTAAATTTGTTTATTAATATAATATTAATATGATGATATTAATATAATTAAATGTGTTTATGTAAGAAAATCGGGATGTGAACTCGTTTTGAAATGGATCCCACGTGGAGCAGATGGCATTTGGTGACCGTTAAAAACGGCGGACGTCTTTGTGTATCGCGGAGAAGGAGGACACGGTGACCTCCATTTTATTGCCGAACATGCGAGAGGCCAGGCGAGGGAAATTTCTAAATCGGTCCTCCCCTCCCCTAATTGATCCGGGGTTCTCAGCGCCCGCTGGACACTTCTTAATTAGGTTGGTTGGGGCGTCCTGAATGTCCGTTGGAAATTCTCTGCTATTGTTTCCAATATAAGAGTTAGAAATGCAAAAATTGCACTGCCTATATGGAAGATGGCTTTTAGGATATCCAATATGAGTGCGACAAATGTATAGACGGCACTTCCTATATGGAAGATTGTTTCCTGTAATTGGTACAGTCTTTGGGGCTGTTGGGTATATAGTCCAAGGTAGGTTATTATTATAAATGGAGCGAGTTTATAGGGCATAATCAGAAGACATAAAAAATATTAAGTGAAATATGGGAAACCTGAACATTTTTTTCCCATGTCTTCTCCATGAGTTGATGGCCTTGTGTATCGTTTTGTAATTCGATTGATTGTGGCGGACCTGTTGTGATTGGATCTAACTGCGGATGGGCGATGTCGGGTTCCTTGTTATTATGGGTGAGTGGTGTAAATCGGGTTTTGGTGACAATGGTGGGATCTAAATGAATGAAAGGTTCGCTGTTCATCGGTTTGATTGTCAATGGTTCTGTTGAAAAAATGTCGGGTGCAGGGGTTTTAAGTGTAAACGTGTAATCATTCCTATGTCGTAGGTGGTGTATTTTTGTTATTGTTGGTGTTTTGTATTGGGTATTTTTTGTGTACGGGTTTAGTTTGTTTATGTGGACGGTATCGATGTCTCTTTGGAGAGGTTGGTTGGATTTATCGATACGTTTTGTCAGTTGGCAGGTTGGACAGGTTTTGACCTTTTGTGCAATGTCTTGTGACATGTTCTGCCAATAATATTGAGCGGAGATGAGTCTCGTCATCTTTGATATGTTTGGATGGTTGTATTGTATGTGTACTGATTTAAGTAGTTTGTTGGTGAGTGTTTTGGGAATTATGATTTTGGTCACACCTTTGCGGGAAATGGTATGAAGTCCGTTGTGATCAATGGTCAGTTTAGAATTTCCAGAAGGGGAAGGCTGATGGCTCTTAATGAGGGGGGCGTCTAAGAAGCCACAGAACGGGTTACGAGTTATGATGTCCGTTTCATATTGTTGTACTCCCTTTATGTAACGAACCTCATATTCGTATCTCGATAGCCGTAATTTCCATCGAAATAATCTGCCTGACGGGTTTTTGATCGTTTTCAGCCACTGCAATGCGTGATGGTCAGAAAATATAGTAAATTTTCTGTCCATCAAACAGACGCGGAATTTATTCACACTCTCAACGATTGCTAGGCATTCTAATTCAGAGTTGGAGTAGTTCCGTTCGTGTGAACGCAGGGAGCGGCTGAAATATTGGACTGGGTAGGTCTTCCCATCAGGGTGGACCTGTTTGAGGACGCCTGCGATGCCAAGTGTTGAGGCGTTACAGGACACCTGGCACGGCAGACCTTCCTGATAAAGGTGTAAAGTGGGGTGTGTTGTGAGGCTTTCTTTCAGGCTAGTGAACGCTTTCTGGCATTTGTCATCCCAGACCCACGTGACATCCTTTTTGAGAAGGTTGTTAAGTGGCGTCCACAAGCGGGCGTAGTCCGGGATGAACTTCTTATAAGCGTTCACAGCGCTTAAGAAAGATCGCAATGTTTTGCGATTGTGTGGTTGTTGGATGGCGTGAATTGTTTCTATGTTTCATGTAAATGGTGTGGTTGTACTGGCAGTGGTTGTGCATGTGTTTGAGTGGTGTTTCTGTCGCCTTTTGGTGCGAGTGTCGCGCTTGTTGCGATGTTTGCGCGTGTGACTGTTGTGTGATGACGTGTGGTCACGTGTGTGCTTTGTGTGTGAGCTGTCCTGTTGGATGGGCACTGTCTGGGCATTGTTGTTGTGAGTTGGGGCCGTTGTGGCCTTGTGCATTGAGGGCATATAATAAAGGCAATTGGTCTTAGTGAAAAAATTGTGTTGTGCGTGCGCGTGACTAGATTGGCATTTTGGCAATTGGTTTCTAACCAATGGATGCGCGCATTGGGTGCCATGTGCGGAAGGCTTGTGTGTGTGGTGAGCCCTTTGTGATTCCGCTTGGCATTCCCAATAGGCGCATTCATTGGGAAGGTGAGCAAAGTGATAGTTGGTGGAGGACAATGGAGCGGCAAGTTGGAACATAGTGCCTTGGTTAAAGTCTATTGTTAATTTAAATTTTCGGAGGGTGTTTATTCCGAGAATTCCAAATGGTAGAGGTGCTTCCACCACAAGGAAATTCTCTTTTTTGGTTAATTTACCTATTGTCAGAGGAGGGTTATTTTACCTATGGTTTATGGCCTGTAGGTCTATGGACTGTTTTTTGAGTTTTAATTGAGGGAGGTTAATTTTTAAATTTTTATAGAGGTTATAGGGCACTATGTTCAAGCTTGCGCCTGTGTCAATGAGAAAAGGGGTGAAAGTTCAGGCGTGATGGACAGTTTAATCGTCAGCTGGCTGACGAAAAGTGGGTGGTGCCTTCCTACCTGGTTGGCGAAAGGCGGGGGTGCCTCGGGCGTCTTGTCCGGCTGGGCCTGGTGTGGGGTGTTGGGCGTGTTGTGGATGTGGGGCTGCTTGCACTGCCCGCGCGCTCGCGTGTTGAGCTGGTTTGCATGGTGCAGTCCACACACTTGTTCTTCCTTGGGCGCTGGTGTATGGGTCCGGAAATGTGGGTGGTGGCTCCTCGTGGTGGCGCGTCAGGTAGCTGAGGGCTCCGTCCATCTTCCGGTCGTAGGCCTGGAAGAATTGGCGGGTGGCGTATGTCCCATCGGAGGATGGCAGATCCGTCTCCGCGCGCTGGGTCGACCTTAATTGCGTGAGGGCGGCGATCAACTGTACTATTTTTTCCGCTAGGGTGCGGCGTGTCTCACCGACTCCGATGGCTTTCTTCCTCTCCCTTGTCACGTTGTCGCTTTGTTTCGCTCCCTGGTCTTGCTCGTTTTCCATTATAAATCCTGTCGACTCACTGTGAGAATCCTGTGGACTCTCTGTAATATTATCGTTTCGGATTGATTGGATTGGGACCCTTTTTTGTTTGTTGATTGTTATGTAAGACCCTATTGACTTACTGTAGGGTTGGTCACTTGTGGTGATTGATGGCGCAGTCGTTTGGCTGAAACGGTAGTTTTTTTCACAGGGGAAATAACGAGAGGGACACAGGATGGGGTTGAAATTAGGACCACGCGATTAAGGGAGAGAAGGTTTTTTGATTAATGGAGTACTTGACTATTACATGCTCGGAGGAAAGAAGATGTTTTACCTTTGTGAGAAGGGCTTAAGCACGTCCTGCTTCTTGTGGTGTCCAGCTCCCAACTGACTTACTTGAGTCCGAGATTTACCTCGTTAACTCTCTATTGCTCTCATTGGTTGAAATCGTCTACGTGGTGGCTTTTGGTTGGATGTTAGCTATTCATGCTGAACTCTGATTGGTTATTGGTACCTCCATTGTATTTTCATGATTACCATCCTCCAGGAAGAAGAAGGTCTTTGAACCCAGTTTTATAGTTCCTGGGTAATAACCTTTACTTCCTGGATAATGAAAACCTGGTAATGGTTGTTCTCTCCAGTTCGCTAGGCCTATCATTTATTAAAACTTTTTGGATTATACATTTCATATATTGTGGTGGGGTTGCATCTTGGTATATACAAATTATGACATATATATATTTTATTTCGACAGATGGCACATGTCATCAACTTTTAGTTGAACGATCGGGAGACGCATTTTTATTCAAAATATAAATGTCAACAAGAAGAGTGGTGACAGCCCCGAGCTGACGTGGCGAGACCTCCAGCACCTTGCGGCCTGGAACACCGACATCGGACCTATCATCCACAACCGCGGCTGGCGCCAGAACGGCGCTGGACTGCTCTACAATTCGCGCTTTGGCTTCGGACTTCTCAACGGGCTCGCCATGGTCCAGGCTGCCCGTGGATGGACCCATGTCCCGCCCCGAGTGGTCTGCGATCACCTCAATGCCACCACCAGGTCAGTAGCCAGCCCTGCCTCAAACTGGCTGGAGATCTGGCTTTTGTTTATAATTATGGAAGTCAAGGGATGCGCCTGCTTCTACTAGGTGCACCAGGTAGCTATACAACCAGAAGTATTTAAGATAATCCCCCCTCATAATATGCCAAACCATTTGGCTTCTTGCCCTCACTGTTTCCTACCAGTATTGGGAGGGGGGGGCGTTAAGTCCGAAACCATATTCAATGTGGGATTCGATCCCGTACCATGGATGTGGAAAATCGAGTTTCACTATTCCTCCTCCACCAATCCCCTGTAAGCCTAGAGTAAAATAAATTTAAAAGACACAAGGTAATAAGACCAAATAAATAAATAGTGTGTGTCGTTTCGGTAACAACGTTGTTACCATATTCAGCTGAAAGTACTGAAGATGGTAACAACGCTGTTTACACACTATTTATTTATTTGTATTTGGTCTTATTACCTTGTGTTTATAATCTATATTCTAAATTGTGTCTTATCAATTTTGAAATATTTTTTTCGAAATATATACATTATTCTCTGTGCTAGAATGCTAATTACGCAAGTATTCACTTCTAGAAAGAGATATTGCGCAAATGATATAATGCTGCTTGTTTATACGTGTCTTACAGTATGAGACGTAAGTGATGTCTTGATGTACGTCCCAGATTCCCTGTCAGCATCAAGTCTGGTCAAGAGGCGCAAGTGAACTTTCATACCAACGCCTGCCAGGGCACCGACCACGAGATCAATTTCTTGGAGCATGTTCAGCTCACTGCCGAAATCGGCTACAGCTTCAGAGGGGCTCTGGACATCTTCCTGGTCTCTCCTTCAGGTAACTTGGGGCTACAAGCCAGATGACCACATTTATAGTGGCTCGGTATATAATTATGTTCTCTCCTTCAGGTAAATTGGGGCTACAAGCCAGATGACCACATCTATAGTGGTTCTGGATATCATTCTGGTCTCTCCTTCAGGTAACTTGGGGCTACACGCCAGATGACCACATCTATAGTGGCTCTGGATATCATTCTGGTCTCTCCTTCAGGTAACTTGGGGCTACACGCCAGATGATCACATCTATAGTGGCTCTGGATATCATTCTGGTCTCTCCTTCAGGTAACTTGGGGCTACACGCCAGATGACCACATCTATAGTGGCTCGGGACATCATTCTGGTGTCTCCTTAAGGTAATTTGGACTTCATGTCAGATGGATACATCCATAATGCGTTGCAACCAGACGTGTAACTTGGTGTGGCAGGATCTCTGTCGATGCTACTCTCTAGGAGGCAGAGAGACCAGTCCATCTCGGGCTTTAACAACTGGCCCTTCCTTTCGGTTCATTTCTGGGGAGAGAACCCGCGCGGAAACTGGACCCTCATCGTGAGAGACAAGGTAGGGTCTCAATTCTTACTGTTTATACCTCTTATATCTCTGCAGATTTCATTTAATCCAGTTATGAGAGGTTTTACAAATGGTAATTCTATATATAATAAACGGAATATATAAAGGCAATTAATAAAGGCTTTGTGTAGCATTGAAGCGAAGTGTACAACGGCCCTAATTTTAATCAAAATTCATAGACGACTAATGACTAATTTTATTTGCATAAATCTATATTTGATTGTAACGAACTCATACATATAAGTATTCATTTTAAAAATATATAGATATTTTGATACACAAACACATCGCCCATTAAAAACACACAAAACGCTATTTTAAATATTTCTATAAAGAACTCTCAACAATTAGTTTTCTACATTTGACAAGACAATTTGTGAAAAAATAATCTTATTTACTATAATTTAGGGATATGGTTCTCAATAAAACAGAGGGGTGCTACGATTTTATAAGAACTCTCAATAGAAAAAATAAATAGTACCAATCATCTAAAGAGTTGTTCTAGCTGCCAAAATGTGGGTGTCTCCGTTTCACTATGCAAATCGATTAAGTCTAAAGATTCAATGGATAAATATACCGTTAAAGGAAGGTAAAACGCCAGGTATCTTTGATCTTATATGCACATAATTAGAATAACAAAAATGAGAATTTTCTTTTAAAAATGATCCAATGGCTCCCCCCGATTCTTGAAAAAGTCCAACCCTACCAGCGAGTGCAAGTATTTAAACGGGGCTCTGGCACATTTGTAAGTGCACATTTGTAAGTTGAACTGCTTTTTACATGTGTAGACATGTGGTGGACTTACAGAAAAAGCAGTCGCTTACTAACCACCATGATTATCATGACCCGATCCACGTGTACTAGGGATAATAATATTAAAATAACAAATTAATTGAATTTGCCACAATACATATATGTGATAATCTGGGATGTAGTCGATTTGGCTGTGGTGGGGAAGGTTCACAGAACCAAGTTAGGGTTAGCTGAGCTACGGTGAGATTGAGCTAATGAGAGGGAAGATCAAGCTATTCGAGAAACAGATATTAGGTGGCGACAACTTATCGTAGCTGCTCAGCGACATCTAGAACTGCTCTTATCATCAAGATAGGCTCTCAGTCTGACAGTGGATTGCTTGTACCTCGGGCGGGACGCAGGCTTGGCCCTGTTCTTATAGGCACTGAATATTCTCTCGTTCCTTTCATCTTATGGCGCCTCCTATTAAAATTTTAGAGATGTATAAATGTAAATTATATAGTGCTACATAAAATATATGATAAATATTTGTAAAGTGAGTATATTATAGATTTTTAAAATTTAAATGCTAATATCACAGATTATACTAGCAATATCGTTCTTTTGTTAAAAACGAGCAAGCTTTCATGTCGAGCAAACATTCTTCGACCGGGTTTACAACGCTAAAATACTTCTTTTCGCATTTTATTCTCCAAAGCCTCTCAAAGAGCGTTTTTACTCGAAAGCGTTTGCTCATTTTCAATAGTATGAGTGATAATGTTGTCTAAATTCTATATATATATATAAATATATAATAATATATAGCCATTCATTATTATTTAAAATGTAAGGTTAAGTTTTATCACGAGCCTTCGTGCGATTCGCCTAGAATCCAATCCTTTCAAAATAATTTGAAACTCTGACGAGTATTGAGAGCGTATAGCTAATTTAAATAATGGTTAATGAATTTAACTTTTAATCCAGCTTGTGGGTTACTTTAAATACATTCCGCTACAGATTTGCTTCTAACTTTACATACAAAACCTGTACACATGCACTTATAAAAACACGAAGCCATGGTAAGCCAATGCAGGTAATCTTTTTCCTTGAATTTATTAAAAGATGTGTCATTAATGTTCATTAATCTCGAGACCTCTCTTTTCGCTTAAAAAACGAACAAACACAAAAGCATAATATTATGTGGTTATACTTGACTACTTTAAACATGATATAGATATGTATTTTATCAATAAGGACATTATTATAATTTTAAAATAATTGTATCATATGTATATTGTATTATATGAAATCTGATCACATTCATTTTACAAACTCCATTTAGCTTAGTTTCTGTCACTAGTAGGAATTTCCTTCTATTCAAATGTTAGGTTTTGTCAACTATAGCAACCACGGTGTAAATAGTTGATGATAGCTAAGTAGACAATCTAAGGTCATATTGAAGGAAATTGCGCAATAAAAAAAGTAATAAAATACAAACGATGATTGTAACTTCTTATAAGAGAGATCTGCACCGCCCATCTCCAGTCTTATAGGAAGGTCATTTACTTCAATCAAAACCAACCAATACCTATACTAATAAGTCTTTCATACAAATTTCCCTGAAGTACAAGCTTGTCCCAAAAGTTCGCAAACACTCGTAAAAATTGAAATACCAATATTATTCGCCGTTACGTATAATGTCTTTGTATTATGTATAAAGTAATTGTATTATTATGTATTTGCCGTAATAATATTATTCGCGCCAAGTAATAAGAAAAACAACGTTTTAAGAAAAACACGAACTTTTGGAACAACCTTATATACCGAAATGGGTGGTTAAAGAGGGAATAAAGGAAATTCGAATAAAAAGTTATATGAGGAATATCTACATTTAGAGTTATACTACTCTGATAAAAAAGTTTCGACACTTTGCTCATAAGTTGAAAAAACTTTATTATTCTACCAAATTCAAAATACACAATTTGGTAACAAAATACACAATTATCAGCAGAAAATATTCTAAAGCCATTATTTAAAAGATATTGGGTAAAAGTGTTATACCATATTTTACCTGATTGCTTCAGGCCATATATAGCTTGGTTTAATTTACAAACTAAGCTATTATCACTTACTTCAAATCCTTCAGGTTGTTTCATGTAGATAGTCTCTTCAAGGTTCCCATAGAGGTATGCAGTAACAATGTCAAAACATTTGATGTCATATTGCATGATGGCTGCAAATGCTAGTATGACTCTAAGTGAGTCATTCTTGTTGACTGGTGAGAAATTTCTTCATAGTCTTAGCCATAGCTCTGTTGGTAGCCTGTTGCAACTAGTCTAGCTTTGTATTTTCTATCTTGTGTTGTTGCATATTTCATGATGGTGTAAATCCATTTACTTTTGATTACTTTAGAGCCTTTGGGAAGAGGTTGAAGTATCCAAACTTTATGTTCCCTCAGAGAGTCAAGCTCCTTTTCCATAGCTCCTATCCACTTTTCAGAACTAGGTAAATTCATAGCTTCTTTGTAGCAGTTGGGTATGGAATATCCTTGATGAGATGTCTTTAAAACAGTATCATCAGTTTGGTAACTTGAATCAGATGAGTCATTATCCTTTTCTTCAACATTACTTAAGGAAGGTTCATAATAGAATCCAGGTCCAGGATGATGAGGTCTCAGATCATAATGGTGTTGTTGAGTTGATGATGAAGCTTTTTCTTGTAAGATTGCTTCTGTTATAGATGGATGGTAATTTTACTCAGAATCTTCATCTTCCAAGTTAATTAGGGTATAATTTTGGGTCACCTTATCTTTTTCTTGATTTAAAAGTTATGATCCTTTTCTTCTTTCTAAGAATTTTACATATCTGGTTTCAGCAATAGAGAAATCTTGGGGGGTTACAAATTCTATAGGCTTTTCTATTGTTGGAGTATCCCACAAAAATTGCAGTTTTGGTGATTTTTTTCAAATTTTGAACTTTTGTGTTTGGGGGTCCACATTTCTGCTAAACAACCAGAGATTTTCAAATGTCCAATTGTTGGCTTTCTTCCTGTAAAAAGCTCTTCTGGAGTGCACCTTTTGTTATGTCTTGATGGGGTTCTATTTTTAATGTATGTGAATGCATCCATGGCTTCAGCCCAAAATATTGTTGGCAGTTCTTCTTCTATCAAGGGTGCTCTGGTGCCTTCTATAAGAGATCTGTTTGCTCTCTCTGATCTTCCATTTTGTTCTGGAGAATAGAGGGTTGTTTTCTGGTGTTCAATACCCTTGGTTATAAAGTATGATTCTATATTAGAATTGACAAATTCCAGGCCATTATCACTTCTTATTGATTTTACTTTTCTTTCTAAAGAATTTTCAATTATTTCTATGAAATTCTTGATGGCATCTGGAGTGTCAGATTTAGATTTAAGAAAGTTTGTAAATATTTTTCTTGAATAATCATCGACTATTGTTAGAATGTATTTTGCTTTGCCAATTGAGATTGGTTGTATAGGGCCAATGAGATCAACATGTAGGAGATCAAGAGATTGGGATGATTGATCAAATTTGACTTCTTTAAAAGGTTTTCTGGAGAATTTTGCTTGGGTGCATGTTACACAATTCAGATCTTTTCTTGTATTGCAGTTAAATATGTGTACTAGTGCATTGTTTTGCATCATTTTCATGTATTCTTCGTTGATGTGACCAAGTCTTTTGTGCCATATATTCCATGATGTGTCACTGATTTTTAAAAGTTTGGGGTTGGTGGGAGACATGTATCAGTACCTTCATTGATTCAATCTTTGATGCTGTTAATAAAGTTTTTCCTTCTTCATTCTGAATGTGTCCACCCTTATTGTCAAAAAGAATGTTTTTTGTCTCGAATGAGCTTGCTTACAGATATTAAATTGTCACTTAATTTTGGTACATAAAGTACATCTTTCAGAATGATAGATTATTCATAACTGTTCTTTATTTCTACATTTCCAATTGAATCTGATGTGATGTAGCTATCATCAGCCAAGGTAATTTTCTTATTCATGGCTTGGATATTCTTCAGATGGTCAAGGTGAAAAGTCATGTGACTGGAAGCTCCACTGTCAAGAATCCATTATTGTTCCAGATTGTCTTGCTGCTTCACAAGTTCAGCAAAGTCATTTCTATTTTCTTATTTGGCAAATGTAGCCTTTGAATTTTTATTGGGTGTATTTGTTTTGTAGCCACTTGATCCTTGTGATGCAAATGTTTGCTTAACATTTGTATTTTTCTTGTTTTCAGGGTTGTGCCAGCATTCAGCTGCCTTGTATCCTGGTTTGTGGAATATGAAGCATTTGTATGTCTTTAGTGTTTTCATTTCTTTGTAATGTTTATATTTGTCCTTGCTGTAGACTTTAAAAGCTGAGGAATTTTCTTCCTTTGTATCATTAGAAAACTTTCGTGGTAGAGTTTTAATGAGTTTCTTAAGTCAAAAATTGTTAATTTTTCTTGGTTGCTGAGTTGAAGTACGATGAGATTGTATTTGTGGGGTAAACCTCTTATAACTAAAGTGATAAACTCTTCGTCTTCAATATCAGCGCCTAGATTTCTGGCTTGTTCCAAAAGTCTTTCTACTCTGTGAGATAATCTTTCCATTTTTCTTCCTTTTCATTACTAATCTAGAAACCTCATTTCTAGCTTCAATTATTATCTCCCTTTTATCGCCCTCATATCTGGCATGTAGAGCTTTCCAAATTTCCTTGCTAGTTTTACATGTTAAAATCAAGGCAACTAAGGAATCAGTCATCGAACACAGGTAAGAATACCTTTGGCTGGTGCGTCCTTTTTTTCCATTCTTTAAACTTTTCTTCTTCTTTGGGTGGATCAGCTTCCAAAATGGCGTCCAATTCTTTTCCTTCCATAATTGAAATAATTCGGAATTTCCAAGAGGCGAAATTTTTGCCATCAAATTTTGGTATTTGCACATTTCTCTCCATTTTCTGAAGATATTCCTATACCTTTTCGATAATCAACTTTCCGTTGAATTCCAAAGAAGTTAGTCTTTTGTCATTAGCGACGCGAGGCCTTTTTTAGGCGCAGTGGAAGCGTGCTGGGCCCATAACCATTGTTGGCTTTTTGTGGGTGTTTAAATGAGAAGATAGGGATCACGTCAATTATATAATCATTAAAATATTTATTAACATATAAAATTAAAAGAAAGGATATATAAGAGCCACGTGAAGTATCTGTTCTTGCCTGTTGTTCTTTTTTCTTCTTTCTCTTTTCGTTGTTTATCTTCTTTCATAGAATATTATTTATAATTGTAAATTTTAATCATACTTAAAATTTAAAAACAATAATGAATATTTTTAAATATAAAATAAAAATGTTACACAAAATTATAGACAACATATTGTTGCACCAGGTTGCGGCTTGGCAGACTCTTCAGCCTGGATTCTCTCCTGTGCTGGGTCTTGCATCTTACCAGAGCGTGTTTCAACCATCCTACAAATTTATAAAAGGGAATAACGCGAGATAAGTCTTCTTTAAGTAGCCACCAGAATCCTTTCTTTATTTTCTCACATCAAAGAGAGCAGTGAAGTCACACGTGTACCTAAATACAAATGATGACAATCTAAATAATCTGTGTTTTAAATAAATATCATAGAATATTTTATATAAAAATAAATAAATATATAATTTAAATTTCAAATATATTAAAAATAATATAAGAAATACGCCATTAATCATGATGTAACACTTCCCCCTCTCCAGAGGTCGTCACGTCCTCGTGAGTTACCTCATCAATTCTCTCAAAATAGGGTTTGAGTCTTGAGACATGGACAATCAATGGGTCTTTGCCAGGATTATCTTTTGGCTCAATTAAGTAATTTACGTTAGACAGCTTCTTTAATATTCTATATGGGCCAAAATATTTTCTCAGTAGTTTCTCACACTTTCCTATTTTCCTAATTGGTGTCCAAACTGCTACTAATTCTCCTGGTTCGTAGCTTCTTTCCATGTGTTTCTTGTCATAGTTCTTTTTCATTCTTTCTTGAGTCTTTATTGTGTTTTTAATAACTAATTTTCTTGTTCTGTTTATTTTGTCTAAGTGATGTTTTATGTATTCATCATAATCATCTTTGTCAATGTCCACCGAGATATTCCTGTCGTCCAAAAGAGACGTGGGTTCTCTTCCAAACATCAGGAAAAAGGGAGAATATCCTGCGGTTTCCTGAATTGTAGTATTGTAAGCGTGAGTGATGAATGGGAGTATTTCGTCCCAATTTTTCTGATCAGTGTTCACATACATACTGAGCATATTGATCAATGTTCTATTTAACCGTTCTGTCAATCCATTAGTCTGGGGATGATAGCTCGTTGTGAAGCAATGTTTAATCTTGCACGTTTTCATCACCTCTTTCATTAAATTACTGGTAAATTGAGAGCCTCTGTCACTAATAAGATATTGTGGGGCTCCGTGCCGAAGAAAAATATCCTCTACTAGAAATTTAGAAACTTCTTTCACTGTTGCTTCCGAGACTGCTCTTGTTTCTGCATATCTAGTGTAGTAGTCCGTCAGCACGATTATCCATTTTTTCCTGTTTTTCGTAGATGGTAGTGGACCAACAAAGTCAATTCCAATTCTTTCGAAAGGAAAGTTGGCTGGGGGGATGGGCTGTAGTAGTCCAGAAGGTAATTGGTTTGAGCCTTTCCTACTTTGGCAAAGGTGACACGTCTTAACGAATTCTGAGACATCCTTTAGCATGGATGGCCAAAAGTATTTACTCTTTATTCGGTACATGGTTCTGGCGACGCCCAGATGGCCATTCGACATATGATTGTGATATTCTTTCATAATTTCTCTCTTTTTATTCTCTGGAACCACAAGCAACCACGCCCTGCCTTCAGGGTTCGGGTTTTTCTTAAAGAGGCATCCATCTTCTTCTTTAAAGTTTTGCGCAATTGATCGCCTGCTTCCATTAAGGTTTTTCTTAACACTTTCGATAAATTTATCCTCTTCGTCTGTTATTTGATTTAAAAATAGCCTTTCAAAATCCTCATCCCAATCAGTTTCTGGTAAGGGCCCCCTAGATAAGCCATCGGCGTCCAGATGCTTCTTTCCCGATTTATGTATTATATCGAAGTCATATTCTTGAATTTTCAATGCCCATCTTGCCAATCGACCTGTTGGATCCTTCAAGTTTTTGAGCCAGCATAAGGCGTGATGGTCTGTTACTATTTTAAAGTGTCTTCCATAAAGGTAGGGTCGTAATTTTGACATTGACCAGACAACGGCCAGACATTCTTTTTCAGTGGTTGAATAATTTTGCTCCGCTTTACTTAGGGTACGACTCAAATATGAGATCACCTTCTCTTCACCACCGATGTCTTGGACAAGTGTTGCACCTATGCCGATGTTGGACGCATCAGTATGAACATAAGTAGGTGCATTTGGATTGAAGTGACCTAAAATTGGTGGACTTAATAGTGCTGTTTTTAGGGTTTGAAACGCTTCCTCTTGTCTTTCTGTCCAGGTAAATGATACACTTTTTTTTATAAGGTTGGTCAAAGGGTCAGCAATTTTTGAAAAGTCTTTGATAAATTTTCTATAATATGAACACATTCCCAAAAAGGATTGTACTTCTTTGACCTTTTTGGGCCGAGGAAAATTTCTGACAGCTTTGATGTTATGTTCCGCGGGTTTTATACCATGTTTGCTAGTTATATAGCCGAGAATCTCCAATTCTTCAAAAGCAAATCGGCATTTTTTGTCGTTTAACCTTAAATTAGATTCACGAAAACATCTAAAAACAGCTTCAAGTCTTTTGAGGTGCGTTGGAAAATCCGGGCTATATATGATAACATCATCCAGATAACACAAACAAATTTGCCATCTCAGATTTCCAAGCATATTCTCCATATTTCTCTCAAAGGTAGCAGGCGCGTTACAAAGTCCAAAAGGCATCACGTTGAATTCATATAATCCATGCGCTGTAGTGAAAGCTGTTTTCTCTTTGTCTCTTTCTTCGACTTCAACTTGCCAATATCCAGATCTGAGGTCTATTGCTGAGAAGTGTGTAGATCCTTGGAGAGTATCCATAACTTCGTCTATTCTAGGGATCGGATAGACATCTTTTACTGTCACATTATTCAGTTTTCTGTAGTCCACACAAAATCTGTATTTACCATCTCGCTTCTTGACCAATATTACTGGAAAAGACCAGGGGCTAGAAGATGGCCTAATTATGCCTTCTGTAAGCATCTCGTCAATTTGCTCTTTTATAATATCTCGTTCTTTAGCACTTACCCGGTAAGGCTTGTGTTTAATTGGCTTCGCGTCTTCTGTGTCTATCCGATGTTTTGCCAAATTGGTTCTCCCTAATCTCGATGAAAAAAGATCTCCATACCTTTCTAAAACTTGTTTTAACTCCTTCTGTTCCTTTGGTGAAAGATTTTCGTTTATTTGGAATCTAGGTTCTTCGTTCTTTTCTACCTCTCTTTCTCGACTCACATTTATTTTCGCTGGACTACTTCCAAAAGCCAATGTTTGGTTTTTCATTATTTTTAACGGTCGAGGATACGGATTAGTTATCCAGATGTGTGTTTCCCTATTTATAACATTGATCAAGCTTCTTGCTAGACGAAGTCCATTTGTTTGAAACATTTTGCTGCTCTCCTCGATAATATATTCTCCATCCTCTGTTTCTACCAATGCCTTGATCAATTTCATGGAACATTCCGGTACAATGGAATCCTTGGCACTCTTTATTTTCAACATTTCAAAATTGATTTCGTCATGATTATTCGTCAAATCATATTTTATAGTTTCTTGCTTACAATCTATTTTTGCGTTCATTTTCTTAAGGAAATCTCTCCCAAGAATTAATGTCCGTAAATGCGTTTTCAATATCACAAAGTTGTGTGATAATGTTTCGTCATCAATTTTTATTTTTAAAAATATACTTCCTACCATGTCCAATTTTTTCCATCGGGTCCTGCACAAATTTTTGCGAGTTTACTTATACCATGGCCTGTATCGAGGGCCGTTCTGAGGTCGACCACTGAGAGGTCAGCACCTGTATCAACCAAAGCTTCAAAAGTCCCTATCTTGTCCACATTAATTTTTAATTTGTATTTAGGGTCCAACTTCTTGATTCCGTTTATGGTCGACTTGCTTTGATTGACAGATTCAGGCGCGACGCTTAGTTTAAATCTTCCAACACGGAATATCTATTCCGGGTAGGAATATTTGTCTGTGTGCTATGACATACATCAGCATAAAGCCGAGGTCCTGATTTCTCTGATATTTCATTCATTTGGCATTTTTCTTCGACCTTCTCTTGGGTATCTACTGGATCCTCTTCTAGGATTCTTATAAACTTGACCCTACAATAACGGGCCACGTGCCCTGGCTTGTTACATTTAAAGCAGATTGGTCTTCCATCTTCCGTCCTATTTTTGCTCACTTCTTGGCTTTTATTGTAAGTGTTTCTCTGAAGGTTTGGTTTCGACACAAAGTTAGGATTATAAGGACGTCTAGGGGTAGAGGGCTGGGGAAAGTTGTTTCGATACTGTCTGGGGGTAGGAGGGGAGTCGTTCTTGTAATTATTGGAAACAGGGGCTTGGGGCCTGGAAGTGGTCTGGTAGTTTCGTGCGGCAGTCGGCGGCACGTACCTCGATTGTTGTTGGGGTCTAGAATAGCGTGGACCGTTATATAGGTTTCTGGATTTCTCCACACGTTCCCGATACTTCTTTTCAAAAGAATCCATTCTCTTGCACACGACAAGAAGGTCATCGGTCGTTTTAGGAGGGTTCAGGTAGAGCGCGAATGAGTACTCTTTTTTCAGTCCTCCAATAACATGTTCAATTTTTGTTTCTTCTTCCATTGCGGGGTCAACCTTGTTGCACAACACTAGAATGTCTTCCGCGAACCTGATTGCTGGTTCATTCCAGTGTTGCATTCTGTTGAGCTTCATTCTAAGTTCTTCTTTATTCGCGTCCAAAGAAAAATCCTGAATGAGGCGGATTTTAATATTTTCCCAGCTCGTGAAACTAGCTTTGTGTAAATTCAACCAGGTTTTAGCGCTTCCCGTCATGTTCATGGCGGCATAACGAGAGATAATGTAGTCTGCCCAATGGTACAAGAAGCCAATTTCTTCAAGAGATTCAATCCATGGGCGAGGGTCTTCCGTTCCATCATACTTGGGGATGTCGATGTTGGGATTCAGGACAACTGGGTCGGAACTAGCATCTCTACCAATTGTTGCACCAGGTTGCGGCTTGGCAGACTCTTCAGCCTGGATTCTCTCCTGTGCTGGGTCTTGCATCTTACCAGAGCGTGTTTCAACCATCCTACAAATTTATAAAAGGGAATAACGCGAGATAAGTCTTCTTTAAGTAGCCACCAGAATCCTTTCTTTATTTTCTCACATCAAAGAGAGCAGTGAAGTCACACGTGTACCTAAATACAAATGATGACAATCTAAATAATCTGTGTTTTAAATAAATATCATAGAATATTTTATATAAAAATAAATAAATATATAATTTAAATTTCAAATATATTAAAAATAATATAAGAAATACGCCATTAATCATGATGTAACAATATTTGCAACACTTATGATTTTAGAACGATATTTGAAAATTATTCCGCATGTGTTTCTTTTGAACGAAAAATCGAAATTTATTTTAAAGAAGGGATGGTAATCCCTGGACACTTTATTTTTCCATTTATCATTACTCTTCACAATTCATCCTTTCATACTCATCCCTAAGGTTAGAAATAATCATTATTTCTCCTTAAAATATATTTCGATTTTTCGTTCAAAAGAAACACATGCGGGATAATTTTCAAATGTCGTTCTTACATATAAATTTGTAAATATTTAATTCTAAGTTCTAATTTGTCTGTTGTTTTGTTTGTCTCTTCTGTAATAGGCGCAAACTTATCAATATCGCACATGGTTCATTAATAATTAAGAAAAAAAGATAGGTGCGCACTTTCTTTTGTTACCTTGATATCCTCAATACTAGAATGTAAGTCTGCCGCATACACCGGGGGGGGGGGGCAACGGAAAATTTCAAAAATGACTTTTAAAAAAGTGAAATAAAATCTATATTTTCCTAGTCCGCGAGAATTGACCATTACAGAATAAGATCTCAAGATTTATAAAGGTTATAAAAGTATTATGAATATATTATTCATAAATGCAACTTTTTAAAATAAATTTGTTTTTTAAATGGTAAAAATGAAGTGGTAAAAATGATAAAAAGCATTCTTAGTGTGCAACAACAAAAAAGGAAGTTCAAGATTCTAATTCATGTTCGTTTTTTTTTTTTTAATTCCTCGATGTAACCAGTGAGCTAAGAAGAATTAAGAAAATATTTTCGCTTTACTATACAAACGATAATTTTCCGTTCGAGGCAAAATAACAGTAGAGAACCGATAAGGTTAAGAAAGTTAGTGTGTCAAAAAATAGCACAAAAGTGATTTTTTTTTTTACTGGAATCAGTTGAATAAATAAAAGAAAAAAACATATCTTGATCGTGAATTTGAAAGTTTCTAATTGCTTGCCCCATCTGTCGGAATAAATAGAGTAATAATATAATCGTTGATTTAAAAAAAAATTATTCAAGAAATATTATTCAAACACCCTTTCTTTATAAAATCAAGAGAAGCTAACCACCTACGCGTTTGAGGTTGTTGACCCACATCAGCGTGGAGCAGACTGTACCTCAGCATCCCAAAAAAAGGCCTGATCTTAGAGGTTTCTTGAAAAATTAAAGAATGGGTATTGAAGGGTACGTGATAACGCAAAGTTATTTGGAAATTTAGCACAAAACTGAATTTTTGGGCTGAGATCAGGTATAGATAGAATAGTTTAGTATTTATATAGTAAATACTGGCAGCTATAATTCCAATCTGTCCTACCTGCCATTACAGTAGTATACAACTGCCAAATCAGAAAGGTTTTACCTCAGAATCCCTAATATCTGAAAATATAAGGTTGTACCAAAAGTTCACGTTTTTCTTAAAACGTTGTTTTTCTTATTACTTGGCGAATAATAATTATTAGGACGAATACAGAATATACATAATACAATTACTTTAAACATAATACAAATACATTATATATAACGGCGAATAATAATGGTGTTTCAATTTTTTGCAAGTGTTCACAAACTTTTAGGACAACCTTGTAAAACAATTTTGACAGGAGAATATAAATTACAAAACAGTTCAATCATATAGATGATCTTGTAGAGCTACAGTGAGACCACCCACGATACTCCAGTTAATTCGAATCGCCTTTTAGCTCGTTGAAGTGTGAGAGCTCGAGGTTCCCTCCACACCTAACAAGAGGAGGTGGTGTTCCAGGAGGGGAAGGACTACAAGGGCACCATCAAGAACGCCTACCTCACCTTCTACGGCCCGAAGGAGAAGCCAGAACATATGAAACTTCCCCAATACCAGGAGATGAGCACCATTCGCCATATTCTGGAGAAGTCAGAGGTAATTGTTCTGTCTGGCAGACTTGTTAGAATGGATGAGTGGTATCTCCGCTTAACGACGAAGAGACAGTGGTCGTTATGCGAAAGAGTTTACCCACTTGAATAAATTGTATAATAACACACACATAACACTATAGTATAAATCGGTATGTTATACCTAGAAGGAAATTAATAGTATGAAATTTAGTATGAATATATTGACCATGATATATATCAGATGATAAAAATGAAAATAATTTCAATTGAATTATTTTGTAGACTTTTAAACCTACAATTTGGTCATTCATTATGTGCAATAGGAAGTTAATTTGGGCCTAATTCCTATGTGTGTTTTTGTTGAAGATATTAATCTGTGATTTTAAATGTTTCTTTTTGACCAGTACTTTTGTTTTGTTTTTGCTTTTCCTAAAATGTTTTCTTCTTTTCATTATTATTTGTTCTATATGCAAAGCTTTGTTTCTTGAGACTTGAATAAACAAATTCAAATTTATTATATTTTTGTGTGCTTTTAAAGTTAAAACACAACAGGTTATGGACCCAACCACGCATTCACTGCGAAATATAACAAAAACGAAGCAACGGTAAGCCTAAAAAGAATTCTATTTTGTTTATCACGTTAAAATTTATATTAGTAATGGCTGGAATGGATAATATTAAAATGGGTATGAATATTCCCAAATTGAAAGGATTAATAAACTGGCCAGAATATAAGAAAAATATAAAATTGCTTTTAACAATAAACAAAGTAATAGGCGTTGTTGATGGAACATATAGAAAGCCAATAAAACAAGAAACAAATGAAGAAAAAGAGGCATATGTAAAATGGGAAAGTGAAGATGCAATATCCCAATTGTTATTTACAACAAGTGTGATGCCTGATGTAAGTCAACTAATCATTCCCTGCTCAAGTGCTAAAGATATGTGTGACAAATTGTTAAGTGTCTATGAGCAAAGCTCTGGTCAAAGATTAGACATGCTCTATAATCAATTCTTTAATTTTGAGAAGGATCCTACAAATGATATTTCAAAGCACATTTAAAAACTAGAAGGTTTATGGAATTATATGCAAAATGAACTCACTAAACAAGAAAATTTGAAATTGCCTGAATCCATGCTGATGTGCAGAATCATAAACACCTTGCCTGATGAATATTTTGATTTTAAAAGTGTTTGGGAATCAGTGTCTAAAGAAGAACGTTCTGTAGACAATCTCACACAAAGGCTTCGGTTACTCGAAATAAGAATTCAACAGCGAGATGAATGCAGCGCATCAAGTTCGACAGCACTAATGGCAAATGCATATGAAAATAAGCAAAATATAAAAGGAAAAGTTACTAAAAGTAATGAAAAATTTCAGAAAACAAGAGAAACAAGAGAATGTTACTTTTGTCATAGAAAAGGACACTTGGCCAAAGATTGTAGGTAATGCAAAACAGAAGAAACTAAAGGATAAAGAAAAGGATGAAACTAAATTAAAACTTAATTCAAAATTTTAAGTGAAAGTTTAATCAGTGAAAGATTCAATGAACAAGATGAAGACACTTGGATTGGTGACTCAGGAGCTACTAACCACATTACAAGAAATGCAAGTTTCTATACTTCTTATAAGGATTTTCCTACCCAACAGACTGTTAAAGTTGGAAGTAATGAAAAATTGATAGCTTATGGAAGTGGAACTATAACAATTGAAACTTGTGTAAAAAGGTAAATGGCAAACTCACTACCTAACTGATGTATGGTATGTTCCCAATTTCAGTCGTAATGTGATGTCATTACAGTACACATTGGATAAAGGGTTTGAAATGAAAATAGATAGAAAAGGTTGTAAACTTTTTAAGACAACAACTGGAGAAGTTATTGTAGAAGCAAAAAGACTACCAGGAGGCTTGTATGGTATGTTAATAACAAGTATCAAACCTGAAAATGCTGCAGAAGTAAATTTAACCAAAACCCAAAATGTCAATATGCTACAACTATGGCATGAAAGATTTGGACATCAAAATAAAAGACATGTTCAAAATTGGCTTAAAGAACAAGGAATAGATGCAGTCATGGACAATGAACCTTGCGAGGCATGCATTTATGGCAAACAACATAGACTGAGTTTTGGATCAAGAGAACAATATGCTTCTACCCAACCTGGAAACTTAATTCATGTAGATGTATGTGGCCCTATGCAGGAGGTTTCGAAAGGAGGGATGAGATACTTTGTGTGTTTCAAAGATGATTTTACAAAAACCGATCAGTGTATTTCCTAAAAGAAAAGTCACAAGTCATTGAAAAGCTAGAAAAATTTCTCTTGGAAACAAAGACTACTGGACATATAGCGAAAGAAATTCTCACAGATGGAGGAAAGGAGTTGTAAATAAATAAACCACAAAAATTACAAACAAGTATGGCATTAATCATAGGATCACAATACCATATACTACACAACAGAATGGTTCAGCGGAAAGAGGAAAACAGGACTTTAATAGAAGCAGCTCGTTCAATGATATATGCCAAAAATATGAGCCTAAAGCTTTGGGCAGAGGCAGGTAACACTGCTACATATGTTTTGAATAGAACAGGACCAACACAAATTGAGGGAAAGACGCCTTATGAACTATGGTTTGATAAAAAAACCAGCAGTTGATCATTTTTCGAATATTCGGAACTGAATATTTTGTTCATGTGCTTGATGAAAAGAAAATAAAGTTAGATGCCAAAAGCGAAAAGGGTATTTTAGTTGGTTATTGCAGTAACAAGGATGGGTATCGAATCTGGATGCCGAACTTAAACAAAGTTGTCACAAGTAGGGATGTAATATTCAAGGAAACTATACCAACATTAGCCTTGATATGAAAAAAGAAATAAGGAACTTTCAAGTAATCAGATTGATGAACAAAATGATTCTCAAGATATTGAGAAAATTGAAAGCAATGTTCAAACATCAGACGTATACAATCTAAGAGATCGATCAAATATATCAAAACCTCAAAGGTATATTGATGCTGAAATAAATATTGCAGAAGGTCTTGAACCCAAGACATACAAAGAAGCTATGGATTCTCAAAATGCACAGTTTTGGAAAGAAGCAATGAATGAAGAAATTAATTCTTTAACGGAAAATGATGTATACGAATGCACAACATTACCACCTGGCCAAAAACTAATTTATTGTAAATGGGTATTAAAGACCAAATTGAATTCTAAAGGAGAGATTACAAGATATGAGGCAAGACTGGTGGTAAAAGGGTTTGTACAAAAGAAGGCTATAGATTATGAAGAAACATTTAGTCCTGTGGCAAGACATGACACCATAAGAACTCTTTTAGCAATTACTGCTAATGAAGACTTAAAATGGTACAGTTTGACATGAGACAGCCTTTCTATATGGAGACTTACAAGATCAAATTTATATCAAACAACCTGAAGGATTCAACAATGGAACAGATCTTGTATGGAAATTGAAGAAAAGTCTCTATGGACTTAAACAGTCACCAAGATGCTGGAATCAGAAAATAGTCAACTTCATGAAAGAAAGATGTCTGAAGGAAAGTACAGCTGACCCCTGTTTATTCTTCAGAAAAACAAATGATTAACTACTCATTATTGCCATATATGTTGATGATGGAATCATTGCTGGTACAAATGAACAGGAAATCAAAGAATTTCTTGATGAACTAATGTTTTCATTTAAGATTACAAGTGAACCATTAAATTACCTTTTGGGTATTGAGATAGAGCGGCAACCGAATGGGTCAATCTTTATAAATCAAAGGCATATATAAAAATAATTCTTGAGAAATTCAATATGTCTCAAGCGAATAAAGTGGGAACACCAACTGATAATTCTATTGTTCCTGGGGACGCAGAGATTCTAGAAAATGTTCCCTTTCTTGGTAGTCTGATGCATCTGAGCTGCTTAACAAGACCCGATATCACTTTTGCATTGAATAAAGTTTCTCAAAAACTTGCAGCACCAACAAAATATCTACTGGGTATGAGGGACATTTGAAATCTGATTAAGGGGAAGTGTTGAAGATATTAATCTGTGATTTTAAATGTTTCTTTTTGACCAGTACTTTTTGTTTTGTTTTTGCTTTTCCTAAAATGTTTTCTTCTTTTCATTATTATTTGTTCTATATGCAAAACTTTGTTTTTTTATACTTGAATAAACAAATTCAAGTTTATTATATTTTTGTGTGCTTTTAAAGTTAAAACAACAGTTTTCTTTTCAACTTTTTGGTGTAACTCTTTCTACTAGTTTAATATATACAACAACAACAACAAAACTTTATTAAAACCTTTTCTCCAAGCATAAATGTAGGATACATGCAGGAAAAAAGTAATAGTTCCTTAATGGTAATGTGATATTTATATACATGAAAAATTTAACAAAAACAACCAATTTAATGAATAGATTAGTCTGGGTAAATTGGAGGAAAATAAATTTATTATACATGAATTCACCACGGATTCACCTCTAATGAAGATGAAAAAGCAAAAGCTAATCACAATCAATATTGAGATAATGAAATTTATACATTACAAGAAGACCCTGTTTGTTCTTCGAACAAAATCATACAAAAAAAAAACCGATATTCTCGAACATTTTAGATTTCAAATATTATGTAAAAGTGATAGCAACGTTTCGGCCTAGCCTTGGCACTCATCAGGTTAAAGGCATTATTTAACTACGTGCTATCACACCGCTTAGAAGTTTTCCTTCTTTTATGTAGATTTTTTACTGAGGATTACTCCTCTATGCCACACTGGGCTAGCTTAAAAATCTTTAAATACGACATTTCGAGTAAAAACTCTGTCGCTTCCTTCAATTAGCCTGCCTTGCAGTGCTGAATCTTCAATAATGATTTTAACATCACTACTGTGTTTCACTCTTGAAACGGCAACATAAAGTTGTCCGTGACCGAATACAGGCTCCGGCAAATAAATGCCAACACGCTGCTATTGAAACACTATCCCTTCATAAAAGCATTCCATTTACAAAAGCAAACGATGATAGAATTGATTACTCTGATACTTGTATATTTTACAATAATAAAAAAAAATAATAATATAATAGTCACGACCGTCTTTCCTCATCGGCCTCTGTCACGGATGCGCGCGCACAGGGAGGTCACGTGCTCGCCGGCAGCCAATAAAAATAAAATAAAAAAAACTCCCTCGAGCCTGATTTGAACCAGCGACCTAAGGATCACCGTTGTAACATCTACAGTCGGGTAAAACACGGGGCGTTGCCCGGGTCATTCGGCTAGTAATATAATATAAATGAGTTTTAAAAATTGTAAAAAAAAATGCATCGGCCGGGAATCGAACCCGGGCCGCCCGCGTGGCAGGCGAGCATTCTACCACTGAACCACCGATGCTTATAAGAAATGGCCATATTTGGGTATTTATTCCATTCGCAAAAGCAAACGATGACAGAATTGATTGTTGATGTGTGTGTGACTCTGATATATATTAATATAATACATTATACGCTAGTTTAATATATAATTTTTAACTTGATTACTTAGCTTATCAAACATGTTTTCTTTTATTAGGGTAAAACATCAGGCTTCCAGCGATAAGTTTCTTTTTAATTTTTTTTTAATTCATATCTTTAGCTATCTGGAATGAAACCATTCTACAAGAGAAACCATGATACAATAAATCGCCGATAGCACTCCAATTATAATATATATATTCAGATAACGAAAACAAATAAAAAATAATGGTATTTCGCAATGGTGGGAAGCGCTCAAATCCGATAATTGGTATTGGGGACATCAAACACTGAATGTCACGGAAAGATACATGTATCTGGGATATCCACTCACCTCAACATACTCTTTCAAGCAAGCCGCATTATACTATAAGGGTAAAGCTCTCGCTGCCAGTGGTGCGGTCTGGCCTATTCTGACCAGGTCGAAGATGAACTCTTTTAAATCCTCTATGAAACTTCTTGACGCGATGGTTCTATCAACCCTGCTATACGCGGCACCTGTTTGGGCAAATGAGTACTCATTAATTGTTGATCAAATTCAGGACTCATTTATGCGAATATATCTAAATCTACCAAGATACACCCCGGAAATATGCTCAGGATAGAATTGGGAAGAGTGTCACTCAGCGTTACAGTCTTGAAACTTACCTTAAAGTTTTGGTTGAGAATGCTGGGAATGGGTGAAACTAGATTGCCGCTGCTCTGCTTGTCCAGCTGTGGGAAATCGCAAACGCAACGAAAAAATATATAGGTTTCACAGGAAGTATAGTTAATATTTTAAACACCACCGGATTTCAATGGCTGAATTTCTGCACAGACTACAGAACATTACAAAGAGAAATTCCCTACATAATCAGGACTGCAATAGACCAATCTCTGCAAAAGGATCACACAAGAATAATAAATTCAAGACTTTACCCCCACTATAAAAACATCTGCTCAACTCCGTTACCGGAACACTATCTGTCCAGCCGATTTCCCGCTCCGGGTCAAACGGTGTATTGCCGGACTGAGAATACTCTCGGTGCTCTTGTCTGATGATCGCCCCAGATTATTTAAAACGGACGGATGGACATGCGAGATTTGCAGGACAAGAATGGAGCCTGGGCTACATCACCATATACTCTCATGTATGGGGCTGAAAGACGAACGAGAAGTGCTCCTCAGTGAAATAGGCCTTGAAGGACTCTCTTTGGAGCTCCTTTTGAATAAGGTGGTGAGAAGCAGAGCTGGAGCTTTTGCGTTGTTCAAATTTTGGAGGCTATATACATAATCTAATTGATTGAAATAATTATATGCAAATAATCTATGTCAGGATTAGAATGACGAATCCTGTATGGGACTTTGATTCCACTAAAAGGCTTGTTGTTGCTGTTGTATATAGTCACAGTGTAGAAAATACTATACTATACCTACTACTTATAGGTTTCTCTCTGTATTTTTAGTTCTCTTCTCTTACTCTGTAAACTGGCGAAACCTATAGAGGACGAGAGGTCCTTAATAAAGGCTATTTGTTTGTTTTATATATATATATATACAGATATTATCTATCTATTATATATATAAAATTGAATGTCTATCTGTCTATCTGTACTCTATAGATTCAAAAAAACCATGCATCCAATCGCCGTGAAATTTTGGGATATAATTAGGTATATCCCCCGGGAAGGTTTTTGAAAAATAATTTCTTGAATATCTTGAGTATCCTTAGAGTTATTTGCAGATTTGTAGATTCAACTCGCAAGCAGCGCCCCCATTGCGACGATGTTAACAAGTTTTTTATCTATAAGTTTTATTATCACTAAGTTTATTATCTTAAAGATTATCTCAGGATGACACGGCAATTTATTTGAGACAAGAATAATGATACAATTCCAAGGCGAAGATACTATTCCTTTAACTTCCAATTACCGAGGGAACCAATTAATATTGATTTTATTCAACTTATCGAGTAATTTTCAAGGGACCGGGAAAAAATGTTCACTAGATGAAACGATGATTTTGTAATGTAGAAAATTAGGAAATACAATATTCAGGATGACACGGCACACAGGGACCGGAAAAAATGTTCACTTTATCGAGAGATTCAAATTTACGAGTTTCAAATTATCAAAATATATCTATTATTTTTTTAATAAGTTTATAGAGAATTGTTTTAACAAATGTTCGTTAGACAAACCTTTACTCGGGTAAAACCCCGGGCGAAGCTGGGTACATCGCTAGTCTATATATATATACACTGCGTGACATTGAAAATGGAACACCAAGAAATAGTGGCTAGAAAGTGATGAAACTCGGCAGACAGAGAGAGACAGGGACGAACAATAAGTGATCTTTATTTCAAAATGATAGTCATAATACAGAGCAAGAACGGCATCGGCTAAGTAGCAAGTAGGACCACCGCGGACGGCGATGCACGCAGCAACACGTCTAGGTAGAGAGTCAATCAGAGTACGGATGGCGTCCTGAGGGATGGCTCTCCATTCCCTCTCAACCATTTGCCACAGTTCGTCTTCTGAACGCGGCTGTGGCAAGGCATGCAAACGGTGTCCAATGATGTCCCAGACGTGCTCGATTGGGGAGAGATCAGGAGAGTACGGTGGCCAGGGAAGCATCTGTACATCTTGCAGAACTTGTTGGCTAATGCGAGCAGTGTGCGGTCGGGCGTTATCCTGCTGATAAAGGGCATTGAGTACCCCCTGAAGGTAGGGGAGTGTCACCGGTTGCAGCACATCATCAACGTATCGTTGGGCCGTCATAGTGCCCTGAATACGAAGTAAAGGTGACCTGGATCATACGCGATTGTGCCCCAAACCATGATTCCACGTTGTCGCACGGTGGGTCGTTCCACAATTGCTGCCGGATTGGACCTTTCTCCACGTCGACGCCACACGCGTACACGGCGACTATCACTGGACAAGCAGAAACGCGACTCATCTGAGAACACGACCCTGTGCCATTCCGTCATCCACGTCGATCTAGCCCGGCACCATTCCAAACGTTGGCGCCTATTCGGTGGGGTCAATGGCAGTCTTCTTAGCGGACGGCATGAGTGCAAGCCATTAGCAACCAATCGACGGGAAATGGTTCTGGTCGAGATGGAATGATCTAGGGGTGTCTTGCACATGTTGCAGGATGGCGGTACAAGTGGCTTGTGGGGCCGCCACTGCTTGTCGAAGGATACGCCGATCCACACGTGCTGACGTCACTCTGGTTGCACCGACATTTCTATAAATTGCCACATTTCCTTGTTCCAACCATCTTCTCCACAGTCGGTGCACCGTGGACGCACCAAGGTGTGTATCAGCTGCGATTTGACGTATGGACCAACCTGCCCTTTTCAGTCCGATCACCATGCCCCTCGTAAAAGCGTCTGTCTGCTTGAACTGCCTCCGTTTACGATGACCTGGCATTCTCTGTTATTACACGTGTCTTTTGACACAAGAACAAAATTTCTACAATGATTTTCCTTGAAGAAATAACGACACGAATACTGTCCTTTCTGCAAGTTCCTTCCCTTATATCTTACTCCATGTGCGCACGAGAGCTGCGCATTTTACAACATTTGCATAACTTGGTTAGGCACGTCTACCCTGAAATTTGCATAATTTTCTGGCCACTATTTCTTGGTGTTCCATTTGCAATGTCACGCAGTGTATATATATATATATATAAATGAATGTATGTGTGTGTCCTTTATGCCTGACCAAACCACTCATTGGGAACGCCATGAAACTTTGGGAAGTTATTTAGTATAGTACTGGGAAGGTTTCTAGCAAATAAAATTTTTGAAATAACTTTTCGCCTAAAAATAATCAAGATAAATATTCTAATTTATCTGTTATAATCAACAATCTGCTCTAAATATTTTCATGATGATACGATGATTTGTAATGTAGTAAATTAGGAAAGACAAAATTCAGGATGACACGGCCAATTTATTTGAGACAAGTAAATTATACAATTCAAGGCAAGATACTATTCCTTTAACTTTCAATTACCGAGGGCAACCAATTAATATTGATTTTATTCAACTTATCGAGTCTTTGTCAAGGGACTGGGAAAAAAATGTTCACTTTATCGAGAGATTCGTTAGACAAACCTTTACTCGGGTAAAACCCGGGCGAAGCCGGGTACATCCATACAAGAATAATGATACAATTCCAAGGCAAGATACTATTCCTTTAACTTCCAATTACCGAGGGAACCAATTAATATTGATTTTATTCAACTTATCGAGTATTTTTCAAGGGACCGTGAAAAAAATGTTCACTTTATCGAGAGATTCGTTAGACAAACCTTTACTCGGGTAAAACCCGTGCGAAGCCGGGTACATCCGCTAGTATCAAATATTTTTCTTCAAATGTGAGAGAATGTAAATTTTCAGATCTAATTTTTACGAACGGCGGCAAAAATTTCATTACATTAAGAATAGAGCATGAAATATAGACAACTAGGATATGACTATGGATGAATGGTTTCTTAATAAATTGTAGTTACAGTCATTATTTTTTCTTCTTGGTTTACCGTGTAGAGATCTTCAGCAGGGATTTCTCTAATTTGAGGCTTTGGGGTTGACTCAGGGAAAGTATGTTGTAAATATCAGGAATAGTCTGTTGATACTTTTTGTATTTTCTGGATATCATAGATTCTCTTCTCTGTTGTTTATTTGTGATATTACAGTAGTGGGTTTCCGGTTCTGATAAGGTGAAAGAATGCACTGTTTTCTTTATATGCTGGTACACCAACGATATGTTGTCTTGACTGTCTATATTTTTTATGTTCCGATAATTCTAATGTTTAAATGTCTGCCAGTCTCACCTACATATCTGATTTCATTCTTTACATTCAATGGAATATATAACATTCTTAATATTATTTGGACAATTAATACTATTGTTCTCTCTCTTTGTTATAAGGGTTTTTAGTAATGTGCTTATTTTGGGGGAGTTGCTAAAAACGTTTTTCTATTCCGAATTTATTTTAAATGACGGCTATATATTTGACAGAGATATGGATGAATAGGGAATACTGTATATTGATTTGTAAATTGGGATGTTCCGGATCTCAGAGGGGTTATAGAAATGTCTTAAATAAACGATATTGGATATTTGCAAGTCTATTCTGCTTTAAAGGTTTGAAAGTGAGCAATGGCTATGGATACGTTTAGTTTAAGGTCTTTACGTTATCTATTTTATGACTGAAAAGGCAGTAGGAGAGAATTGGGTTAAGGGTTGAAGGATAGTTTGTAATACATGGTTGTTTGGAACTGATGTTGTGCGTGTTAAACCGCAGTGTATTACAAACGTCCTTCAACCCTACTGTGTATATCCGATTTTCCTCCTACTGCCCTCTCAGCCATAAAATGAATACCGTAAAGATTAAAAAAATAGGTTTTTTAAAATATGGTTTTTAAATTGACGTTTTTGAAAAAAAATTGTATTTGATTTCCTTCTCTTTTACTTATTAATTTGCACATTATTTTATCTATTAGGTATTTATGCTAAAGATGTTTGGGTGTTCATGTGAATTTGTGTGTGCTCGTGTATATTTGTGTATATTAGGGTATTTGTGTGCTTGTGTTTGAGTGTGCGTATGTATTTGAGTGGTGTGTTTGTGTGAGCGAAGTTGTTTATGTATGCGTGTGTTTTTGCGTGTGTTTGTGCATTTGTGTACATTTGTAGGTGTTTGTGTATACTTGTGTGTGTATGTATTTGTGTGTGTTCCAATTTTAGTATATGTACCGCCGAACAAGCGTGTATTTGTGTGTGCGTGTATATTTTTCTGTGCTTTCGTATTTGTGTGTGAATGTGTGACAATTTTGACAATTAAAAAATATTTATTGTCATCTTAGACAATATTACATTTCAAAGGCAATGAGAGAGAAAGAAGAAAAGAATATATACATGAAAAAATGAAATATAATACATGTATGATACATATTTTACAAGGGGGGTGATAGAAGAAAACCTCGACGCTGGAGGGTCCTGGACCAGGCGATGAGCGGGTCCTCCACCGCTTCTCCGAGCCCAACCTGACAAAGTAGCGATAGATTCGCAACTTTGCCGACGCCAGGATCGAAAGGGCGTCTGTCCTCAAGGCCGGACCCGCCGAAGATCCAAGCCTGCAGGTCAGGGGGCCGCCCTATGATGTTGAAGGCCTCTCTGATGAGAGGCCTGCTGAACGCAGCACCAGTAACGGTGGCCGAGGGAGCGGTCGATGGACCCCGCAGGCAGGACAGGAGGGGCCGACCGAGGCAGGATGGGCCGGATGGGGCAGGGCGTGGAGGGCCAACTTGAGGCCGCGTCGGCCTCGTGGCCCGAGTAGGCGCAGGCGTCGCAGCGAGGCCCAGTCGATCCTGGATGGTGGATTGATGGTGGGCGGTCCATCTCGCCAGGCGCCGCACCAGAGGCCAGCGCTCTTCCGGAGGGTTCTCGCCAACTCCGGAGGCCTGCTTATAGTCTTCGAAGACGGTCGCGCCACCCGCTCGAAGTCCTCGCCAGGAATCTGGAGATGGCGTGGCGGCGAGGCGCGGGACGATCCAGGGCCCGTCGGGCTGAGCGGGTCGTGAGGCCGTTGAGGAAACGGCGTAGCCGTCCCCCGCAGCACCACGGCCGCAGCTAAGGAGCTAGATGAGGGCGTAGAGACTCCCGCCCCGAAGGCCCCACGGCGTTCTCGGAGGTCAAGCCTCCGGCAGAAGGCGCCCAGGGCCTTGCGTCCCCTGTTCCCCCTTGAGGCAGGCGAGCTGGAGCTGGGTTCGCGAGGTCGTGGAGGCCGAGTGCCTCCGAGGTGACCGGCCTTGCCATGACGTTGGCGGGAAGTCCACGCCGTGTGGTCTGGCCCCCAGACGAACCTCGCCAGTCGGGCCTGCAGCTTGGCGATGGTCGGGGGTGATGGGAGGTATCCGCATGCAGGTGGTGCTGGATCGTGGACCCCAACCAGCGTGTTCGCTGCTCTTGCATCGTTCGACGAGGGAGAGGCCACGGGTGAAGGGCGTCCATCTGCGGCACGCAGTCTCCAGGCGGGCCAGGAGATGCTGCTCTCGTGGGCGACGGTGCTCCTGGGGGCGATGTCGAGCCCGAGGATCCTGATGGAGGTGGTCGACCAGGAGGCGCCGAGAGGGGAGGTCGCCGCGGTTGCGCCAGGCGCCGCACCAGAGGGCCAGCGCTCTTCCGGAGGTTCTCGCCAACTCCGGAGGCCTGCTTTATAGTCTTCGAAGACGGTCGCCACCCGCTCGAAGTCCTCGCCAGGAATCTGGAGTGGGCGTGGCGGCGAGGCGCGGACGATCCAGGGCCCGTCGGGCTGAGCGGGTCGTGAGCCGTTGAGGAACGGCGTAGCCGTCCCCCGCAGCACCACGGCCGCAGCTAAGGAGCTAGATGAGGGCGTAGACTCCGCCCCGAAGCCCACGGCGTTCTCGGAGGTCAGCCTCCGGCAGAAGGCGCCCAGGGCCGCGGCGTCAGCCAGGGCCGAGCGCGTTGGGCGGGGCGATGAAATTTTCCTCCACGATGAGATCCCGGACTTGGGCTCCGCGCCAGCGGGCAGGGGCCAGGAGGTCGGGAGGGCGGAGGGAGACCGGCAGCCGCCGATGATGGGGAGGTCCAGCAGCTGAGCCGTGGGGAGCGCCCGGTGGTTGAGGCTCAGGATGTTGGAGGCCTCCTCCCAGAGCCTCAGCCGCCGTAGACGGCGGGGCTGGAGACGGGTGCCGTCCGGTGGAGGGTGGATCCAGGCCTCACCGCTTTCTACCAGCCAGCTGAAAGCATTTCTGCCTCCGCGGAGCGCGACCTGTACCCCCTTGAGGCAGATAGGAAATTCGGCAAAGCCAGGGACGATATAGGCTCAAAGTGGCCCTTGCGGTCCCCTGTTCCCCCTTGAGGCAGGCGAGCTGGAGCTGGGTCGCGAGGTCGTGGAGGCCGAGGCCTCCGATGGTGACCGGCCTTGCCATGACGTGGCGGGAAGCCACGCCGTGTGGTCTGGCCCCCAGACGAACCTCGCCCAGTCGGGCCTGCAGCTTGGCGATGGTCGGGGGTGATGGGAGGTATCCATGCAGGTGGTGCTGGATCGTGGACCCCACCAGCGTGTTCGCTGCTCTTGCTCGTCCGACGAGGGAGAGGGCCACGGGTGAAGGGCGTCCATCTGCGGCACGCAGTCTCCAGGAGGGCCAGGAGATGCTGCTCTCGGTGGGCGACGGTGCTCCTGGGGGCGATGTCGAGCCCGAGGATCCTGATGGAGGTGGTCGACCAGGAGGCGCCGAGAGGGGAGTCGCCGCGGTTGCGCCAGGCGCCGCACCAGAGGCCAGCGCTCTTCCGGAGGTTCTCGCCAACTCCGGAGGCCTGCTTATAGTCTTCGAAGACGGTCGCCACCCGCTCGAAGTCCTCGTCGCGATGGAACAGGAGGACGATGTCGTCGGCGTAGGCGGTGACGTTGCCCACGCCGAGGGTCAACTCCAGGCGACGTAGCAGCGGCCCCGTGGCGATGCTAAAAAGTGCGGCGCTCACGGCGCAACCCTGCCTTAGGCCGTTGAGGAGGGGGAAGGCGGTGGTGTAGAAGCCTCCGGCCTTGATCGTGGCGTCCGCCCCTGCGTAGAGGATATTGATCCAAGCCCTGAAGGCCGGCGGGAGGCGGAGGGACGTTAGCAGGGACTCCAGGAAGCTGCGGTCTAATGAGTCAAAGGCGGACTCCAGGTCTACGCCCATGACAGCCAGCGGCGAGCCCAAGGCGGTGGCCTCCTCGACGGCGTCCGTCACCATGGCGATGTTCCATGACGGGGACCTCCCGGGGACGGCGTAAGTCTGGCATTCCGGCACAAGGGTCCGCAGGTGGGGCTTGAGGCGCCGGTGAAGGATGGCGGCCAGGACCCTGTAGTCGGCCGAGGGCAGCGCGACGGGCCTGTAGCCATCAAGGCCGCGACCTCCGCGGGCCTTGGGCACGAGGCAGATGGAGCTGCGCCGCGTCGACGGAGGCAGGGTACCGCGGAGCAGTGATGCCGCGAACACCCGGGCCAGAGCTTCCGCGAAGAAGTCCTCGCTGAAGGCGACGAGGAGCTCGCACGGCAAGCCATCCCAGCCGGGGGCCTTTCCGCGAGGGAGGTGCTCGATGGCGTTGGCGATCTCGCTGAGGCTGATGTCCGGCCGGTGGAGCGGGTCCTCCTCACTCAGCTCGCGGGTGATGGTGGGCGCGCTGCTGGCGATGAAGGCAGCTCCCGCAGCTGGATCGCTGGTGGGACGGGCGAAGCGGGGCTGGAAGATCGCGTACGCCCTCCGCCGAAGCTCGGGGCCCTCGATGATGTTATCCTGCTCGTCCCTGATGACGCTGACGGGGCGTCGGAGGCGGATGGCGCGTGCTAGGTCCGGCAGCGAAGGGTAGTCGGCCCGGATGGAGGAGGCCTCGAGCTGCGCCGCGATGTAACGTCTCGCCCTGTAGACGTAGCTGTCGTTGGCAGCGTGGCGCGGGTCGTGCAGGGATCTGGCCTCCGCCAGCAGCCCCGCCTTGATGGAGGTCCACCTATCCCAGAAGGTCCCGTCGTCGTCATCGTGCTCTGTGTCTTCCTCCAACTCCCGGATGTAGCCAGCCAGATGTTCGAGAGCAAGGCCCGAGCGGAGCATCGCGGCCAAGCGAGGCTGGGTGGGGGAGGAGACGGCGGTGGTGGGCGGGCCCACCTGGAGCAGCACGAGGCGGTGGTCCGAGAGGTGGTAGTGGCTGGTCGCGTCGATGGACACGCGATCCAGGACTCCAGCAGGGACGAGGATCCGGTCCAGGCGGTTGGATTCGACTTGGTCGCCGTGCATGGCGACTCTGGTGGGCAGGTGGGCGGCGTCGAACTGGGTGGCCACGTCGACCAGCGCGGCCAGGTCCAGAAGAGCGGCGAGGGCATCCAATGATGATGATGATGAGGGGCCCCGATCCCTGATGTTAAAGTCACCGATGATCCAGCAGGCCCCCTCCTCTTCCTGTGCCGCTGTGCCGCCAGGAGCTCCAGTTGTCGGTTTCTCTCCCGGGGTTCATGCGCCAGATGAACGGCGATGGCCGTCATTTCCTCGCAGTGGACATCTATTGTTGCCAAGGCGATGTGGCCCGGCCACAGGATACGCTGTTGTAGCACGGCTACGCCTGGTCCGAAGACGCAGGCGAGTCCGGATCCCGAGATGGCTACGGGATGGACCAACACAACAGTGCCGTAGCCGAGGCAGAGGTCTTGGCCGCTGCCCAGATGAAATGCGTTTGTCTCCTGGACAAACGCGATGTCCACGTGATGTTGCCTGAGTAAACGACAAAGGGCAAGGCTCCTCCCCCGAGTGGCAAGGCCTCGCGCGTTGATGGTGGCGACGCGGTAACTCATTGGGGCCGTCCTTCACGCAGCACCTTCCTGGTCTTCTGGAGGGTTTTGCGGATGGTGGAGTTGGAGTCTGGGCACAAGGCCTTGATGGTTTCGTGCAATTTTTCGAGGGCGCTGAACTGTTCCTTTGTTAGCGTGGGCGCTCGCCTCTTCATGGTGGTCTCAGAGGTGAGGAGCTTCTGAGCCTCCTCGCAGTTCAGGTCGGGCAGCTTGTCCCAGTCGATGGAGGGGTTGGGGGACATCCCGAGGTGCTCCAGCAGCTGTTCGAGTGCGGCCTTTCCCCGGGCAGGCGTGGCGGGAGGTGAGGACAGCTTCTCCACCGACATCTCGTGGTCGAGCGGAGGGATGCGAGGCTTGGGGGGCCGCAGGGCAGCCAGGGGAGTAGGGTGGGCAGCAGGGGCGGGGTGGGTGAGATCCATCTGTTCGGCAGGCTGGTGTGTCCGAGGGGACCGCCTGAGCCTCGGCCGAAGTCTTCGCCGGTTGGACAGGGGACGCCGGTGTTGCGGGCGCAGGTGCCGGCTTCCTTGGTCGTTGAGGAGGAGGGAGGGGGGGCCTTGCGTCGGTGGGAGACGCTGCTTGCCTGGGGCTGCCGTTCCCTTGCCTGGCGAGCGCTGGGCAGTTGGCTCTGCGGTGGCCCTGTTTACCGCATTTGGAACACTTGATTCCAAAGGAGAGGAAGGCCGACAGGGTGTCTCCCTTGGAGTGGATGGTCAGACGGGTGAGCAGCGTCTCCAGCCTTACGCCCTCGCGGAGCAGGATGAACGCCTCCCGGCGGCCGTCGGTGAAGGTGAACTCGCCCATTTTGACCAGGATGGGGGCGATGGAGGTGACCTTCCCAAATTGGCCCAGGGCGGTCGCGATGGTGCTGTCCTCAACAAAGCCGGGCAGGTTGGCCACGACTATGCGCTCCGCCCTTTTTCGGAAGGGGAAGACCCTGAGGGACGTACCCTCGATTTCCAGGCCGTCCGCGACCAGACGGTTCGCAAGTTCCTTGTCCGCAAGACTCACGATGAAGTGGCCGTTCATTCGATGGAACTGCGTGATGCTCTTTGGCCCCCCGAGTAGCGTGCTCATGGCCTTGAGGTAGGAGTAGTCCGGGATGTCTGGGCACAGCTCCACGAAGACGTAGTTCTCGTGGTTGGTAGTGGCCTGCCTCGCCCTGGCGTCGGCGATGTTGGCGCGCGTCGCCTTGATTTCCTGGGGCGGCATTGACCTCAGCCCTGTTGTCCGCTTCTGCTGCTGGGGGCCGCGTTTCTCAGCAGGCCTGCTTGCCTGCTTTGCGGCGTGCTCAGGTGTTGAAGAGAGGCAATTTTCTTGCTCTTCACAACGGTGTAGCCGTCGACCTCCGCCATCTCGCTGTCGGCCCAGTTGAGCGAGGCCGGGTCAGCTAAATTCTCGCTGGAAGAAGCAGCAGTCGGCGGCGCGGTGACGTCACGCGCGGCGGCCGGATTTACATGCACGTCGCCTGCCGGCGGATATGCATGCTTTGTTTTTTCTTGAGATTTTTCAGAATTTTTGTTCTGGAAAGTAATTTTTGGTGATATCTCTTCACCAGCTTGGAGTTTTGAGCTGGGCCTTTCAGGCATAGATTCAGCTCCTCCTGGGCTTCCTGCCAGTGACGAACTTGGCGTATTTTCCTCCATCTACACACGCGCCAGAGGCGAATACGGCGGAGCTCGAAAAAGCGCGGCCGCTCGCTCGTGTGTGTGTGTCTGTATGCCCTGTGTTTTTGTGTGTATATATAACAAATTCTTCCTGATTGGCTTCTAATAACGCAAGATTGTCCGAAGATAACTTTCTCCTTACAGCCTTTTGATCGAGTGTCAAAGGTTTGAGAAACCAACGGACAGAAAGCTTCCTGAGGCCCAAGTGTTCTCTCAAGATCCGATCCACTGTTGTTTTGGTATACCCAAGGTCTCTTCTATCTGACGAACTGTCATTCTTCTGTCCAACATAACCAAATCATGTATCTTGTCGATGTTTTCTTGAGTAACTGACTCAACAGGTCTTCCTGGTCGATGTTCGTCTTCGGTGCTGATCCTCTCTAATTTAAACGCAGCTACCCATTTTTTTACTGTGCTATAGGAAGGAGCATCTTCCCTTAATGTATCCACCATATCCTCATAGATTTCCTTCGGTGACATCCCTTCTTACAAAGAAATTTTATTACAGCACGAATCTCGTTTGTCTGCATTTTAGATGATTCCTGTTTCTTGTCCTCTTTCAGAACCTATAACAACAACAACAAAAAAAACGGTTAGTTGTAGAAACTTAAAGATGTAAATATCTTTATACAAGGCTTTAAGGTATATATGGTAAAATTTATTAGTTGCTGATATTTCGTTCTCATGATCGGGCCACGGACTTATGGGATACCCCTCGTATAATTAAAAGCTATTTCTACAACCCCTTATACTCTAATGAATAAAAAATTAAAGAGAGAGGACATGGTTCATCAGTGTTAAACCCTCCCTAAATGGCGAAACTACTGAGAAGTTTCACCGTTGATGAGCCTCTTCCAATTTCACATTAGAGTATAAGGGATGTATAGAAAGAGTTTCAATTAAATATACCAGGTCTATTAGTATGAAACGCGAAAATGGCTGCCAGAGGGCGCTGTGCAACTTTATTTGAGCCGACGGTGGCGCTGTTGAAGGCATTTTGTTTTTTGACTCATGTGGCATCAGCATGCGTGGAGTTTTAGAAAAATTCAAATCGTGGAAAATTTCTGGAGCCCGTGGAAAATGGTGATTTCCGAGCCAAAAAAGTGCCCATTTGCGGGAAGTTTTGTTGTTCGCCTTCAACTGGAAGAAAAGTGCCACTGAAGCCCACCGAATGCTCGAGGAAGTTCACGGCGACCACGCTCTGATCAAATCACAGTGTTACAGGTGGTTTGAAAAATTCCAAAGTGGCGATTTCGAACTTGATAATGAACCACGTGGAAAACCGCATCAAAAGTTCGAGGACGCTGAACTGCAAGCTTTGTTGGATGACGACAGTACCCAAACGCAGGAGAAACTCGCGAAACAGCTCCAGGTGTCTCAAGGTTCTGTTTCCCTACGTTTAAACAGCCTCAGAATGACCCAAAAGCTTTCCAGATAGGTCCCCCACGAGTTGAGCGAAAGGCAGCAAGAACGGCGTCTGGTAACCTGCGAAGGGCTGCTCGCCAGGCATGAAAAGAAGTCATTTTTTGCACCGAATCGTAACTTCTGATGAGAAATCGATCCACTTCAGCAATCCTATGCGCCAAAGGTCGTGGGGCCTGCTCGGCCAATTTCCAAAACGGAAGCCTAGGATCAATCGCTTAGGAAAAAAGGCAATGCTTTGCGTATGGTGGGACCAGACCGGCGTAGTATATTTCGAGCTCCTGAAACCTGGCAAAATGGTCAATACTAGTCGCTACGAACAACAAATGCACAGTTTGAGAGAGGCATTGAATGAAAAAAAGACCGGAATTGCGTGAAAAGCACAACAAGCTGATACTGCTGCATGACAACGCTCCAGCCCATAACGCTACAGTGGTCAAAAACACCATAAAAGACTTGGGCTGGGAACTCTTACCCCACCCGCCGTACTCACCAGACTTAGCGCCGTCGGACTACCGCCTTTTCACATCTTTAGGACACGCCCTAAAAAACCAGGAATTATCGAACTCAGACATAGTCCGAAAATGGCTTGTTGACTGGTTCGACTCAAAAGGAATAGAATTTTTCAGACAAGGAATTCGAAAATTGCCTGAAAGGTGGTCCGAGTGTATAGCTAATCAGGGCAATTACTTTGAATAAAATATCTTTTGTTGTATGGAATTGGTGAACTTTTGAATTCACTGGAAATTTTCGCGTTTCATACTAATAGACCTGGTATATTTAAAAAGATATGATTAACACACGTATTAAGGTAGAAATATCACACCTCCAGGAGAGACCAGTAGCAACTATTTTTGTCAGTTCTCTCATTCGATAAAACCATTCAAATGTGAAGAGGTGGTACATTAATATCTGCTGAAATGTCTACAAAGAACACTGCAAGCATGTAAACATGCATGCACATACCTTTTACCTTCCTATATGCACACAAACATGATCGTATTCGCCCAATCAAATGACTAGTACGATTAATCTCTTCAGAAATCAAAAGTGTTTGCTGAATGCAGTTAAACCCATAGAAGGAACAGTTCCGAGAGTTGTATGCGCCCTAGGCCAGATTTCTTGAGGCGTCTTCATTCCATGCGTTTTATCTCCATATTTTTTTTATTATCATTTACAAAGCACGCGATATCCATCTTGGATATTTGCATGCATACACAAGTTTGGGAGCTTATTTACACTAATTATTAATATGATTTTAGTTATTATAATAGAAATTATTAACATATTTGTCAGTTAGTTAACGATTTAATTACCCTATAATGAATATTAGTGAACATCACAGATAAGAACAGAAATTTAGAGCTATTTACAGCATATATCTATATATCAGTTATTACAGCCCAGGCTATCTATTACTAAAACACATTCTACAAAATCTATTAAAATTTATATACATATATCTATTATTAACTATTTAGACAGTTTATATTTATTTGATTTTTGACTCTCAAGTCCTCTACAAGTCGACAGTCCGTTAGAATATGTACAGGATTTTCTTCTTCTGCACCACATGAGCATTTAGGCGAATCCGTCTTTCTGACTTTGTACAAATATGATCTAAAGTTACCGTGTCCAGTAAAAAATTGGACATTGTAAAAATTTGGCTTGACATATTTGGGTATTTGGGAATCAGTGAAGAAGGACTTGAAAATGGTATTAGTCTTCTCATAGTATTTCTGCAATTTTCCCCTTATATAATTAGAAATTATATTCCTACTTGAAGAGTCAAATCGGTTGTAATTTATTTCGGTTTTCAATGTTAGATTCAATATAATCAGTAAGTTTGGGGACTTGTGCAAGTATATGTGTACAATCCGATGATGTTGTACTGTAGGCCTGTATACAATGTTTTAATATATTATATTGAAGAGAATTTTGTTTGTCCTTAGACTTTTTGTTTATGAATGGATACCATATTGGATAACCATAAGTAATTGTACTTCGATATAATGTCTTATACAATATCAGTCTTCGTCTAAAATCTAGACCCCATGCTTTCTTTGTCAGGCCAAATAGGTATCCACTAGCTCTAGTTACTTTTATGATCATTTCATTAACGTGAGGCGTAAAGTCCAGTTTGCTTCTGACTCGGTGATTTTTAATAGTCACTCCTAGGATCTTAAGTTCTTCAACCGGTTTAATTAACTTGCTACCTGAGACTATTATATCGTTATTGCATTTATATAAATATAATATTTTTGTTTTTTCATCTGACAATTTTAATTTACGACTTTCACACCACTTATTGATTTTTCTTAATACATTATCTATTGTCTTTCTTAGTTGTTCAGGAGTTTTATTCCAACATATTAACGTAATATCATCTGCATATCCTATTGTTTCACAATTATCATTCAGATTATTATTCAGTATCTCATTAACAAGAATATTCCATAATGTGGGAGACAGTGGTCCTCCCTGTGGACATCCTTTACTTAATTTCTTATTAATTTCAGTTGAGGAAAATCTAAATCTTATTCTTCTATTATCAAAGTATGATTGTAGAAGTTTTATCATTGAAGCCTGCACACCATCGTCATCTAGTCTTTTCATCAAGGCCGGCCACCATGCATTATCAAACGCTGCACTAATATCCACTGCAATTATTGCTGCATATTCTCTTGTTTTATGTTCTAACGCAATTTTTATTATTTCAGTTAGTGCAGTAATAGTAGACTTCGATCTTCTAAAGCCATGTTGTCGATCACTTAGTAAATTAAAATCTTCATAATATTTTATTATTCTGTTATTAATTATTTTTTTCAAATATTTTAGAAATGTTGGAATTAAGACATAAAGGTCTATAATTTTTAAAGTTATTAAAATCAGTTTTTCCAGGTTTCGGAATAATTATTGCCTCTGCTCTTTTCCATTCAGCAGGATAGTATTGTAGGTCTAAACATTTTTGAAATAGTTTCACCAATATAGGAGCTATAAATTGTTTAGTGTGCCTTATCATGTTGTTAGAGATGTTGTCTATTCCGGGAGATTTCTTTGGATTTAATTTGTCAATTAAGTCGTTAACTTCAGTAATCATAGCCATCTGTTTTTCTTTATTGAGTAGTTTTAAATTATAATTTCTTATACTTTTATGGATGTTTGTATCTTCTTCACATTTATCATCTGGAAATAAGTTATTCAATAATTCCTCACCCTTCTGCAAACATTCCATATCAGTATTACCCTCCAAAATTTGCATATTTCTCTTCCGCTTAGATCCACTTTTGATGTTTTTGTACACCTTATATAAGTTTCCATAAGGGTTGTTCGACTTGTTTTCCTCCAGAAAAATTCTCCATGATGCTTTCATAGCTTTTTCTATTTCCCGTGAATACTTATTTCGTATGCTTTTATAGTATTGTTTAATATGATTAGGGCAATTTTTGTTTCTATAGTAACAGTTTCTAAGATAATGACACAGTGATCCTTTAGAAGCTGTAAATTCGTATTCCACCACTTATTACTAATATTATTTTTGGTTGTCATATTATTATTTACTTTAAGTGAATTATGTGCTGCCTCAATCAGTATGTTCGTAAGTTCTTTTACCGTTTGATCAATCATTTCTGGTGTATCCACTATGTCTAGTAAGTTTTCAATTTTTTCTCGTTCAGTAATGTTAATTCTCTGACTAAAACTTAACCAGTTCGCATTTTTCTCATTAAATTTCCAAGTGGAATAATATTTTTCTGAACTAAATTGTTCGTTTGTATTTATTTCAAAAGATATAGCTACATGATCTGAAATTTGCGATATCTGCTGCGTCTTCCAATTTCTGATCGCCGCAATTGCCTGTTTATTTGTTAGTGTGAGATCAATCACACTTGCATCACGACACGTGAAAGTTTTAATATTATGGATAATTAAGTTTATTTCATCTATGATAGGGATCAGTCTATGTCCATTATAATTTTTCCTGATATCATACAATAACGGAGCTCTGGCATTGAAATCGCCGCAAATTATCACCGGTATATGTAAATTTATATTAATTAACTTCTTCATAAATTCATCGTGCTCACTTTTCATTGAATTCGGATGTATATAAATGTTGGAAAGATATATTTTCTTACTTTTTGTTTGTATGGTTATAGTTGTAGCGAACGAGTTAGTGAATTCGGTACTTAATTGAATTTTTAAGGTGCTATTTCTTACAATTATTGCCGTATTTATAATGGGACTGTTCATCAATTGATATTTTGTACAAGGTCCTGGAAATATTACCTCCTCTTTGATTATATAAGGTTCTTGTATCATTACTATATCTGCATTTCTAATTTCATCAGATGCACAAAGCTCATTTATGCAATTTTTGCTTTTTCTGGTATTTTGTTGAATAATTTTGATTTTGTCAATATATAGTTTTCGCCCCATCATTCTGGAAGTTTATTATTGACCCGCATCTTCTATATGTGTAGAATAGTCAGTTCTTTGTATTATGATTTGCATCTCTTTTTTATAGATTGGGCAGTCTTGACTATTCGGTTTATGCTCCAAATCTCTATTTCAAAAGTGTTTGCTGAATGCAGTTAAACCCATAGAAGGAACAGTTCCGAGAGTTGTATGCGCCCTAGGCCAGATTTCTTGAGGCGTCTTCATTCCATGCGTTTTATCTCCATATGCTGCTTCTCTTTAAAACCATGCAACTGATCTTCCAATATTGAAAGTAATATAATAGGGAGTAGTATACGCCCTGGGCCAGCTTTCTTGAGGCGTCTACATTCCTTACGTTTTCTCTCATTATGCCGCTTCTCTTTAAAACTATTAAACTGATCTTCCAAAATGTGGAAAGTAATTTAATAGGAAGTTTAAATTGGTATTTTTCATGATGGAATGGTAGATATCCCTAGTATGCCATGATAATCATTGTGGGTGTTAGAGACTGCTAGACTGCTCTTAATGTAAGTACACCACATGTCTTCACACGTAGAAAGAAGTTCGATTATTGCACTTACAATTGTGGCAGAGCCCCGTTTGGGTACTTGCCTTTACAGGTAGGGCTTGTCTTCAGCAAGAATCGGGGATCATTGAAGCAATTATTTTTCAGAAAAGTGCCCAATAATTCGATTCAGAGTGGTGGCTGTCTAAAATCGACGATACCACTCTTCACCGACGACCCTCTTATGGTTATTTGCCACTTTGCGACTATCTTGAGGCATCTCTACTGATCTAACGATCTCGCAGCGATCCTGTAAAGAGCACTAAAATATAGCTAAAGATATTTCAATAATAAGAAAGACCAGGCGTATACAACAACAACAACAAAAAATATTAAGACCTTTTAGTTTTATACAGATTCTCCAAGCAGAAACTTAGTATACATGCAAGAAAAACAGCAATAGTACCTTAATGTTAATATGAAATTTATATACAGGAAAAATTAATTGATACAATAAAGCTAATAAATATAATAGTCTGGGTAAATTGAAAGAAAATAAATTTATTATAAATGTATTTACTACGTATTCTTTGCAAATAAAGATTAAAAAAGTAAAAGATAATCACAATCAATATTGATAATGAAATTTATACACAAGAAAACCTAATTGAGACAATTGAAACCAGACGTATCCATATTCTAAGCGAACATTCACGGTAACTGAGATATGGATAAGAAATGTCAACCTCTGAATGTCCAGGAATACGACGAGAACGACGATGTCCGCGGTGACGACGACCGTGAGATCTGGCCGCAACGTCACCTGGGCTGGCAGGACTTGGTGAAGAAGAACTGGATCTCCACCACCCACTGATATCTCTCAATAAACACTATCTGTATTTACATACTGTGTCTTGTTGATGGATGGACCTTGGCTAGAGATACCTTCTATATATTATATATATGTATGTATACTGTGTATATATGTATATAGTTTGTTATTACTGAAGAGATACTCCAAATTATATTTTGCACAGTTACTATTGTTTTTAATGTATGGACAATAAAAAAGGTTATCTGACATTCTGTCGAGAGCTATCATTTTAACATCTCTTCCAAAATATGGTGAACTGGATGTCTCAAAATTTACTTTACAATTTCATATTACAACAACAGGACTTATAATTGATCTGTTAAAATTCACTGTAGTTTTAAATAAGCCCCAACTCTAAAAGTTTGATTATGTATTCTTTTCGGATGACAGGAATTTTGAATTTTGTTTACACAAGAAAAAAAAAACATCATGTTTGAAATGGCTTATTGAAAAATCAGATCTGACATTCAGGTACTAAAAAATTCCAGTACACAATCAATTTTGTAAAGATTACCTTCTCGTCTGCCAATAAGAAAGTGGCAAAAACTTCATGGAGACAGGTTGTGTGTATATAAGCAGAATACTGTCCTGTAACTGAGTTTTAAAGTAACATTTTCTGATATACACTGTAAAATTAAAATGAATGTTGTCCGGGCGGTGTAAATATCAATTGTGTAAAGAAATACTACGGCCAAAGGTAAATATTTCTATCAACATTTAAACAAATATAATATGTTTTAAAATCTGATAGTTTAGATAGATCAAACGATTTAGATGTACGAAATAATTTGTCTTCTTCGCCTTGAAAATATACCCGAAAATATTGTTGAATATTCCAAAGCAAGGATGATGATATAGCAAGAAGCATATTCGACCCTCCTTGCAATCCTGAAACTTACAGAAATATACCTTAAAAGAATTAGAGTTCAATTCACAGACGAATACTACAAGCAGATAAAAGGCACACCGATGGGAAGTCCACTCTCTACAAGGTCTCGCCAGGACCACCAACATCGGCCGGCCACACCCCGCACCCCATCCTGATGCGTCGCCCACTGCGCATCGGCAGCCGACCCGCCCAACACCGAAGACCACGGCTTCTCCACCAAAACTGGCCAGCAAGCGCCCTGCGCTACAATCATCAGCTCCTGGCACCTCTGCCGCCCTGCCTGCCAGAACCCCATCGGACGCCTTGGCGCCTCCTTCTGAGCCCATGGAGTTAGCGGCCGAAGTCCTGGCGCCGCCCACCTCCAACAGCGCCCTACAGGCAATGGAGCCTATGGAGGCACCTGAGGCTTCCGCGGACCCTCGCCCTCCGGTTCTCAGCCTGCCGGAGCAGTGCCTCAGGGCCCAGCCGGCCTCCGTTGCCCCTCCTGGTCCTCTGCTTGCACAGGGGACCATATCAGCCGCAGTGACTCCAACACCCCCACTGCCTGCGCCTCGGCCTGCTGAGCCGACACCGCCCGCTCCCCACGCGGAAGAGACGACACCGACTGTGACGACACCTCCGCCTTCACTGCCATGCCAGCTGGCCCGAGTAGCTGAGACAAACGACTTACTCGAAGAACTGAACTGGCAACAGGCCTTAAAGCCCCTAATCTAAGAAGGGTTATACAATCCCGACACCCCATCTGCGGACATATGGCCCAAAAACAGGGAGGATCTCTTCGAGTTTCTCTCGTCTAGACCTGGACATAGGGTCATTCTTGCCGAGTTTCTCGGCACAGCCGCCGAGCGTGGCTCGCGACTACCATCCAACGATTCAAAGAGGAATTTCCGAGCTCAGGCTGGCTCTCGGCTCCTGACGGAATCCAGATGTAAATACACTGCGTGACATTGAAAATGGAACACCAAGAAATAGTGGCCAGAAAATTATGCAAATTTCAGGGTAGACGCGCCTAACCGAGTTATGCAAATGATGTAAAATGCGCAGCTCTCGTGCGCACATGGAGTAAGATATAAGGGAAGGAACTTGCAGAAAGGACAGTATTCGTGTCGTTATTTCTTCAAGGAAAATCATTGTAGAAATTTTGTTCTTGTGTCAAAAGACACGTGTAATAACAGAGAATGCCAGGTCATCGTAAACGGAGGCAGTTCAAGCAGACAGACGCTTTTACGAGGGGCATGGTGATCGGACTGAAAAGGGCAGGTTGGTCCATACGTCAAATCGCAGCTGATACACACCTTGGTGCGTCCACGGTGCACCGACTGTGGAGAAGATGGTTGGAACAAGGAAATGTGGCAATTTATAGGAATGTCGGTGCAACCAGAGTGACGTCAGCACGTGTGGATCGGCGTATCCTTCGACAAGCAGTGGCGGCCCCACAAGCCACTTGTACCGCCATCCTGCAACATGTGCAAGACACCCTAGATCATTCCATCTCGACCAGAACCATTTCCCGTCGATTGGTTGCATATGGCTTGCACTCATACCGTCCGCTAAGAAGACTGCCATCGACCCCACCGAATAGGCGCCAACGTTTGGAATGGTGCCGGGCTAGATCGACGTGGATGACGGAATGGCACAGGGTCGTGTTCTCAGATGAGTCGCGTTTCTGCTTGTCCAGTGATAGTCACCGTGTACGCGTGTGGCGGTCGATGTGGAGAAAGGTCCAATCCGGCAGCAATTGTGGAACGACCCACCGTGCGACAACGTGGAATCATGGTTTGGGGCGCAATCGCGTTGTGATTCCAGGTCACCTTTACTTCGTATTCAGGGCACTATGACGGCCCAACGATACGTTGATGATGTGCTGCGACCGGTGACACTCCCTACCTTCGGGGGTACCCAATGCCCTTTATCAGCAGGATAACGCCCGACCGCACACTGCTCGGCATTAGCCAACAAGCTCTGCAAGATGTACAGATGCTTCCCTGGCCACCGTACTCTCCTGATCTCTCACCAATCGAGCACGTCCTGGGACATCATTGGACGCCGTTTGCATGCCTTGCCACAGCCGCGTTCAGAAGACGAACTGTGGCAAATGGTTGAGATGGAATGGAGAGCCATCCCTCAGGACGCCATCCGTACTCTGATTGACTCTCTACCTAGACGTGTTGCTGCGTGCATCGCCGTCCGCGGTGGTCCTACTTGCTACTAAGCCGACGCCGTTCTCTCTCTGTATTATGATAATCATTTTGAAATAAAGATCACTTATTGTTCGTCCCTGTCTCTCTCTGTCTGCCGAGTTTCATCACTTTCTGGCCACTATTTCTTGGTGTTCCATTTTCAATGTCACGCAGTGTATTCCATTAATGACTCTTGACTGAGTGTAATTGTTGACTAAATAGTCAATAAAGTTTATTTTCATTGTCATTGTCACTCTCTACATCTCTAGCATAAATAGTTTTATCTAATGTTTACTCTTGAAAACACTGAAACAAAATCCAATGAAATTTTGCTCTGGTCAAGGTACGTAGATGATATCTTTTTAATCCTTACAGATAATAGTGAAAATTACATCCTGGAAACCATCAGTAGCTTCAACCCATAAATTCAATTTACAATAAAGAAATAAAATTAAATTCTACCATTCCGTGACATCCTGTTCACCAGAAATCATACCAGTTTTACAATAAAGGTTTACAGAAAATCTACCACACCAACGAAGTACCTACATTTTTCTTCCAATTCCGCCATCTCCCACAAAATAACAGTCGTACGTACTTTGATAAAAAGAGCCTTTACCTCCTCTCTCTACTATTAATAAAAAATAGAAATCAATATATAGAAAATTGATTTAATCGAAAACCACTTCTCTAATCAGGATACCCGCTTCTCTTCATTAAAAGGAATAGATACTACAGACCAGGAACCTCCAGAAATAACTCCAACACTTACATCTCCACCTGCTACTTACCATACACAGATTCTACAATTGCAATTGCCCGCAACTTAAATTCGGCATAATAACCATTTTTAGAACTTCACCCTCTATTTCATAACTTTTAAGAAACCCAATCACACCAAAAGCATCCATAAGAGAAAAGAAAAATATTTAATTTACCAAATCCCCTGTCTTAACTACAATAGTGTTTCCATAGGTGAAATCTCGAGACCTCTCCATTAGAATCAAAGAACACCAAAGAAATATTTCGGAGCACAAAACTCCCTATTAGTTGAACACATCAATGAAACGGGCCATACTCCAGACTTCAATAGTACCAGAATCCTCCATATAAGTGCCACAACTAAAACCTAGAGACTAAACTAAAACCTTCTTGAAACAATTGAAACCATCAAGAACCCTAAAGCAATAAACAAGAGTATACAGCCGCCATCACAATACGTTCCCCTCCCCTACCTTAATATATATATATATATGTCATAATTTGTAATATGAATTGGTATGCCCCCGACCCACTATGCATGTACAATGTTATGATTATCCAAAGATTAAATAAAGAATAAGGAAACTGGAGAGGAAAGAAAGTGGCAACAAGACATAGAAAGCCAGGCTAAAAGCGGGCACAAGTATAACTAACCTTGTACATTCACTAACATCCTCGCAAGCCCTGACGTATCTGGTATCCGCAAAGTTATATTAGTATAGAGACGGCCCAATATTCGCGGACAAGGGTGACCGACGTTATTATTGATAACGCTGAAGAAATAGAGTCGAACTAACAGACGCCGATACTTTCTATCAGGCCGGGCATATCTTTCACCAAAGAAGCCGGCCAGGTTCCAATTAGAAGGAATAACTAAATAGTCAAACCAATAGAAAAACGGGCACGTTCCATCCTTCACCAATGGAAGGAAGACATCTCGTGGTGTTAAATCGAAAGACAAGAATTGTCAGTAGTGGCCTTGGCTTCCACCGAGTTCGGATCAGTAGTGCTTTGGCTCCCAAGGAGGTGACATCGGCTCTTGACCTCTCTCCCTCTGCTCATCCCGTAGCTAAGTACAATCACCACCATGTGATCAGATAATTAACAATCAAAAATCGCTCCGCTCTTCTCAAGCTTTCCTTCCTCCAACCCAGTTGCCTTTTATTTTCAAACCCCATCACGTGTCCTGATTATTCCTAACTGTATGCTTCACTTGCCACTCAACGACTGCGTTTCAACCAATCCTCACCATTCAAATCGAACAACAAGAAATTCCGCAACGATATTGTCACAGAACGGTTAAGTCGACAGGATTCTACAACAGTGTAATACATCAAATATTGCAGTGTAATAACTTTGGATATATTACACAGAGTCGACAGGATAAGATACATTATGAGAGGATATACATAGTCGACAGGATAAAGATATATGGAGCTTAATCAGGATCAAAATGGAAATTAGCCCAGACACCAGCAAATCAAACGGCAATGACAAAACCAGCGGAAAAGAAGCGGGCAAGAAGAGAGGCGACCAGGCGCCTTCTAGCGGCCATCATATGGCAGATGACCGTGGCCCTCCGACGTGTCAACGCCCCGCAAAGTGAGACGGAATTCCGGAGCGCCATTCCCCGGGGAGGACGACGGACACAACCCCCGCCAACCCCAGGCGAGTGTCACCAAGGCCGGACACCGACCACCGAGGAGTCATCCACCGCCATGCCGTACCCGTATCACAGCACACCCCGACGCCCAGGTGCATGGAATGCACCTCTTCCGCCGTCCAACTGCAAGTTCTGCGGCGCGAGGCACTGGCACAGCGAATGCCGACATCGACCAGTCCCGACGGCCCACGAAAAAGTGCGGACAGTGCAAACAGTCCCACAACAACCAAGTCAAGCCAGAGACCCCCAGCCGAGCAGACTTTTCGAGACTAAGGTAGGCACCCCCCCTATGGCGTCAAGAATTGACTTTGAACTCTACCTAACCCTACCTACCCCTTTAAACCATGTATCTAAACATGTACCAAATTAATGCAAGCACGGGCTAGACCAAAACCCTGTCCCAAAGGACTCGTACAGCACACAAAGCTTTCACACATGGAAACCCTTGCCTGCATTCATTGCCCAAACCCTCAAATATTTACATGCACACCTTCTAATCTCACACCACGCAACTTTTCATGCCCACAACATATAAAGCCACCACGACTTCAACCTACAATTCCAATAATGCCCAAAAAAGTGTCCGTACACCGACACAGCTCACCCACTTACCACGCAAATGTACCTCACAACATACACGCACCCATACGTCACCACGCAAACAAACACGCACAACCGCACAACAAACGCAACACGCGCGCCAAAAGACAACAACAACCAACAAGCGCATGCACAATCGTTAAGAATAATACAATCATCCCGTCTAACACAAAACATAGAAAAAAATTCCACGCCACCAAACAACCACACAATCCGAAAAACATGCGATCTTTCCTAAAAGCATGTGAACGCCTATAAAGAGTTCATTCCGGACCACGCCCGCTCTGCGGACGCCACTTGTCAACCTTCTAAAAAAGGATGTCGTGTGGATCTGGAGTGACGAATGCCAGAAGCGTTCACTAACCTGAAAGAAAGCCCTACCACACACCCCCACATTATACCTTTACCAAGAAGGCTGCCATGCCAGGTGTACTGTAACACCTCAACATTCGGCATTGCAGGCTTCTTAAACAAGTCTACCCTGATGGGAAGACATACCCAGTTCAAACATTCAGCCGCTCTCTGCGTGGTCACGAGCGAAATTAATCAGACTTGGAACTACAATGCCTAGCCATTGTGGAATGTGTGGATAACTTCCGCGCCTGTCTAATGGCAGAAAGATTACAATACTTTCTGACCATCCTGCATTGCAGTGGTTGAAAGAGATCAAAGCCCCGTCAGGCAGATTGTTTCGATGGAGGTTAAGACTGTCAAGATACGAATATGAGGTCCGTAGCATAAATGGAGTACTACAATATGAAACGGGCGTTGTAACTTGTATCCCATTTTGTGGCTTCTAGATGCGCCACTCATACAGAGCCAACAGTCTTCTCCACACCGGGGAAAAATCTCGCCGTGACTATGGATCACAATAAACTGCGCACCGCCTCCCGAAAAGGAGTACTTAAAACTATAGTCCCAAGTTCACTTACAACCAGACTTCTTAAGTCCGTACACACACAACACCACCACCCTAACATCTCCAAGATGACGAGACTCATCTCGTCACAATATTATTGGCAGAACATGACACAAGACATCACAAAACAGGTAAAAACCTGCCCCACCTGCCGATTCGCTAGAAGAATCGATGAATACAACCAACCTTCACGTAAAAATACCGACACAGGCCCCAAAGCAAACAGAATTCGTACATACAAGCACAGCGTACACACAACACAAACAATGCCAAAATTACACCACCCGCGCGTCAGAGAAACAATCACACAGCTCAACCTAAATCAATTACCACCGACATATCGCTAATAAAACCATTAACGGTCAAACAGGAGAACTGCGAACCTACCAATCATTTAAATTCTAACAATTAATAAGGTTCAAACAATATTTCAGAGTCCCCATTTACAAAAATATGGGAGAACATGGGGCAATACCCTATCTTTCATCTGATTTTCATCCTTTGTATGTTAGTTCTACCATACAAATGTATCCCAATTTTATTCATTAATTATTTGTTTTATCTATACCATGCCCGCTCATAAAATTTTCGAACTACAAGAGGCAGTTTTTAATCTTGGACAAACAATTTTCATGGTGGACAAACATTTATAAAAACTTCTCATAATTTTAGGAAACATTTTTGCAGAAAATCTAGTAGATTCCGAGGAGATAGAAGTAACTGAAGGATGACCAACCAATGTCGGAGAAGTCACACTCCAAAAACAAGATGCGAGTCGCACTCAAAAATAAATTAGACGGCAGGAAGTGAGAATTTTGAGACGCCGCGACAGGAAGCGTAGTTCCGCGACGATAAATTCGGCCTATGCAAACAAAGGGGAGCGCCTCGTTTCCGATCTCCAATTACCATCCCTCGACCAGCAGCTACAATTGAGGTCAAATGGGAACCTCTCTATGCCACCCGATTTTGGATTCCAATTCAAGCCTGCGCATCGACTTTTACAATGTCAATCAAATCGACTTGTCATTCGAAAATCAAACAAGGTACACGCACACACATTTCTTACACAACAGACTTCTAACATTTTTCACAACACACACAAAGACAAAAAACTTACACATAAAGGTTATATAGATTTCCATGTCTCCTGTACACATAGCATAAACGCACTTGAGGCTAGAATCACGTTTTCACCTAAGTATCGCTACAGATGAGACAAAAATTTATAGGGCATAATTGAGCAATTAAAAAATTTATAGGGCATGTAGATACAAAAGGGTTCAAACCAATACACCTTATTTTTCATATTAATCATTTTCATATTTTCTCTCAATTAAAATTTAAAAATATAATCAATTTATCAATTTATTCAACTTATTATCACTTTTAATCATTAATTATCATTTTTTTTTTTCAATTAGTTAATATTATCATAATTTCAAATCAAAACGAAAACTCATTGGTTTTCTTTTAAAATTAGATATTATATTTTATTTTGATTTACAAAACATTCTTTTTTTTATATTTCTTTTTTCCACCATGCAACAAAACATTTTTCCTTTTTCTCACCATGCAACCAAACATTTACTTTGATGTCTTCCAACTTTTATATTATTTTTTGATTTCTTCCAACTTTTTATTTTACTTTGATTTCTTCAAAAGACCTAATAAAAATCCCTCGAATTCCATTCCCAATTTCGAGCAAGAATATGGTTAGGCATTTTTTCCTTTTTTTTTTTCACCATACATCAAAGCAATTTTTTCCCAACATGCAACCAAGCATTCTCTTTGATTTCTTCCAACTTTTTATTTTTATTTTTATTTTTGATTTCTCAAAAGACCTTATGAAATTTCCTCGATTTCTTTTCCCAAAATTCGAGCAAAAATTAGTTAGGCATTTTTCTTCTTTTTTTTTCACCATGCAACAAAGCATTTTTTTTTCTCACCATGCAACCAAGCATTTACTTTGATTTCTTCCAACTTTTATTTTTAATTTTTGATTTCTCAAAAAGCCCTAATAGAACTCCCTCGATTTTTTTCCAATTTCGAGTCGAAATTAGTTAGGCGCATTTTCTTTTCTTTTTAATCCACTATGTACCATAGCATTCATTTTGATTTCTTACAATTAAAAAATTTTTGATTTCTATTAATTATACTCAACCTATATCATCAACACCATTCTATTTTTCTTCTTATATCGCCGCCAATGCTTGTATATAGACTCTCAATACCCACAACTAATTTTCCCACAAAATTATTTTTCACCTTACAGAATTCTCTCAGGCTAACCCCTTCTTGAATTCTTCACATGTAGGGGGCGCATCTGTCATAATTTGTATATAATTGTATGCCCCCCGACCCACTATGCATGTACAATGTATGATTTTCAAAGATTTAATAAAGAATAAGGAAACTGGAGGAAAGAAAGTGGCAACAAGACATAGGAAGCAGGCTAAAAGCGGGCACAAGTATAAATAACTTGTACAGTCAATACTTCCTCGCAAAGCCCGGACGTATCTGGTATCCGCAGAAGTTATATTAGTATAGAGACGCCCAATATTTCCGGACAGGACCGGACGTATTTTGATAACGCGGAAGTAAATAGAGTCGAACTAACACCCGATACTTCCTATCAGGCCGGGCATATCTTTCACCAAAGAAAGCCGCCGGTCCAATTAGGAAGGAATAACTAAATAGGTCAACCAATAGAAAAACGGGCACGTTCCATCCTTCGACCAATGGGAAGGAAGACATCTCGTGGTGTTAAATCGAAAGACAAGAATTGTCAGTAGTGACTTGGCTTCCACCGAGTTCGGATCAGTAGTGCTTTGGCTCCCAAGGAGGTGACATCGGCTCTTGACCTCTCTCCCTCTGCTCATCCCGTAGCTAAGTACAATCACCACCATGTGATCAGATAATTAACAATCAAAATCGCTCCGCTCTTCTCAAGCTTTCCTTCCTCCAACCCAGTTGCCTTTTATTTTCAAACCCCATCACGTGTCCTGATTATTCCTAATGTATGCTTCACTTGCCACTCAACGACTGCGTTTCAACCAATCCTCACCATTCAAATCGAACAACAAGAAATTCCGCAACGATATTGTCACAGAACGGTTAAGTCGACAGGATTCTACAACAGTGTAATACATCAAATATTGCAGTGTAATAACTTTGGATATATTACACAGAGTCGACAGGATTCTACAACAGCGTAATACATCAAATATTGCAGTGTAATAAAATTGGATATATTACATATATATATATATATCATTTTAATATATATGTATAAATATTCATATAAAACAATAATCAGTCTACTTCTTTATTCACTAAATTTATCAACCTTTCCATGTTAATTCTACAAAATTTCCAATTATGTATTCTTTAATTCTTATGTCCTATATTTACATAGATTTATCTTTAAAATGTTATATAATCTCTCTCTATTACCCTGTTTATACTTTGCTGAAGTAGGGCTTGCCCGAAGTTTCTCTAATCAAGTAAATAAAAAGAGTTGTGGCGTCTAATCATTTTTTTTGTAATTTGTCGAAATACGCGAACCTGTGATAAAGAATAGTATCACACCTCATTAATTCTCAGTGGATATATGTCATAATTTGTACATAGCTAGATGCAAATCCGACCCAATATGTATGAAATGTATGTTTCAAAGATTTAATAAAGAACAAGGTTTAACAAATCTGGAGAGAGAAGGCCTAGATCATTAGCAGGGTTTTATTATCCCGGAACTCGTAAAATTCGAGTTCAAGAACCTGGCACTTCCTGGTCAAGTTAAAACAAGTCCAAAAAAACAAAGAGTTGGTAAAGACCAATCACAGAGCAGTTCATTTAGCTTCGAGCCTATAGCGAACTTACACGTCACGAAGGTCAACCAATGAGAAGGAAGAAGAGCTTTCTTCTTAAATCGAGAACACAAAATTGTCAGTAGGAACATGGATCCCATCGAGTTAGCACCTGTAGTCCGGAGCTCGCCGCGATAGAGACCACCTTGGAGCCAATCCTATCTCCCCAAATCTCAGATAAGTCAAATATTCCATCATGCAATAGAATAGCCACTAGTCTTCATCCGCTCAACCTCTCAAACCTTTCTCTCCCTCCGATTAGTTGCCTTTATTTCAACCTTCAATTGTGTACTCTTGATTACATTCCCCTGTATGCATCACTTCCCTCAAAAAACGACTGCGCTCAAATCAATCAAACCAATTATCAACCCACATTAAAAGATTTCGCAACGATATTGCGATAGATAGTCGACAGAATATGGAGGAAAATAGCCAGAGTGCGACCAAAGTCAAAATTGACGACAAGCAACCGGGCGAGAACGAGGCGACGTCTAGAGGGGAAACGACGGCGCCCTTGGCGGACGTGCTGTTACGACTAACGGCGCTGCTCACCCAGGCCAAGGTTTCTGATGGAGCGGCGGCGACACTTTCACCCTTCGATGGGACATACAGTACTCACCAGTTTTTCCAAGCATTCGACCGGAAAATGAAGACACCCACATAGACGACAGCGAAAAATTACTCGTCTACCGAGCTACCTGGCACGGCAACCCCTGGAACTTTCAGGAAACTTCGGCTGGCCGACCGGAACTATTTCCAGGCGAGACAAATCCTCTTGGACCTCTATCCTGAGTCCAGCGAAGCGTCCTTCGCGAAATATTTCGCCATGAAGCTTACTGGACAAGCATACCTGGAGACCTACTACCGGGAGAAAACCGCCATGGGGTTACAACTAGGACTCTCGCTGGAGGTGATCCTCGAGACGCTGACAGAAGGGTTGCCATTCTCCGACCAGCGCCTAGTCCGCGTATTGCCTCCCGAGAACCTAGGAGAGTGGTTCCGACTAGCACAGCAGATCCACGGGCCCAGTGTACCGACAACGCGACACAGAGAGGAACAACCGCCCACAATGTCGGGTCCGTACCACAACACACCCCGACGCACAGGTGCATGGAATGCGCCTCCTCCGCCGTCCAACTGTAAGTTCTGCGGCGCGCGGCACTGGCACAGCGAATGCCGGCATAGACCAGTCCCGACGACACAAGAAAAAGAAAGGGCAGTGCAAACGGTCCAAAACCGATATCCGAGTGCAAGGACAGTGCAAACGGTCCCAAGTCAACCCGTCCAGAGGCCCAAGCAACCAACCCAAGCCAGAGACACCCCAGCCGAGCAGAATTTTCGAGACTGAGGTAGGCTCCCAACCCTTTAGCTTAACCCAACTGACTGTGAAACTATTTCTGGCCCCTAATATACCATGCCCCTTTTTAATTGATACAGGCGCCAGCCTGAATATAGTGCCATATAATCTCTACAATATGTTAAAAATTCACCTGCCTAATTTAACCCTTAAAGGGCATTCACTGGATCTCCAAACCCTGAATGGTTTTGCAAAAACAATAGGTAAACTGTCTCTCCCTCTGACAATAGGCCAAATATCCCGAAGGGAGAATTTCCACGTGGTGGACGCACCGTTGCCATTTGGAATTCTTAGCCTTAATACCCTCCACCAGTTTAAATTGGAAATAGATTTTAATAACTGAACTATATTCCAGCTGGGCGCCCCCTTGTCTACCCCTACCTACCATTTTAACCATGTACCAAATGTATGCACGTACTGGCAATGTCAGGCGATGTCCCAAAGAACTTGCCCTGCACCCAAACCTTCCGTCTATGACAACCATTGCGTGCATTCATTGATCAAGCCACAATTATCTACATGCCACCAATCTAAACAAGCGTCACGCAACTTTTTCACTAAGGCCAATTGCCTTTTTTACATGCCCTCAAATAACAAAGCCACAACGGCTTCAACTTGTAACCACAATGCCCAAAACATATCCATACAGCAGGACAACTCGTATACCGAGCACATAGGTGATCACACGTCATCACACAACTGTCACGTGACCCACCAACGCGACGAACTCGACACTCACACTAAGACGCAACAAAACCCTTTTCCACATACATGCTACAACACGACAAACAATTCTCTCTATCCACCCCAGTTCACAACACTTTTACAAAGATACAATCACATCTTCACACAGAACAAATTCAACGTACCGTGCTTAAGGATTCCACCAGTAAAAATACCCACGAATTCCGACAAAATAATTACCATACGGCCATATCGTGTTCCGATATGTGACCAACAAGAAATCCGCAATCAAGTCCAACAAATGCTAGAGAATGGCATTATAGAGCAATCTTTTTCACCTTTCTCGAGCCATGTCACACTCGTCACTAAGCGCGACAAGACCAAACGGTTTTGTATCGATTATAAAAAGGTGAACGAGCTAATTAGCTCTGATGTCCACCCCCTCCCGAGAATCGAGGATATTCTCGACCGCCTCGCACAGGCCAAGTATTTCTCCACGGCCGACATATCCTCTGCGTATTGGCAGGTCCCAATACACCCCGATTCTCGACCACTGTTAGCCTTTGCCACACTCGAAGGATTATACCAGCCCACTCGATTACCTTTCGGGTTAAACACCAGCCCTCAGATCTACGAACGAGCCATGAGTCAGGTCCTACAGAGACACGGACTTGACTGTGTGGCACATTATTTTGATGATTTCATCATTTTCTCCAACACACTGGAGGAACATCAAAACCACCTGCGACAAATTTTCGCCTTTTGCGAAGCAGAGAAGTTACAACTTAACTTCGCGAAATGCGAATTTTTTAAGCAGTCCATAGATTTCCTAGGCTACACCATCACAGCTGGTACAACCACACCGCTCACACGCAACACCGACATCATCCACGCCATTAAACAACCACACAACCGGAAAACACTACAATCCTTTCTAGGCGCGGTGAACGTCTATTACAAATTCATCCCGGAATACGCTCGCTTGCGAGCACCACTCAATAACCTTCTCAAAAAGGATGTCGTGTGGATCTGGGACAACACCCCATTTTACACCTTTACAAAGAAGGCCTGCCATGCCAAGTGTATTGTGATTCATCCACCCTCGGTATAGCAGGCATTCTCAAACAGGTTCACCCTGACGGGAACTTATATCCAGTTAAGTATTTCAGCCGAACTCTGCGCCCACACGAGCGAAACTATTCCATCTCTGAACTTGAGTTCTTAGCAATCGTTGAGAGTGTGGAGAAGTTTCGCATCTATCTGATGGGCAGAAAGTTTACAATATTTTCTGACCATCACGCATTGCAGTGGCTGAAGACAATCAAAAACCCGTCCGGCAGATTGTTTCGATGGAGCTTACGGCTGTAGAGTTACGAATATGAGGTCCGCTACATAAAGGGAAAACAACAGTATGAGGCAGATCTTTTGTCCCGTAGCCCGTTCTGTGGATTCTTAGACGCATCCCTCATTAAGACACACCAACCTTCTCCATCGAGAGAGTCTAGCCTGACCATTGATCGTAATGGATTACATACCGTTTCCCGAAAAGGTGTAACAAAAATTATCATCCCAAAGACACTCGTACAGCAACTCTTACAAACAGTACACGCACAATACAATCACTCCGGTATTTCACAAATGTCACGACTCATCTCCACTCAATATTACTGGCAAGGTATGTCGAAAGATATTAAACAAAAGGTTAAGACCTGCCCCACCTGCCAGTTAACAAAACGTCCATTGGGACCCACTTACGGAGAGTTAAGTCAACCGCCGGAAGCCAAAGAACCCTTTGACCTATTATCCCTAGACACCATAGCAGGATTTGCCAAATATGGCAACACCAAAATATACCTCCATGTTGTAATCGACCATTTTTTCGCGCTACACGTGGACTTTTCCATCTAAATCCACCAGCATCACTACCTACCAACAGGTACTTAAGCGAGTATTACAGGATGGCTCTCCGAAACGCCTTCTTACGGATAGAGCCCCTGCTTTCACTTCGCCGAAATTTAGTAGTTTCCTGCTTAACAGAAACATTCACCCATTACTCACAACTAGCAATAACCCACAAGCCAACGGTCTATGTGAACGCCTGAACGCCACCCTCACGGGAAAACTTAGGCTGTTACATTTAGAGAATCCTAAGATCGCATGGACCAAGTTGGTCAAAAGAGTTACAGTCATATATAACAACACACCACACTCTACCACAGGTTTTCCACCCATCTACCTAATGTTTGGCATCCTACCCCTAGAACTCTCTGACCACAACACACCTTACCCAGATATCGACAGAGCTAGGAAGATTGCACACACACGAACACAAAACAAACACCTTCAAGACAAAAACATTTATGATCAACGACACAAACAACTGTTGGCTTCCGTAGGCGTTTCTTACTGGGAAAAAGAAAGAGAGGATCCAATGAAATAATTTAGTAGCGTTTATTAAAACAAAATCATAATAATGAACAACACATATATCAGAGAGTACCGTCGTCTTCCGGGTATTCCTTCTACTGGGGAGCTCGGATTCTATATTCTGTGCGTTTATAATCTGTTTATCTGTGGCTCTCTGGTCGGGATAGCGCCTACATTCGGCCATTACTGGATTTCAATCGTCCTCGATTGAACCTTGCGTTGCAGGAACGTCGTGGGTTGCGTCGGGGGGTATCTTCTACTTCTGGCTCCTCGTCCGGACTTTCTTCTGTAGCTGAATCATCTTCTTCACTGTGCCAAGACTTCAGTTGACTGATATGGGCCGTTGTCGTGTAGAACCGTCCACTGGTTCTTTCACTTAACTGAGTCACTCTATACGTGTCGCTTGGCAGAACCTCGGTAATTATCAAAGGTCCTCGATATTTGGGTTGTGCCTTGGTTGGTTCACCCGTCATTTTGGGTACATGCCTCATCACTACAATTTCTCCTACTTCGAATTGGATTGTACGGCACTTCTTCTTATCGTAGTATGTCTTCATAATTTCTTGTTTATTCTCAATTTGGGTTCTCACACTCTCTTGAATTCTATCCGGCTCGGTCCATGGGTCCACGTCTTCGTCGGCTAATCTTCTAAGTATCCCATCGTGGAATCGAGGGGAATAGCCGTGGAGTGTTTCGAACGGTGTTTTATTCGTCGTCTTGTTCACCGCATTGTTCAGGTCACGCTCTACCTCCTTGATCTTCAGGTCCCAATCCTTCCGTCGCGGATCCTCGATACTGGTTGCTATAGTGGACAATACTGTTCGGTTCACTCTTTAGACCATCCCGTTCCCTTGCGGATGTTTCGTAGAGTTCAGAGTATGATGTATTCCATTTCCTCGACAGAATTCTTCAAATTGCCTTGAGGTAAAACATGACCCTCTGTCGCTGATGATCTTGTCGGGTAGTCCGAAAATCATTCACAAAACTTTTCATTACCTTCAGGACGTTCTGCGTCGATATATTCCTTACAGGGCTTAATCGGACAAATCTTGTCAGATTATCGACAATCACTAAAAGTTCCTGGTTACCTTTTGTACTTCTCACGAAGGGGCCTACGTGGTCCATGTGTACGATGGAAAACGGTCTCTTGCCTGACTTAATGGGATGTAGGAAGCCTTGTTGTTTTCCACCGGGAACTTTGTTAAATAGACACTCGAGACACATAGCCACATGGCGTCGAACGTACCTCTTCATTGAAGGAAACCAGTACAATTCCTTAATTTTGTTGACAGTCCTATCAGTCGCAAAATGTCCCATTAGATCATGGAATTTGACAACTAAGCTTTTCCTCATACTTTTGGGTATAACATACAGGGCTCGTTCCTCTTCTCCATTTTTCACCATGCGGAAAAGTCTGCCTCCTTTGTAGCTGTAGTCGTTAATTCTATTTTGTTCTCCTACTGTCCTATCACACAGGTCCTTTCGAAAGATCTGGATCAGGTCTCTCAATTCAGGGTCGGAATGCTGAATCATCAAGATTTGTTCTTCCAGTGTGATTGTGAGGCACACTTCAAGGTTTTTCTCCACGATTTCCTCCATCGTGTCTCTAGGGTCGTCGACTGGAGCTCTACTCATTCCGTCTACGTGGGCCATCTTCTCCCCTGGTTTATGTCGAATTTCGAAATCGTATTCCTGAATCAGATTGTTTTATCGCGCTATCTGAGGATTTGTAGTCTTCTTCGCGTTCATGTAGACCAGTGCTTGGCAATCTGTAACCACTGTAAACTTGATTCCTACGAGGAACTGACGTAGTCGATCCAAGGTCCACACTATCGCCATCAGCTCCAATTTGCTTGAGTGGTACATCTTCTCGGCCTCTGTTGTCTTCTTGCTCACACAGTAGACCAAGCGCCATTTGCCGTCTTCGTCCATCTGTAGCACCATTCCTGCTAATCCCTCAGCACTCGCATCGCAATGTACTTCTGTCTTGAGTTCAGGGTTGTAATGAGCTAGTACCGGATATTCGACCAGATCCTTTCGTAGTCCTCCAAATGACCTTCGCTGTTCTTCCTTCCATTCAAATTGTGAACCTTTCTTCGTAAGTCTGCTTAGCGGTTCTGCTTTCCTCGCGAAGTCCTTTACAAATCGTCTGAAGAAGTTCGTCAGTCCCAGAAAGCGTCGTATGTCGTGGACATTCTTGGGTTCTGGAAATTCTTCTATCGCCTTGATCTTTCTTGGGCCTGGCTTAAGTCCGCCTGTACTAATGACATACCCTAAGAACTCATTTCCCTCCTTCCGAACTCACATTTGGAGGGTTTCAGTGTCAACTTCGCTGGTCTTATTCTTTCGAGGACTTCCCTCAACCTTTCGATCATCTCCCGCCAATCCTTTGCCGGGATAATCACGTCGTCGAGATAGCAGAATGCCTTCTTGTTCAGCAGCGGACCTAGGACAGTGTGCATCAGTCTTTGGAATTCAGCTGGTGCGTTGGCGAGTCCAAAAATCATCCTTTCGAATTGACCTGTATCATCTGGGGTGATGAATGCTGTCTTTAATTTTGCCTTATCGGTCAGTGGTATCTGTAGATATCCATGCGCCAGATCCAGAGTGGTGAAGAATTTCGCATTCCTTAGGCCTTCCAGAAGGTCGTCTATCCTTGGTAATGGGAACATGTCCTTAATTGTTTGAATGTTGAGTCTCCTATAATCTACCACCAGACGATGATCTCCAGTTTTCTTCCTCACAAGTAGGACGGGACTAGCGTAGGGTGATCTAGTTTCCGTGACTATTCCATTGTCCTTCCACTCTCTGACAATCTCCCTGATTGCTTCGCGTTCACTTGCAGTCGTCTTATACGGTCTCAGACAGACTGGCTTGCTTCCATCAACCTCCTTAATGTCCATCTTGGTGACATCGGTGCACCCTAATTCCTCCATGCCAAGAGCGAAACAGTCTCTATACTCGTTTACTACATCTAGGATTTCTTGTCTCTCTTTCGAAGTCAGAGAATGATTGACGTTGATGTCCTCAGGCAGTATGGGGCGCTTACGTTTCATTTGGTCTTGTCCTTCCCTCTTCTCTTCATTTTTAGTCTGAAACGAATCCTCTGCGACGTCCAGGTTAACAACAATATCATCAAGGTTCAGTAGTTCAACTCGCCCTACACATTGGTTCTTCCTTACTCTCAACTTGCCCTTGCCAGCTGAGATGATGGGTACGGTCGTCTTTCCATCGACCACTTCCAATAGGGAATCGACACAGGCGTCATCTACTCCCGTGAACAATACATATCCGTCCTTTACCTCGTCTGTGATTGCACTTGTAAAGTTAATGGAGTCGCTCTCCAACTGAACAGTTTCGGTTGCTCTCAGTTCGATGCGACGCGACTTGATTTCTTCTTGCAGATTAGCAAACGGAAATTCGGATGAATAGCCAATATGTAAGTTTTTACCAATTCTGGCGAAGGATACGTAGGGCAGATCTGTCCATGTTCTTCCAATTAATAGGTCATAGGGTTGGGCATCATCGTTGACAATGAATACAGTGATTTCCCTTCCGACGATGCCATCAATCTCCAGGTCGACTGTCGTCTTCCCAACGGTCCTGGCAGCTGGTGCAGTCTGGTTACCGATGCCGTACAGACTAGTCGAGTCTGGTTCGATGTCGACGCTGATCCTCCTTGCGACCGATTCTCTCATTAGACAACTGCTGCTCCCGGTGTCTATCATTGCCTTCACGGTTTCCTTGTTGTCGATCTTGACATCCTTCAAATATACATCTGGCGGGACAGTCTCCAGTCCTTCGACTTCCAGGTTGGCTACTTTTAGTCCTTCTTTGGGTCTTGTGCAATTCCTTTCCTTGTGTCCCGTTTGACCGCATCCTCGGCATGTCAACGTAGTCCTGGGTGCTGGGCAGTCTCTGGCAATGTGTCCAAACTGATTGCAGTTGAAGCACTTCGGTTCTCCCTTGTCGTTTCTGATCGTACGGTTGACCATTCTCCTCAAGGTGTTAGGGTACGTTTCACTGATTTCGTTCCTTGCAGCGTCTTGACCCCAAACATTCGTCCCTTGTTTAGTCTCTTTAACTTCGCTTTGGTTGGGGAATCTCGCAGATTTCTGCTGAAACGACGGTGGTATGAGGTGTTTCGCATTCCAATGCGGAGGTCCCATCTCGGTGCGAACATTTTTGTACTCGTCCAGTTTATCCGCCAACTCATCTGGGTTGTTTAACTTGGTCCAATCGTCAATGAGATGATTACGCAGCACATTTGGAACTTTTTTCTTTAGCTGGTTAGTGACGGACAAATCCTTTAGGGCGTCGAAATTTTCCACGTTCATTCCTTCGATCCATTCGTTGAAATATCCTCGCAATTCGAAAGCGAAGTATCTCCAGGAACCCTTTTGAGATCTCTCGTGCTTCTCGAATTTTTGTCTGAATTGTTCGGGGCTCAACTTGTACCGTTTTAGGAGCAACCTTTTCACGAACCTATAATCGCCGCTTTGTTCTTCTGTCTCCCGAGCGATTAATTGAGTCATTTCGTAAGGTAGCAATTCTAGGAGGCTGAACGCCCATTGGTCTTCATCCAATCCTAGTCGCTTTGCCTGTCTTTCGAAAAGAATTAGGTAAAAACTCAAATCATTGTCCTTCGACTCGTACTTGGGCATCAGTTTACGTATCTCGTAATGTGCGTCATTGCTGGTACTTCGAGACGTATCGTTGTTTCCGCGTGTAGTCTGGATGCGCAGCTTCTCAAGCTCGAATTCCATTACCATTTGTTCTTTTCGTTCCCGTTCGATTCGTTCCCGATCCTCGATTCGTTTCCGATCCTCGATTCGTTCCCGCTCCTTGATTCGTTCCCGATCCTCGATCAGAGTCTCCAACAGTTGCTTTGCGAACTCTTCTTCGTAAGATTGGCTATTCAAAATAAGGTGTTTTAAGTCGACGATCCTGCTCTCTGGCGGTACTACCTCGCCGAGTTCATACGCCAACTTGCTCAAATCGCATTTCCTTACTTTCGCTAAATAAGTCATGTTTTTCAAAAGGAAAAATAAACAAAGCAAAAAATTTTAAAATAAACAAATAAAACTGACTAAACCAGATACGTACTGTTTCAATTATTTCTTTAAACGAAATCAACTTTTCTTTAGTAATTTTGAGACAATACTTTTTTTTTTCTTTTTACCGCGATACTTTGCGATAATACTTTTTATCGAGATGATTTTGCAATAATACTTTTACCGCGATTCTTTGCGATAATACTTTTATCGAGATGACTTGCAATAATACTTTTACCGCGATACTTTGCGATAATACTTTTGTCGAGGTGACTTGTAATAATACTTTTATGAATAGGTAATTAAATTTCGTACATACCATGCAACTCCTCTTACGTTGATCGGTCACCTCGCCACGTCCTTCTCGTTTCCAAATTATTCCAGTGAATCTTCAATTTTCTTCAGGACTATCCCACTTCTGAATTTCTGTTGGCTTCCGTAGGCGTTTCTTACTGGGAAAAAGAAAGAGAGGATCCAATGAAATAATTTAGTAGCGTTTATTAAAACAAAATCATAATAATGAACAACACATATATCAGAGAGTACCGTCGTCTTCCGGGTATTCCTTCTACTGGGGAGCTCGGATTCTATATTCTGTGCGTTTATAATCTGTTTATCTGTGGCTCTCTGGTCGGGATGGCGCCTACACAACCACATTTCGAAATAGGTGATCTAGTGTTTGTTAAATTATATCACCATCCCAATACAGGGAAACTCGCTCCATATTTCACGGGACCCCATACAATATTAGAAATTATCTCACCAAATGTGGTCCGTATAGATAGACCCAATCAACCTCTCCAAAGAGACACTGATACGATCCACGTCAATAAGCTTAAGCTATATACAGAAAAAGTCCGTTATATAACACCGCCCGCCATTAGAATCCATCATATAAGACACAAGCCCGATTACACGTTCCCGTTTAAACACTTCACACCCGAATTATTTCCAGCAGAACCGTTGAGATGCAAACCAACAAACAGCGAACCTTTCAAGCATTTAGATCCTACCATTTTTTCAACAAAACGATTTACATCATTCTCCCCCGATAATAAGAACTGCGAACCTGACAATCATTTAAATCCTGCCATTCTGTCCAAAAGACGATCCACGCCATTCTCCAACGATAAGAAGCGCGACATAGAACGACCACAATTAACAAATAAAGTTCAGACAGATATCCCAGAGCTACAGTTCATAACACCAATATGGGAGAAGATGTGTCGATACCCTATCTTTCATCTGATTTTTATCCTTTGTCTACTATTCCTACCCTATAGAGTCGTTCCATTCGTATCCATCAGTTACATACTAATATATACCCTATCTTCTCATAGAATTTTCCAGCTGCAAGAGGCAGTTTTTATTATAGGGAACTCCATCTTAAACTCAATTTTTCATATAGGACACTCCATCTTAAATTCAACTTTTCATATAGGCCAAGCACTTGTAAAACTCCTAAAAATTCTAGGGGACATCCTCGCAGAAAATCTAGATAAACTCAGAGGAAAACCTCCAAGTCACATGTAGGCAACATACAAAACCATTAGAGAAATTTCCATTAGAAAGGACCATTAGTTGCACAAAAACTAATTAGGCGGCAGGAAGTGAGGAGGGTAGCTCCCGCGCGACAATAAAAAATGTACGCCTCTATTCCAATTACATGCAAATAGAGAGGAGATAAGTTGGAAGTCACCCGGGGGGGGGGGGGGGGGATCTTGTTTGTTCCTCCACGCCGCCCCGCTTCCGGGTTTCTAATTACAGTAGGGCCCCTCGAGCCGGATGCTAAATTGAGGTCAAGCTGGGAACTTCTCTGGATGTCATCCAGTTGTCATTCCCCATTCAAGCTACATATCGACTTTTACAAAAAACATAGTTCAAATACCTTCTCATAAGAAAATTCACGTTACACATCGACACTCATAATGAATTCACATTTCTATTCTTATTAATTCTTATTATCCTTTACAGACTTCCAACATTACATCACACTCCACCCCATCCCACACTGACGCTAATTTAAAAAAAAAACACGTAGATCTCAAAGTCAATTACGAACAAAAGCACGCACATTTGCCACTTAAATTGTTAGGAATTTAGCTTTTCGAGCTTACGTTTTCTGCCAAAAGGATTAAACGACCTTTTAGAAGGATCGAGGATCCCCCTCGAATCCTGTATTCAAGGTTTTGATTTAAGTACCAACACCCAATATAATAAAGTGGATATTGGGCGAGCACATCTTAAGTGCCCTAGGGAATCGCATAAAAACCCCTAGAACGCATTAAGGCTCGAGACATATTAACACCCAACATTCGGCTTTGAGATCTCAAAATACAATATGACACAAAAACAAAAGGTACACGAAAAGGTTATTTAGATTTCCATGTGTCTCCTGTATACATAATATTAAATTCGCACTTGGGACAGGTCACGTTTCTACCCAAGTGTCGCAACAGAAGAGACAAAAAATCTATGGGGCATAATTAATTGATCGCGAAAACTAGATTTTGGAATGTAGATTCAAAACGGGTTACGAACCTCACTATACATTTTCTTTGTTATATATCAATCATTTACATTATTTTCTAAAATTAAAATCAAAACATTTAATCCAATTTATCAATTTTATTCAATTTCATTTCACTTATTTTAGCAATTATTTACCATTTTATTTATCACATCTTTTATTTTGTCATATTTCCATTTATCAACGAAAACTCATTGGTTTTCGGTTAAATTTAGACATTAGATTATCCTTTAATTTACAAAAAACCTTTTTATTTTTCTTTTTTTATGCAACCAAGCATTTTTCTGTTTTTTTTTTTTTTCACCATACAACAAGACTTTTTCTTTTTTTTTTCTACAACCAAGCCTTCACTTTGATTTCATTCAACTTTATTTTATTTTATTTTTGATTTCTCAAAAGACCTCATGAAATTCCCTCGATTTCCTTCCCAATCTCGAGCGAAATGGCAAATAGGCAATTCATTTCTTTTTTCACCAATGCAACAAGGCATTTTTTTTTATTATTTTCTCACCACGCAACAAGGCACTTTTCTTTTTTTTTTCTACAACCAAGCCTTCACTTTGATTTCATTCAACTATATTTTATTTTATTTTATTTTTGATTTCTCAAAAGACCTCATGAAATTTCTTCGATTTCCTTCCCAATCTCGAGCAAAATAGTAATTAGGCAATTTTTCCTTTTTCTCACTATGTACCATAGTATTCATTTTTTGTTTCACCATTACAATTTTTGATTTCTATTAATTATAAGCAAACTATATAGCATTAATACCATTCTTTTTTTCTCTTATATCCTTACCAATGCTTGTATATAACCTCTCTATAATCAATTAATTTTCACACAAAATTATTTTCTTTTCCTTTACAGAACTTACTCAGGCTAAAACCCCTTCGTAAATTCTTCACATGTAGGGGGCGCATCTGTCATAATTTGTACATAGCTAGATGCAAACCCGACCCAATATGTATGAAATGTATGTTTCAAAGATTTAATAAAGAACAAGGCTTAACAAATCTGGAGAGAGAAGGCCTAGAGAGAGAACTATCATTAGCAGGGTTTTATTATCCCGGAACTCGTAAAATTCGAGTTCAAGAACCTGGCACTTCCTGGTCAAGTTAAAACAAGTCCAAAAAACAAAGAGTTGGTAAAGACCAATCACAGAGCAGTTCATTTAGCTTCTTGCCTATAGCGAACTTACACGTCACGAAGGTCAACCAATGAGAAGGAAGAAGAGCTTTCTTCTTAAATCGAGAACACAAAATTGTCAGTAGGAACATGGATCCCATCGAGTTAGCACCTGTAGTCCGGAGCTCGCCGCGATAGAGACCACCTTGGAGCCAATCCCATCTCCCCAAATCTCAGATAAGTCAAATATTCCATCATGCAATAGAATAGCCACTAGTCTTCATAGCTCAACCTCTCAAACCTTTCTCTCCTCCGATTAGTTGCCTTTATTTCAACCTTCAATTGTGTACTCTTGATTACTTTCCCCTGTATGCATCACTTCCCTCAAAAACGACTGCGCTCAAATCAATCAAACCAATTATCAACCCACATTAAAAGATTTCGCAACGATATTGCGATATATATTTAATTTATTTCATATCTAAATGTTTCTCCATTATATATTTGGAAAATACATTATATATTTATTTTTACACATAAGATATTTCAGATGCGGCATTTAAGAAATCTTCCACCATAATATGGAATACTATGGAGCTACCTTCTAATACTTGCTTCGAGCTCGCTAAGTTTGACTCCTCAAAGTCCTTTTTCCAATAATGAAACATGGAGTCGGTACCCAAATCGAACAAAAAGTAAAATTTCATTTAATATCATATATTTATTTGTATATGTGATTAATCTATTTAAAGTTATTCTATATATGTATATATGTATAATTAAAAAATACATTTCCTGACCACGCTCACATGAACTTTTCAGGTGGCAGAGCGCCATCTATTAGAACAGATATTAACTAAACGTTGATTTAGCCTATTCTCTGATATTTGGCCAACCCATTTTTTTTTAATAATCAAGAAAAGCTAACCACGAAAGCGTTTCGGGATGTTGGTTCTCGTCATCGTGGTGCTGGTTGTACCTCTAATAATATAAGTAATAATAAAAATATTTTGGTCCCAGAGAATTCTTGAGAAATCAAGAAATACAGGGTGATTCAAAATTCTTACACAACTTTAAAAATTAATAACTCCGCGAATATTTGCGCTAGAGCAATGCGGTAAACACCATTGTGTTCAGGATGCAATCGGAAATTTAGTTAAAATAATGAAAAATTCGAAATTGATTTTAGTTACAATTTTATTCGCTAGATGGCGCTCTACCAGAATCAGAGATTCAGTGGCCAAATTGTTTGATAAATTTAAAAATATAACTGATCGACACGTATTTTTCCTTTTTGAATACCAGAAAAGAACCCTAATAATAACAAATGATAAATTAATGAATAACATTTTGCCAAAGGTAGAAGAATTGGATTACTATTTTTAAATGCAATCCGAGATATGTAAAATAGGTAAATGCAAATTAAAACATGTAGCAAATAAAATTGATATTTTAGATGCGGTTTGCTGGAATCCTCTCAGCGATTTAAATTTCGAATATCTATATATATAAAAATGAATGTATGTCTGTTTGTCCTTTATGCCTGACCAAACCACTCATTGGATCGCCATGAAACTTTGGGAAGTTATTTAGTATAGTACTGGGAAGGTTTCTAGCAAATAAAATTTTTGAAATAACTTTTCGCCTAGAAATAATCAAGATAAATATTCTAATTTATCTGTTATAATTCAACAATCTGCTCTAAATATTATCATGATGATACGATGATTTTGTAATGTAGAAAATTAGGAAAGACAAAATTCAGGATGACACGGCAATTTATTTGAGACAAGAATAATGATACAATTCAAAGGCAAGATACTATTCCTTTAACTTCCAATTACCGAGGGAACCAATTAATATTGATTTTATTCAACTTATCGAGTATTTTTTCAAGGGACCGGGAAAAAATGTTCACTTTATCGAGAGATTCGTTAGACAAACCTTTACTCGGGTAAAACCCGGGCGAAGCCGGGTACATCCATACAAGAATAATGATACAATTCCAAGGCAAGATACTATTCCTTTAACACCAAATATCCTTTAGGATATCCTGGTCTTTACAGCACTAATGAAGTGGAACATGAGTCCAGACCAGAACTGCGACTGTGGACAAATACAAACAATGCACCATATCCTAAGGGACTGTCCTCGAAGATTCTTCCAGGGAACACTTGGGGATATCCACCGGTGCACAGAGGAGGCCCTGGAGTGGATTCGTCACCTCGACATTCCATTCTAGAGAAACTTGCCAACATTGTTGTATTGTGCTGTAAAAAACAATATCATACGCAATATATATATATATTCCTTTAACTTCCAATTACCGAGGGAACCAATTAATATTTATTTTATTCAACTTATCGAGTATTTTTCAAGGGACAGGGAAAAAATGTTCACTTTATCGAGATATTCGTTAAACAAACCTTTACTCGGGTAAAACCCGGGCGAAGCCGGGTACATCCATACAAGAATAATGATACAATTCCAAGGCAAGATACTATTCCTTTAACTTCCAATTACCGAGGGAACCAATTAATATTGATATCATTCAACTTATCGAGTATTTTCAAGGGACCGGGAAAAAAATGTTCACTTTATCGAGAGATTCGTTAGACAAACTTTTACTCGGGTAAAACCCGGGCGAAGCCGGGCGGGTCCGCTAGTAATATATATATTTTGATTTTCATTGAAGAAAATGAATTTAAAAAAAAACATTCAGAAATGCCTATACAATTTTTAAATCTCTGAGATCATCCAACAACAATATAGGACTTCCAATGATCGATAATATGCCAGATACTTTAAAGAAAGACAAAATGAAAAGTCTCTTGATTTAATGATATTATATTTCCTGATGATGATGTACATTCAGATAAAGAGGAACATGTTATTATTAGAAACTATAAACCTAAATATAAAACAAAAAACAATTTTATAGAAATAAAAGATGTTGAAAATATTATTTCAAAAATAAATATCAAGAAAGCACCAGGTCCAGATTTTATCACTAATAATATGATCAAACATGCAGGAACACTTTTAATCCCGATTTTACAACAAATATTAAACGAATGTATTGAATTAAGTTATTATCCGGATATATAGAAATACTCTACTGTAAAGATCATTCCAAAACCTAATAAAATAAACTATGAAACAAGCAAAAGCTATAGACCAATATCATTGACGTCAAACCTTTCCAAAATTTTTGAAAATATAATTAAAAACAAAATTAATAAATATTATGAAGAGAACAATCTAATGAGTGCAAGGCAACACGGATTTACTCAACTTAAATCAACAAACAGTGCAATGGAAGATATAATGGAAACTATACTGAAACACGGGCAAGGAGAACTGACTTCTTTGATTACAGTGGATATAGCAGGCGCATTCGACAACGCATGGTGGCCAGCAATTATTAGAAGACTCGATTTAGATAACATTCCCTCCAAATTAACAAAAATTATACAATCTTATTTAAATAGTGGAAGAAGGGCAAATTTCTCATATGAAGACACAAATGTTACAAAAAAAAATGAAAAAAGGATGCCCTCAAGGCGGTCCTCTATCCCCAATTTTATGGAATACTTTGTTAAACGACTTGCTGAAGAGTTTTAAGCATCCGAACGCAGAAATAATTTGCTACGCGGACGACGTTTCTATCATTTGTTGGAGCAAGTCTGCCGAGAATCTCAAAATATTAAGCGAAAATATTCTATGCTATGTGATTCGATGGTGTAATAGGAATAAATTATCAATAAGCCCAGAGAAAACGAATTTACTTCACTTACATAATAAACCTAAAGTTACAATTGAAATACCGAATATCATTTTAAACCCAGTAGATCATTATAAGATATTAGGCATAAAATTCTCAAATCATAGAATAAAAAAGAAGATCAATTTTACCCCACATATCAACGACATTTTTTTGCAGGATCGTAAGAATGAAAGATTTTCTTTTTTCACATTGTGGAAAAATGTGGGGAATAAATACTAAAAAAAGAATAATTTTGTATAAAACAATTATCAGGCCAGTTCTTACGTATGGTTCAGAAATATGATACAAATTTATAAATAGTCGATGTAAAGAAAAACTAAACTCTATTCAATATCAAATTCTCTTTTGGGCAGTTGGAGCCTACAAGACTACATCTTCCAACTGTGTCCATTGTCTTGCGAACATCCCCCTTCTCACAGATTATATTGAATCTAAAATAATTAAGTAAGATTTGGGTCATCTTTCGATAGAGGATCAAAATTCTTTTAGACCACATTCTCCGAGTATAATTAGTTCATTTTTAAGTGCAAACATGGATGGATTATTTCTAAAAACAAATGAAACATTCCAAAGCTTTTTCCCGTTTGGAATTCCAACATTTTTCCGTTCGAATTTTTATAATGCCCAGTTTACAACGAACCATGGAAATTTTAAGGAATTTTTATCAAAAATTGGAGCGGGTGAGGACTCTAGCTGTCACTGTGGTAACAAATTCCAGGACTCGAGACACCTACTGCTGGAATGCCCACTCTTCTTTAGCGCTAGAAAACAGACAACAAACAATGTTGTAGATCTATATCAATTTGTAAATAGCAGAGAGAATTATCATAGATTTAAATATGCCGCAGTACATAGTGACTATATTCGTAGGATGCCGCTACCGTCCCCGACCGATATCCAGTCCCTAACATTATGAACTTTGCATCGCATCTGCATGGTAAGAAAATATTTTCTACTATCGATCTGGTTAGAGCGTACCACCATGTGCCCGTGGAATCTAGAGATATCCCTAAAACTGCCGTTATTACGCCTTTCGGCCTTTTTGAGTTTCCCCGCATGTCCTTTGGCCTATGTAACGCAGCCCAAACCTTTCAAAGGCTCATCAACGAAGTACTCCAAGGTTTGGATTTTGCATAAGCCTACTTCGACGACGTGCTTATCGCATCCGATTCAGAAAATCAACATGTATCCCATCTTCAACAACTTTCTGGTCGCCTTCGAGACTAAGGCCTGACGATCAACGAAACCAAATGCACCTTCGTCCAAACTTCAGCTCCAGCTCGCCTGCCTTAAGGGTGTGCAGGTCACGCTCAGCTGAGGCAGGAACAGCTTCGACTGGCTGGTCGCCGGCAGCGAGGCCTGGATCCGCCCTCCACCAGACAGCACGCGTCTCCAGCCCCGCCGTCTCCGGTTGCTGAAGCTGTGGGATGAGGCCTCCAAGATCCTGGTCCTCAATCACCGGTCGGTACCGACATCTCAGCTGCTGGATCTCATCGGCGGCTGCCGGTTCCTTCGCCCTCCCGACCTCCTGCCCCCCGCGCGCTGGCTCGGAGCCCGTGTCCGGGACCTTGTGGTGGAGGACCATCACATCGCCCGCCCTACGCGCTCCGCCCTTGCTGACGCCGCGGGCCTTGGCGCCTTCTGCCGGAGGCTGACCGCCGAGAACATCCGGGATGACGAAGGCTTCCGGGAGACTTCCTTGGCTGCGGCTGTGGTGCTGCGTGGGACGGCCACGCCGTTCCTCAACGGCCTCACGACCCGCTCGGCCTGAGGGGCCCTGGATCGTCCACGCCTCGCGGCCACGCCGATCTCCCAATTCCTGGCGAGATGGGCACCTACCATCAACTCACCATCCAGGATCGACTGGGCCTCGCTGCGGCGCTGCGCCTTCTCGGGCCATGAGGCCGATGCCGCCTTCAAGTTGGCCCTCCACGCTCTACCCCATCCGACCCATCCTGCCTCGGCCGGCCCCTCGTGTCCTGCCTGCGGGTTCGTCGACCGCTCCGTCGGCCACCGCTACTGGAGCTGCCTTTCCATCAGGCCCCTCATCAGAGAGGCCTTCAACATCATCGGGCGGCCCCCTGACCTGCAGGCCTGGATCTTCGGCGGGTCCAGCCTTGAGGACGACGCCCTGACCATCCTGGCGTCGGCAAAGCTGCGCGTCTATCGTCACTTTGTCCAGGTTGGGCTCGGTGGAGTGGAGGACCCGCTCATCGCCTGGACGAGGACCCTCCAGCGCCGAGGATGCCTTCCTTCTTCCTCCATCATCACTCTATAAATATGTATATATTCCAATTCTGTATATATTTTCTTTTATTCCTTCTTAAAATGTTCTCTTTGAATAATTTGTAATATTGTCGAGATGACAATAAATATGTTTTAATTATCAAATTGTCATACATACATACATACATATCGCAATATCGTTACGAAATCTTTTAATGTGGGTTGATAATTGGTTTGAGCGCAGTCGTTTTTTGAGGGAAGTGAAGCATACAGGGGAAATAATCAAGAGTACGCAATTGCTGGGATTGAAATAAAGGCAATTAATCGGAGGAGAGAAGGGCTTGAGAGGTTGAGCGGATTGACTATTGTCTATTCAATTACATGATGGAATATTTGACTTATCTGAGATTTGGGGAGATGGGATTGGCTCCAAGGTGGTCTCTATCGCAGCGAGCTCCGGACTCTAGGTGTTAACTCGGTGGGATCCAAGTTCCTACTGACAATTCTGTGTTCTCGATTTAAAACGAAAGCTCTTCTTCCTTCTCATTGGTTGACCTGCGTGACGTGGAAGTTCGCTATAGGCTCGAAGCTAAATGAGCTGCTCTGTGATTGGCCCTTTCTAACTCTTTATCTTTGGACTTGTTTTAACTTGACCAGGAAATGTCAGGTTCTTGAACTCGAATTTTACGAGTTCCGGGATAATAAAACCCTGTTAATGATCATTCTCTCTCTAGGCCTTCTCTCTCCAATTTTGTTAAGCCTTGTTCTTTATTAAAACTTGAAACATACATTTCATACATATTGGGTCGGGTTTGCATCTAGCTATGTACAAATTATGACAGATGCGCCCCCTACATGTGAAGAATTTACGAAGGGGTTTTAGCCTGAATAAGTTCTGTAAAGTAAAAGAAAATAATTTTGTGTGAAAATTAATTGGTTATAGGGAGGTTATATACAAGCATTGGTAAGGATATATGAGACAAAAAAAAAGAATGGTATTAATGCTATATAGTTTGCTTATAATTAATAGAAATCAATAATTGTAATGGTGAAACATAAACTGAATACTATGGTACATAGTGAGAAAAAGGAAAAATTGCCTAATTACTATTTTGCTCGAGATTGGGAAAGAAATCGAGGAAATTTCATGAGGTCTTTTGAGAAATCAAAAATAGAAAATAAAAATAAAAATAAAGTTGAATGAAATCAAAGTGAAGGCGTGGTTGCAAAAAAAAAAAAAGAAAATTGCCTTGTTGCATTGGTGAAAAAAAGAACTGAATTGCCTAATTACCATTTTGCTCGAGATTGGAAAAGAAATCGAGGAAATTTCATGAGGTCTTTTGAGAAATCAAAAATAAAATAAAAAAAAATAAAGTTGAATGAAATCAAAGTGAAGGCTTGGTTAAAAAAAGAAAAATGCCTTGTTGTGTGGTGAGGAAAAAAAGCTTTGTTGCATTGGTGAAAAAAAGAAATGAATTGCCTAATTACTTTTCTGCTCGAGTTTGGGAAGGAAAACGAGGAAATTTCATGAGGTGTTTTGAGAAATCAAAAAATAAAAATAAAATAAAGGTTGGGTGAAATCAAAGTGAAGGTGTGGTTGCAAAAAAGAAAAATGAAAAAGCCTTGTTGTATGTAAAAAAAGGAAAAATGCTTGGTTGCATGAAGAAAAATAAAAATAAAAAAAAAGGTTTTTTGTAAATTAAAGGATAATCTAATGTCTAAATTTAACCGAAAACCAATGAGTTTTCGTTGAAAATGGAAATATGACAAAATAAAAGAAGTGGTAAATAAAATGGTAAATAATTGCTAAAATAAGTGGTAAGAAATTGAATAAAATTGATAAATTGGGTTAAATGTTTTGATTTTAATTTTAGAAAATAATGTAAATGATTGATATATAACAAAGAAAATGTATAGTGAGATTCGTAACCCGTTTTTGTATCTACATGCCATAATCTAGTTTTTTCAATTGATTAATTATGCCCCATAGATTTTTGTCTCTTCTGTTGCGACACTTGGGTAGAATCGTGATCTGACCCAATTGTGCGAATTATTATTATGTATACCGGAGACATGGAAATCTAAATAACCTTTTCGTGTACCTTTTGTCTTTGTGTCATATTGTATTTTGAAATCTCAAAAGCCGAATGTTGGGTGTTAATATGTCTCGAGCCTTAATGCGTTCTAGGGGTTTTTATGCGATCCCCTAGGGCACTTAAGATGTGCTCGCCCAATATCCACTTTATTATATTGGGTGTCGGTATCTAAATCAAAACCTTGAATACAGGATTCGAGGGGAATCCTCGATCCTTCTAAAAGGTCGTTTAATCCTTTTGGGAGAAAACGTAAGTTCGAAAAACTAAATTCCTAACAATTTTAAGTGGCAAATGTGCGTGCTTTTGTTCGTAATTGACTTTGAGATCTACGTGTTTTCAACTAGCGTCTGTGTGTGACGTGGGTGACGTAATTTTGGAAGTCTGTAAGGAATAATAGGAATTAGTAAGAATTAATAATAATAGTATTGTGAATTCATTATGATTGTTTGTGTGTGTCACGTGTTAGTTTTCTTGTGCTAATATGATTGAACTATGTTTTTTGTAAAAGTCGATATGTAGCACGTACTGAAAATCCAAACTGGGATGACACTTAGAGACCGTCCACAGCTGACCTCAATTTAACTGTTGGTCGAGGGGAGATGGTAATTAGAAACCCGGAAGCGGGGGGAGCAATGTGGAGGAACAAACAAGACCCCCTCTCGGGTGACTTCCAACTTATCTCCTCTTTATTTGCATGTAATTGGAATAGTGGCGTACATTTTTTTTGTTGCGCGGAAGCTACCCTCCTCACTTCCTGCCGCCTAATTGCTTTTTGTGCAACTAATGGTCCTTTACTTCTTTTAATGGCTTGGTGATTTTCCTTCGGCATCGAATTTGTTAATTTTTTAGTTGCTTCTATCTCCTCTGAGTTTGTCTAGGTTTTCAGCGAGAATGTTTCCTAGAATTATAAGAAGTTTAACAAGTGCTTGGACTATATGATAGATTGAATTTAAGATGGAATTTCCTATATGAAAAACTGAGTTTAAGATGGAGTTTCCTATATGAAAAACTGCCTCTTGCAGCTCGAAAATTCTATGAGAAGATAGGGTATAGATTAGCATGTAACTGATGGATAAGTATGGAATGAATCTATAGGGTAGAGATAGTAGGCAAATAACAAAAATCAGATGAAAGATAGGGTATCGACGCATTTTCTCCCATGTTGATGTTATGAATTGTGTCTCTGGAGTTTCTGTTTGAATTCTATTTATTGGTGGCTGTACAATGTCGCACTTCTTATCGTTGAAAAATGGCGTGGATCGTCTTTTGGACAGAATGGTAGGATTTAAATGATTGTCAGGTTCGCAGTTCTCCTGTTTGATCGTCAAAGGTTCTGTTAAAGCAGTGTCGGTCGTAGTTGGTTTAAGTGGAGATGCGTAATCGTTTCTCTGTCGTAGGTGATGTAATTTCGGCATTGTTTGTATTGTGTGTGTGATATGTTTTGTGTATGAATTTTGTTTTGTTTTGTGGGTTGTGTCGGTGTTTTTATGTGGGGGTTGGTTGGATTCATCGATACTTCTAGCGAATCGGCAGGTGGAACAGGTTTTTACCTGTTTTGCAATGTCTTGTGTCATGTTCTGTCAATAATATTGTGAAGAGATGAGTCTCGTCATCTTTGAGATGTTTAGATGGTGATGTTGGGTATGGACGGACTTAAGAAGTCTGGCTGTGAATGCATTTGGAACTATAGTTTTAAGTACACCTTTTCGGGAGACGGTATGCAGTCCATTGTGATCCATAGTCACGCAAGATTTTCCCGATGGAGAAGACTGATGGCTCTTTATGAGTGACGCATCTAAAAAGCCAAAAAATGGGATACGAGTTACAACGCCCGTTTCATATTGTTATACTCCATTTATGCTACGGACCTCATATTCGTATCTTGACAGCCTTAATCTCCACCGAAACAATCTGCCTGACGGGGCTTTGATCCCTTTCAACCACTGCAATGCGGGATGGTCAGAAAGTATTGTAAACTTTCTGCCCATTAGACAGGCGCGGAAATTATCTACACTTTCTACAATGGCTAGGCATTGTAGTTCCAAGTTTGAATAACTTCGCTCGTGAGTACGCAGAGAGCGGCTGAAATGCTGAACTGTGTATGTCTTCCCATCAGGGTAGACCTGTTTAAGAACGCCTGGAATGCCGAGTGTTGAGGTGTTACAGTACACCTGGCATGGCAGACCTTCCTGGTAAAGGTGTAATGTGGGGTGTGTGGTAAGGCTTTCTTTCAGGCTAGTGAACGCTTTCTGGCATTCGTCATCCCAGACCCACATGACATCCCTTTTTAGAAGGTTGACAAGTGGTGTCCGCAATGAACTTTTTATAAGCGTTCACAGCGTTTAGGAAAGATCGCAATGTTTTTCGACTGTGTGGTTGTTTGGTGGCGTGAATTTTTGCTATGTTTTGTGTAGACGGGAGGATTGTTTTATTAACGGTCGTGCATGCGTTTGCTGGTTGTTGTCGTCTTTTGGTGCGAATGTCGTGCTTGTTGCGCTGGTTGTGTGTGTTACCGTTGTGTGATGACGTATGGACGCGTGTGTTGTTAGCGTGAAAACCGTCCTGTTGGATGGATGTTGTCTGTGTCTTGTTGTTGTGAATGTCGTGTTTGTTGCGAGGTACATTTGCGTGATTGTTGCGTGACGACGTATGGTCACGTATGAGCTTTGTGTGGTAGTTGTGCGAGCTGTCCTGCTGCATGGACATGTTTTGGGCATTGTGGTTGTAAGTTGAAGCCGTTGTGGCTTTGTGAGTTGAGGGCATATAGTAATGGCAATTGGCTTTAGTAAAAAAGTTATGTGGTGCGTGGTTAGATTTGTGGCAGGTAGATAATTGTTTCTTGTTCAATGGATGCATGCAAGGGTTGCCATTTGTGAAAGGTTTGGGTGTAGTGCAAGTCCTTTGGGACATGTTTTGGCATAGCCCATACGTGCATTCATTTGGCACATGGTTAAAGTGGTAGATAGGGTTAGACAATGGGACGCCAAGTTGGAAAATAGTGCCGTTATTATAATCTAATTTTAATTTAAATTGGTAAAGAGTTTTTAAGGTAAGAATTCCAAATGGCAGCGATGCATCTACCACGTGGAAGTTCTTCTTTCGGGATATGTTACCTATTGTCAGAGGAAGAGTCAAGTTACCTATTATTTTCGTAAAACCATTTAGGGTTGGCAGATCAGGGGAATGCTTTTTAAGACTTAAATAGGGAAGGTCAATTTTTAACCTATTGTATAAATGATATGGCACTACGTTCGAACCTGTGTCTGGGTCAATTAGAAAGGTGCATGGTAGGTCCTGGGTCAGAAACAGTTCCAATGTCAATTTTTTGACGTCATAGGGTGGAGAGCCTACCTCAGTTTCGGACTCCGTCTCGAAAAGTCCGTCCAGCTGGTGTGTCTCTGGCTTGGGATGGCTGCTCGGGATGTCTGACTTGCTGGATCGGAACCGTTTGCACTGTCCGCGAAATCGGATGGTGAATTCTGGCCGTTTGCACTGCCCTTGGTCGCGTGGATTGCTTTCGGGCCATTTGCACTGCCCTTGGTCGAATGGATTGATTTCGGGTACTGGCGTATGGATACGGCATGGCGGGTGGTGACTCCTCGGTGGGCGGCGTCAGGTCGCTGTGACACGTGCCGGCGGTAAGCCCGTCCAGCTTGCCTGGGGCGGGGGCGTGGACGTCATCTCTCCCGCGGGTGGAGCTCCGGTCCGTCTCTTGTTGCGTCGTGTCAATTCTTCGGAGGGCAACCGTCAACTGCCATATGATGGCCGCTAGAGTGCGTCTTGTCGCTTCTCTCTCCGCCAGCTTCTTGCCTTTGCCGTTCGTCGAATGCTCTCGCCTTTTTTTCCGTCATAATCCTGTCGACTATCTATCGCAATATCGTTACGAAATCTTTTAATGTGGGTTGATAATTGGTTTGATTGGTTTGAGCGCAGTCGTTTTTTGAGGGAAGTGAGGCATACAGGGGAAATAATCAAGAGTACGCAATTGCTGGGATTGAAATAAAGGCAATTAATCGGAGGAGAGAAGGGCTTGAGAGGTTGAGCGGATTGACTATTGTCTATTCAATTACATGATGGAATATTTGACTTATCTGAGATTTGGGGAGATGGGATTGGCTCCAAGGTGGTCTCTATCGCGGCGAGCTCCAGACTCTAGGTGTTAACTCGGTGGGATCCAAGTTCCTACTGACAATTCTGTGTTCTCGATTTAAAACGAAAGCTCTTCTTCCTTCTCATTGGTTGACCTGCGTGACGTGGAAGTTCGCTATAGGCTCGAAGCTAAATGAGCTTCCCTGTGATTGGCCCTTTCTAACTCTTTATCTTTGGACTTGTTTTAACTTGACCAGGAAATGCCAGGTTCTTGAACTCGAATTTTACGAGTTCCGGGATAATAAAACCCTGTTAATGATCATTCTCTCTCTAGGCCTTCTCTCTCCAATTTTGTTAAGCCTTGTTCTTTATTAAAACTTGAAACATACATTTCATACATATTGGGTCGGGTTTGCATCTAGCTATTTACAAATTATGACATACATACATACATACACCGACCGTGCGGCCACGCGTCGCACGAGCTCCGTGTATTTCGCCTTTGTCGCTTCTTAAAATCATTTTTGTTTAATTTAATTTATATCATCTTGTTCGCCTTAATTCAGGCATCATTTTAATTTATCTTTCATAAAATTTCATCAAGTTTCAAATTTTTCTATTTTTCATAAATTAGCAAAGCTACAAGTTGTAGCTTTGTATCATCGCCATGGCAACCACCAAGTCGGTCGTTGCTTCATCCTCATCTACATCATCGTCAATAGCTCATAATTCAAACATTCCATCAATTTCGCATATCAATTCTGATATATTACCACACCAATCAACAAATGAAGAAAAAGTAATAAATATGCAAAACCAAAAAATACGTTTCACCGCGGAAGAGCGCAAAAGGTTTGAGGAAAAGAGAAAGGACACCTATGAAAAGAGGAGTAGTGCTATTAAGGCTACGATTCAATTCAAATCGTTCCAAGACGCTACGGCAGAAGAACACCTGATCGGAATAGCCGATAGAATTGGCTATGAAAACATTCATTCCATCGGGAAAATTAATGGACAAGCCATTGTTTCGGTGGCGAATGTCCAACTAGCTGAAAAGCTCATAACTGAAGGATTTAAGGTTAGAAATGAAACAATCCTTCCCACGCCTCTCTTCAAACTGTCCAAGAAGTATATTCTCTCCGGAGTTCTGTCCTTCATACAGGACAGGGACATCGAAAAGGCCCTTGAACCCTACGGGCAAGTCATCAGCATTCGGCCTCTTCCCTTCCCCACAGAGAATCCCCTCCTAAAACATCTCTCCTCACTAAGGAGGGAGGTTGTCTTCAAAACTAAAGAGCAATCATCAATGCCAGCCATCATTTCCATAAATTATATGGGTCAAAATTTTAAAATTTTTATTGGAGAGGACGTGATCTGTAATGGTTGCAGACGGCACGGACACATCAAGACGCAATGCCCATTCGACCCGAAGATTAGATCAGGGGTCACTAGAACCTTTTCAGAGGCCTTGAGGCCCCTACCCCAACCTGATTTGTCATCAACGACAGAGACAGAGCCGACCCAGGAACCCAAGGACCCTCAAGCTAAGAAGAGGACCCTCGAGGCCTCAGAGAACGAGGAAAGAAGCCTGAATGAGGAGAACGAAGGTGGAAAGAGGTCAAAATCATCCTCCTTAGACCAGCAAATGGACACCGAAATCGACAATTCCCAGATGACAATCCTGAGAAGAGAGAAAATCTTCAAAGGTGAAATGCCTACGACAGAACGTCCAATGGCGGAGACCCTTCTCCTCCTCCCAGATTCGGAGCGCGAGTTCGATAACGATGAAACATCAATATGCGGCTCAGAAACATCAATGACATCATCGCAGCTGGACAAAGAACTTGAGAACTACGAAACGGGGCCAAACCCAAGAGTTGAGAAGGCAATCGCCGACATTTCTAAAAGAACTGGCTTCTCGAGGGAAATAAAGATAAAGGAACAACTTGAGAAATACCCCGACCTTGGGCAGGACATTCCTCTCTACCTGGGAAAACTCCTTGAACTAAGAAAAACCAAAGGTAAAATAAAAGGCGATGAAAGAAAGCTACTGAACGCCAAAATACAAAGAACTAGAACAATACTTGAGACTTTGAATGAGATGTGATTTCCCCCCTTCTTTCTCGATGGAAAGATGGAACGATGGAAGAGAACTGACGGAGTCTTTTGATCATCATACTTTTGTTTGTACTATCCCTCTCTTTTACATCGTTTCTCTATCTTTTATTTCTCACTTTCTACTTTTATATGCTTTCTTCTCGCTTTCGATTATGTTGTAAATACATTCCTTCTAAAACTAACGCAAATTTTTACTCTTTTACTTATTTTTTACTGTTTTATCTTTTTTATCTCTTTTTATTCTTTTGTTTATAGGATGTTGGACTCTTGTGAGCCATCCTGCGATGCTGTAAATAATGATTTTTTAAGAATTCTAACGTTGAATGCCCGTGGAATCGCGAACAAACATAGACAAGATTTTTTAAAAGAATGGTTGAAGATAAACGTAGCAGAAATATACGCAATTCAAGAAACGAATATTCAAACTTTCAATACGCGACAAGACTTAACAGCTTTTGATATCTATGTAAATGAACCTATTTCTCGCGGCGGCGGACAACTATTTTTAATACATCGCTCGATTTTTAGCGCGAATTTTGAAATACTAAAGAACGGGAAAATATGTGCCATACAGATTTTAATGAACAGAAACATCGTCCTTTTGATTAACGTACACCTCTCTCACGATCCCGATGAAGTTTTTAACGATTTACAACAATTACAAAACTACTTGAACGCTTACCCGAAAGATACCATGAAGTTCATATTGGGAGACTTTAACATTCGCGACAAACCGGGCAAGACAGACTCTCGTCGAAAATTCAACTTACTATCTGATTTTAATAAAAGAAACAATCTTATCGATATTTTTAAACATGTAAATCCTGGACTTAACGGTTTTACGCATGAAGCTCTCATCCATAACTCGCCTTTTAGAACCAGAATCGATTATATACATTGCTCGACAAGTCTTACACCTAATCTTATTGAATGCGAAACCATTGCCTACAACTTATCTGACCACAACGCTATTATCACGCGATTACGAACAAGGAATACGCAATTTTTTAAAAGGAACATCGACTCGAAAATTTTTAACTCTCACATCTTCAAAGAAATATTTTTATTCGAACCTGAGAATTTTATTACGAATTTTAATTACATGGGCCCGAAGGCACATTGGAGATGCATGAAAAAACTAATTTTAGAAACCGCGGAGGTTTGTCAAAAATACACTTTTACGAAACTTAGACGCCTCAAACCCGCAATTACTGCAATCTACAATGACAACAATGAATTCCTCAACAACAACGACGCTATCCTAAACCATATTTTCACTTTTTATCAAAATAAAACGAAGGCAGATGATTCTATTATTTTAGAAGACATCAGAAATTATGTAAATATTATTCCGCGCCTCGATATCGAATTTCATTTCAACGAAGAAAATTTTATAACGAAAAACGACATTTTAAACGCGATTAAGCTCTTACCGAATAGAAAGATGGCCGGCGATGATGGCATCCCCGCCGAATTCTACAAAGAATTTTGTGACATCGCCGCCGACTCTTTACTCGAAATTTTTTATGAAGCACAATTAGAAAACTCCCTACCTGACCACATGAACGCTGGTAAAATGTTTCTATTACCGAAAACTCCTAATACGCGAACTCTGAACGATTGGCGCCCGATCACCTCTATGAACACGGATTATAAGATTCTATCGAAAATTTTACTCACAAAAATCAAGCCGTACTCCGCGCGCATGATACCAGCAGAACAGAAATACGCCATCCCCGGCCGATCCATATTCGATATCATCCCCGAAATTGAGAAAAATATTTACGAATCGAATTTATTTAATACGCCCCTCGCAATCGTAACTCTCGACTTACAGAAGGCGTTCGATTCGATTAACAGACCGTTTATTATCGCTACGCTTGAAAGACTCGATATCCCTGATATTTTCCTGAAATGGATTAAAATCGTCTTTAATGGAAATAAAATAAAAATTGACATGAACGGCGAGTGCTCTCCTGAATTCGACGTAAATAGAGGCGTGCGACAGGGCTGCGGCTTGTCCGCGCTGCTTTTCTCATTCGCCACGACGTCTCTCATACATCATCTTCGTCGAAAACTCAGCTCTACGTCCGAGATATACGCATATACCGACGATTTTATCTTATTTTTAAAAGACGAAATTGATTTTAAGCGGATTTATAACTGTTTTAAATATTTCGAGAAAACATCCGGCATCGCTATAAATTTTAAAAAGAGTAAGGGGTTGTGGTGTGACAATTGGAGCGGCAGGACCGATAGGCCAGAAGATATAGAAATGCGGAACGACACAATTAATATCCTCGGTATACACTTCGAAAACTCCAAAACGCCCCTCAAAACGCAAACTGAAAATCTTCGTTCCTATTTCCGCCATTCAGCCCTAATTGCAAAACAAAACATTTTAACGCTCCCCCTCCACCTCAAGACGCGATTTTTAAATGCGAACTTTATACCAAAATTTACCTACATGATAAACACCATCTTACCAAGCGATTCTGTATTAAACGTACTACAAAAGGACTTGGATGACGCGCTCTATGATGAAACAACTTGGACGACCTCGACAATGAATTGCTTGCCCGCCGAGAGGGGTGGCCTCGGCCTGCTGCATTTGGCTACTCAGCGCGACCTCTTTATTCTAAAACGTATACAAAGGTCTATTAACGGGGAAAAAAACGAAAACGATTATCTTTTTATAAACAAAAATTCGACAAACTACTACAATCTGTTTAACTACGATTTACACAGTTTTCTATCGCCACGACGAAAACAGACTCTATCAAGCTGGAAAAACATCGCGCCAAACTTTCATATCGATTTTGAACGCCTCTCGAAAAACGACTTCTTACACATCGTGCTTTTAAAATGCCGCCATTTACACGGCCTTTATATGCAAAATCCTGCCGTCTTCAATGTTCGAGGCCTGAGGCGTTTGAAAGACTTTTTGAATTTAAACGGTGATATACGAGATATCAATGATTTTTTCTCCCACGCCACGCGAAACATTCTGAACGATTTTCAAAGAATCACTAATTTCTATAATGAAACGAAAATTATGAATTTTAAATCAAGCAACCATTCTTCCTGCGTGCATCTTCCCATCGTCTACGAATCACGCCTTTTCTCACGTCTAAAAAGCAACGCACTACGAAATATAATTTTATCAACCTATTTTAACCTTAAACGCGCAGAAGAGAAAGTTGAAAGGTGGAACTTCAACACTGCACCAGCCTGGCATAAAAGGCGTAGCATCTACGACGATATCGCCTGGAGGTTGAAATTAAGAGCCCTGCCACACCCGACCAGGAATGGAAGGCCCTCCTGCACTGCGTGCGGAGGATCTCCTGACATACGACATCGATACCTAGAGTGCGAATTTACCAAGAATAAAATAAAAGAGGCTACAGAAGAATGTCAGATTATCGACCGTTTATACATATTCAGCCCAGCCAACTTCATCTTAGAACGCGAAAATCCAGAAATACTTCGAATTTTAAACAAGAAGAAATACGAAATTTACAAATTTTTTATTGAACAGGATTTTAATTGTACCCCCTCCCCCACTAACAATTGAAATGTAACGACGTTTTATATGACTGAATAAAAATTGCTTTTGTTGTTTTACATACATACATACATACATACATACATATATACATTTCATTCATACATTTACATCTCTACACACTTACTTACATATTCACACACATTACATTCATTACATACATACATACAGCTCCACTACACACACGGGCAGTGGACGGCCTCGGCAACCGCGAGCGTCAACCTGACTATGCATGCGCGAGCATCCAGACTCTGGCCACTCGCGCGGTAAACAAGAACGCTT
>CP092871.1:50030344-50113092 GCA_030710605.1 Cordylochernes scorpioides
AGAATAGTAAATTAAAAGGTACGTTTGTTAATATTAATTTTGTTGTAATTATATAGGTTAAATTACCAAAATTATATTTGATAAGACTTTTATTATGAGGCTTTATGTCAGACTATTCTAATATAAAAATGATATATTTAATAACTCTGCAATAAAATAATTATTATTTTTAATAAAATAATTTGAAAAAAGTGAAATTGTTATATTTTATGGGTTTTGTGTTGTTTGTTTTTGTGTTGCTTTGTTGTTGTATTTTAATGTCCCATTTTTTCATAATAAAATAAAAAAATATATATGTGATATCCTGAGGGTCTCTCGCTGTGCTCTAATATTCGAGAGGGTCTTTCGCTTTACTGTGGTAACCGAGAGGGGCAAACCTGTAGTAACCGAGAGGGACAGTCAGGGTGTGGAGAGTTTTCCAGTACATCTCTGCACCTTGGAAGACCTTTAGCAGTTCTCACAGAGAACAGGCAATCGTGGTCGAGGCAGAGTGGAAGACTTTAGGAATATCCACACAAAAAAACGAAGGGACACAGTTGTACTAGGAAAGTCCGTTAACAAATAAAGGTCGAGCTAAGGAGCGAAAGGATGGAGATTTGAGGAAAGTTCTTACTGGTCTACATGGTCGATGAGATGAACCTTGGACACAACCGACGAGGGTTCCCGCTGATAGTGAAGTAACTATATATTTCTGGCCATGTGGGATGCTTATATATCTTTGCCGAAAGGAAGTATTGGGTTTCAGCGGATGCTATAAGGGCGTGGATCGTAAGAGAGTCATTGTATACTCCTGGCAACGCCCTATCTTCTAGGCCTTGTTCTTAAAGTTGTGGGACTTCTACATCTCGATCTTTGCTTTAGCTCAGCACTTAATCTAATACAGAGTTTTATCTATTAATCCTCAGTTTGTACAAAGTACATTACATATGATGTTGTAATGACACATGTCAATCATGCATATACTTATTTACAGAAGTGTTTATTATACAACACGACAATCTTGTTATATTACATATATGCAATATGGGTAGTTAAGGCCAGAATTGAGTGAGAACGCAACACAATGTGAAAAAAATGCTGATGAAATCCCGCTGATGAGGGCCAACAGCCCGAAACGCGTCCGTGGTTAGCTTTTCTTGATTAATCAAGAATGGGTATTTGGCCAATTCTGGAATAATTAAAAATCAACGAGAATAGTTGATATTTATTCCGATAGATGGCGCAAGCCATCAGCAACTTTCAGTTGCACGATGAGGAGATGCCTTTTTTTAATTTATGCACCTTATCCCAGTACAATATCACATTTGTACTATTTTTTCATATATAATAATATATTTTAAAAAATAAGGCTTATTTTGGATTGTAATAAGATTATTTATTAATCCGATATTTCGATGGACCAATCTTCCATCTTTTACGAGGTATTTTGCCCGGAAGCACGCAGCAGGTCGCGTGCCTCAGGTGAGCCACTAGAAGTCTTGCAAGCTTATTGGGCGATAAACCATCTAATATATACATTTTAAGCGAAGTAAATATAATAAAAAGAAAACAATGTGATATATGTAAATAACTATTGAAAATTAAGAGATATCGAATCAATTAAAAATAATATCATAAAAATTGAAATAACTGTGAAATAGTAATAAATATCTGATTTAAAAATGAAATATAATAAACATGTAAATAGCATAATCATCTAAGAGGTTATAAACTGAGTATATACATCTGGCAAGTCAATCTTTCTATTGATACTATTTTTATTTTCTATAGATAAAAATCGAAAGTTGGGCTTTGAGGACTCCCTTGAAGCAGATGGCCACCCAGACCTTTCGGTCCACAAGCCGACATGCGAAGCATGCCATTTGCTGCTATCTTGTTCAACTCAAAACCAAGTAACGGTATCCAAGCTAGTGCTTAGACATTGTATCTGGAAAAACCACCTCCCAGATAACGAGTCTGGAAGGATTTCTATACCGGTGACCTTTAGTCACAGCAAAATAGTAAACTATCTACTGTGTCCAGCGGGGACCACGAGGAGGCGGCCACCGGTCGACCCTGTTCATTAACCCCTGAGAAAAAGCTCAGCTGCCACGTCGTGAGCTCTCTCAAGAAGCTTGTTGTGATTTCTCAGCAGCTCACTCTCGATCGCGCCCCTCGCCCTCCTTCTCTCTTCCTGCACACCCACAACCCTTGGGCAAACTAAGACGTAGTGGCGTGCATCTACATCCCTTTCTCCACAGACGCAATCAGAATTGCTCTTATTTTTAAATCTGTGGAGACTCCTGGGGAAGGGCCCATGTCCCGAAACTACCCTAATTAGTTTGTGGGACATTACCTTAGAGAGGTACTTTGGCATTGTTACCCAATTGAATATATATATATATATTGTAATATATTCCAATATATCTATGTCTCCATGTATTGTAGTTATAATGTAATTGCTAAAGTGACAAATAAATTTCGAGTGAGTGACAGTCGACGCCGGAAAGCAGGAAGAGGGTCCGAAAAACAAGTCGGGTATGCCCCCTTCTTATGCAAACAGATTAGTCGACTTTGAGACACAATGATGGACAGACCCCTCTAGACAGATCTCTCCCCTACCGGCGCCGGCTACACTCACTCTTTCGCCATCTCTATGGTGCCATCCAACATGCCTCGTCCTTTTGTGTAATTCCAATCACGCCTGAAACCACTCAAATCATTGTGGCCACCACGACTGCAACCAACATGCCACACTACATTCATCCAACAGATAAAACAACTATACATTACTACATATATATATATTATATTTAAAAAAAAACAGATAAGATTTTTGTTGTTTTGGATCATCTTGATGATTATGTTATGGTGGTGCAGTCGTGGTTGAAATCTTGAAAAGATAATAATAAAAAATTTTGATCGGAGAGATTGCTTTAATTGAGTTTTAGGATAAACATAATTCGGTAAAAGTACCGCCTGGCTTAAGGCGTAAGAATAAAAAAATGAAAAGATTATTTACATAATGTACAAATGTTTTGGGTCGGCCAACGGGGAACAACAACAATGAGTATTTTTAGAGAAAGCGTGACCTCTGGCGGTCGATTTATACAGAGTATTTATATCTATGAAATTATATATATATTTTTAAATAAAATATTTTAATATAACATATATATATATATATAACTCTCTCCCCTTCACACTGTTCCTCCATCTGTCGATCCATAAGTCCTGGACGTGCTCCCTGATCCTCCTATAAACTTCTTTCTTGGTCACCGGGGTCCTCACTGATCAACCTCTAAAGCACCCTGCTTTAGCGAGCCTGTCTGCGAATTCATTACCTTCAATAACACGGTGTCCCCTAACCCAATGGAGCTCCGGAGCCCGCGTCATCATCTCCAACCCATGGACGATTTGATGCGCGAGTTGCCCTTTCTCCAGATTGATAGCGACAAGGGCCGACATGCAATCTGAATAGAGGCGGTCCTGGCTGAAGTTCGTCTCGGCACACACTCAGGGCTCTTCTGATCGCAACCAGCTCGGCTGAAAAGTCCAGTTCGTCCACTCTGAGTGTTAAGCTTTCTTGGAAGATCAGCTCCCCATTAGTGAAAACCACTACCCCAGCTCCAGTATTGGTTCCAGACTTACTCCTATCGGTGAAAACCTCCGTGCCAATCCCTGTCGGCACTCCAGGACTCCAATTCTACTTTGGCAACCACTGCGGAGGCTTCCTTGGGTCCCTCTTCCATTCCAGGGCACCCGCTTCAATTCCCAGGGCATCTTCCCTGTTCTCCCAGATCTTCTGTCTGATGGCCTTCTCCTCTAGTTTCAATCCCAGGGGAATAAGCCCAGCGAGGACCAACAAGGCCTCCGTGCTGTTAGTGCGATATCCTCCTGTGATTCTGAGTGCCGCTGTCCTCTGCACTCTCTCTAGAGTTTTCGCCACCTTCTGGTCCCTGTTTCGGCGCCACCAAGCCCTGGAAGCATTTAGCAGGATTGGCTCGACACAGGAGAGGTAGAGGTTCCTAAAACTAGTACCCTCCTTACCCCCCCTGTTGAGAGCCAACCGCGACAGCCTGCACAATGCCTCTCTGCCTTTCGCCACCATCTCCTCCGCGTGGTATTGCCAACCCATCTTGTCATCAATGATCACCCCCAAGATGGGGTCATCCTATTGACCACCGCTACCCTCCGTCCTTCCATCCGGATAGCCGGCTTGTGTTCCCATTTGATCCCTTTCCTTTTAGTTCTTATGTCCCTCGACTTAAAACTGAGGGCTTTAGTCTTGGAGACATTAAACTTAAGGACTGTGAGGAACGGGAGAAATGGATGAAGGATCTTTGGATAGAAGATAGCAGGTGCATTCTTGCACCTTCACTGCTTAGAAGGGTCCGCTATTCGAAAGTAGCAGTTATTCCAGTGATCAGTGGGATCTCGCCAAATTTTTAGAATAGGGAACCTCATTTCTCTCTTATCACCTCTGCACTATGCTTCCTGTGTTTTAGTGCAAAGACTACAACTTAAGTAAGGTGCGCAAGGTTTGCCTTGGTCGCCAATTGGCATGTCGAATTGGTTGCTTAACACGACAACAGAGAGCAATTAGTATTTTTTGACTTTTTCCCAGAAAAAAAAAAAAGACCGCAGACAAAGCAAAATCATCCGCATTATAATAACAATCTTTTTTGGCCACGATACATTTTTTAGGTTTATTTATATATGTTTAAAAATATATTTTCATTTTATAGAAAACATATATATATATATGAAAAAACAATAGAAAAAAAGATAAGTGGGTCAGGTGTTGATATTAAAAATAAAGAAGGCATCTCCTAACCACGAGCACATGTGCTTTTTAGATGGCAGAGCGTTTAGTTTATTCTTGCTCCACTAGATGGCGCTCTGCCATCTAAAAATCACATGTGCTCGTGGTCAGGAGATGCCTTCTTTATTTTTAATATATATATATATATATATATATTTGGTTAAAAATTGTATGTTTTCTTATTTGTCATTTGTTGTAGAAATTGTTGGTCATTGTTTTGCATAATTCTTTATTTTATTTTTAATCTGTACATATTTTATTGATTCGGTAACACTGTGTTGTATATATATTTTGTGTTGCTTAGTTATTGCTAGTTTTTAAGTCAGTCTAGTCAGTCAGTCTAGTTAAAATCATTCATAAATTCATTCGTGTAGCCTACTCAAAGAGATAATTAAATTCATAGGTTCCTGATCGATTTGCGTGGAGTTTTCCTTTTATTCAAATTAATCATTCAAGTTATTCATCGCTGTACCGTAGCGCATAGGGTTTTCGCTCGGTAGTAAACGCGAACAACAATATATATATATATATATATATGTGGTAATGTAGTAGTAGTTTATGCTGTTGGATGAATGCAGTGTGGCATGTTGGCTAGAAGCAGTCGTGGTTGTTGAGCGATGGGTGGTAAGGACACACAGGAGACAGGATCCAGAGGCAAAAACCCGTGAGGAAAATAGATCGGGGAGGAAAGATAGAAGGTCCCAGAACAACCCCTAGAACAACTGGCGTCGAGGCCACTTCGGTGAGAACTGCCCTTTGATCATCATGTCTAGCCGCTTATAAGCCGCTTTAAGTAAGATAAGTCCCCTAGGGGAGATAATGAAGTCGTGATACTTGTTTACCAAGGGGGTTGTTTGTTAACCTCGCTATCTTCCCTCTTTCCTTGTACTCCCACACAGGCCATTTTATTTTACATATTTCCAAATATTATGACAGATGTCCCCCCCTTCAAAGAAGAATTTGTGCAGGAAATTCTTTGAGGGTGGGAAATAATTTGGCTATGTACAAATTAATTTTATGTGTAGGTTAATATGGTACAGAGTGTAGGTATGGACAATCATAGCTATGTACAATATGGATACGTGAATGAGGAGGTGAAGAGAATGGAAAGGTGGAAAGTAAGAGAGCTGTAAAGTAAGTGGTTCAACATTCTAAAATGAACAAAGGAAGCCATTAGAAAGAGGCTGGAGCAAATATTCATCTCTGCAGCATTCGTCAACAAAACGTATTGAGACATTTTACAGAGATACTTTAGAATGAAGGAGATTGATTAGGCAGACAACTTATGTGCGGTTCTCTTGAAGACACTAAAATTAATAAATTTAACAAATAATGGACATGCACGTACGTGAAAAATACCTTCGGGGTCGAGTGAGAAAAAAAGTGGACCTTTGCGGTCAATTGACAAAAAATAAGACCTCTGAGGTCGAATGGTTGAAAAAAAAAAAGTCTTGACTTTCAGAACCTAAGTTTCAATGTAGGAATAGATACACTGCAGAAAGACTGAGAGGTTCAGCGAAAATTTGGTCATTGGTTCATAAAAAACATAAGTTGATATACGAAAAATTAAAAACAATAGTTTTTTTTTTTTTTTTTTTTTTCAAGAGCGATGGTGTAAGATAAGAAAAATTTTCGAGAGAACATGTTATTGAGAATAAAATAAGGCATTGTAAGCTTGAAAGCTTGTGGCATATTATGGTTTTAAAATTGATATGAGATAAGTTATTTAGAGCATGAACTGTGCTAAAAGTGGGCTAACATGGATGTGATATATATAACAAGCAAAAATGTAAACGGATGAAATCACAATAAAGTTAAACACTCACTGTTGATGGGCTTCTGTTGGACTTCGAAGCTGGGTTGTGTTGAAGACTTGGTTCATGTTGGAAAGTCCCGATGGGGAATCTGGTTGCCGTACATGGCGTGTAGACGAGTCCGCGGGACGTGGGCGGCTTGATCCGCTCGTGGTGGCGTAGACTGGCAGGGGACGGCGTTGTTGGAAGAAATTATTCCAGTGGGGTTTTCCATTACTCTACTACAGTCGGAATGCTCGCAGTCACCAAAGCTCTCGTAGCACTTCTCCTCACTGAGACTGGGGCTGTCTCGCTTGTCCGGCGTGCTAGAGTCACTAAGGGCTGTGTCCTCTAACAGTTGGCGGTTGTCATGTTGAGGGTTCTTGGACATCTCATCTTCCACAATCAGCTCATGTGGATCAGGGGTAGTTGGATCTTGGGAAGTATGTGCAATTGGGACTTGGGAAGTTTGTTCAATTGGGACTTGGGAAGTTTGTTCAATTGGGACTTGGGAACTTTGTTCAATTGGGACTTGGGGAGTTTGTTCAATTGGGACTTGGGAAGTTTGTTCAATTGGGGCTTGGAAAGTCTGTGCAATTGGGACTTGGGAAGTCTGTTCAATTGGGACTTGGGAAGTCTGTGCAATTGGGACTTGGGAAGTTTGTTCAATTGGGGCTTGGGAAGTTTGTTCAATTGGGACTTGGGAAGTCTGTTCAATTGGGACTTGGGAAGTTTGTTTAATTGGGACTTGGGAAGGTGCGACGTGGAATATTTGGGGCGTGGCTATTGGTTTTGTAATAGCTTGCTCGATGGAATGGATTTGCGCATCCCGGAGAGAAGACCTCTGTTCAGGGGTCTGTACCTGGTGGAGGAGAGTATTGTCGGCGGTGAATGGTTTTTTACGACATTTTTTGTTGCAATGATTCTGGCCACAGCACCGACATGGTGAAGATGGCAGGCTGTTTGCACTGTGGGAAGACCTGGATTTATATCTCTGGGTGCTGGTGTAGGGTCCCGAGATATAAGGTGGACCACTGCTCGCTTGTCGTGTCGTTGGCTGGGTATATTCCCGAATCCTTGTTACCCTTTCATACCACTCGGTTAGGGAGGTTGGCGGTATGATCCTTACTAACTGTTGGTCACCGAAGGGTAGTCCTTCGGTCAAGGTTTCCAAGATAGCCTCTTGAGGCAGGCCTAGTTGTAGCCCCATGGCGGTCTTGGTGCGGTAATATTCTTCCAGGGACTGACCTTGTAGGCGCAGGGCGAAGTATTTCGAGTAGGTAGCTTTGCTGGTCGAGGGGTAGAGATCCAGCAAGGCGTCTCTCGCCTGGAAGTAGTTCCGAGTGTCCAGCCGAAGCTGGTGGAAGTCTTGCAAGGGCTGTTGGACCAGGAACAGCGGCAGTCTGTCTAGTTTTTCGGAAGCGGAGAGTCCAGCTCGGTCCGCTTGGTTGTCGTAGGTCTCGAAGAAGCTTTGTGCTGGATACGCACCGTCATACTTGGGCACCTCTAAGTCTTGACGGGCCTTTGGGCGGAGATTTTGTAAGGCAATTGTGAGCTGGGTTACCAGGTTCTCCAGAGTGATTGGGGCGGAGGGAAGCTCCACTCTCTCGTCGATCTGGTCTACCTCCGATGGGGTCTGGTTCTTGTCCTTGTTCATCCTGTCGACTTTTCAATGTGACAATATAGTGGTAAATGATGTGGTGAGGTGAGAAATAATCACACGACGAGTTGTTAGAGCAAAAAATCCAGGCAGCCATCCGAGAGAGAAAGAGGTGGCGAGTGAGACGTTATCTGCTGAACGACTGTCTTCCCTGTGTACACAAGCGGGGCTAACAAAAGATTAGTCGCCAGGTGTTGACGCCCCCCTCAGGAATGTGGCCAAAAAATGGTCGTAAGTTAGTTTTCTAAAGTGTCTCGCTTTAGCTGTCCATTTCTCTCTCGTTGGCTGTTGGTTTGTTTTATTAATCATGGAAGAGCATATATTATGACATATATATATATATATATATTAAAAACGAAAGAAAAAATAAAAGATAAAAAGATCAGGTGTTGAAATCAATATTAAAAATGGCATATCCTGACCAGGAGCACATGTGCTTTACAGAAGGCAGAGCGCCATCTGGTGGAACAGAAATCAACTAAACATTGATTTAGCCTGTAAATCAATGTTTAGTTGATTTCTGTTCCACCAGATGGCGCTCTGCCTTCTGTAAAGCACATGTGCTCCTGGTCAGGATATGCCATTTTTAATATATATATATATATGTAGGATAGTTGTTGCGTGATGTGTTGGTGTGGCTTGTGGAAAGGCTGCTGATAAAATTATAATTAAAATTAATTTATTTAAAGCAAGAAATTATAAAGAGAAAAGAAACAACGGTTGAAGTAACGGCCGCCGCTCTAGCCTTGTTGTACCGTCTGAGTGCCAGATCAAGTGTGTCAGAAGACGCCAGCCGCTAGAAAGTTCCGGATGACGCCCGCGCATGCGTAGTGAAGTGTTCTCAAAACACGTGCTTGCCGAGGCAAAGTGAGGCCGCCATTTTTCTGCCCGTATGTGTTTTGAAGCTTTGTCCCAGTTCGCTGAAGCAAAGTGCGGTCGCCACACTACTCCCCCTCCAGTAGGATCTTTAAAGATCCTATGTAGTCGTAGAGTGAACTCTTGGTAGGGTGCCTTGTTGGGTTGGGATCTGGTCTTGGGGGCTTGAGGGAGGCACCTGTCCTTTTCAAATGTTGTCCGGATGTAATGGGTGGCGACCATCTTGTGAGCTTGCAGGGACACGATGGGTGTAGTCGCCGCGAGTACCGGTGGAGCTATTGGTATTAGGGAAGTAGTGACTCTTGCTTCAATGGGAGGTAATGACTGTTGGAGAGAGTTTTGAGGTTGGAGAGGTTGTGTTACCGAAGTTTGGGCGGGCTGCAAGTGGAGAGGAGTCGTTGCAGCAGCGTTATTGGTTTCTTCTAGGAAGAGTAGATGTTTCTGCTCGCAAGATGGAGGCAAGGGCTCTTCGTGAGACGGCGGCTGCTGGGGCAAGGGCTCTTCATGAGACGGCGGCTGCTGGGGCAAGGGATTGCCACTGTGCACTGGGGTGGAGAAAACAGTTTCAGGGGGCACGAGATGGTGTTTGAAGGAGGGTTGGAGCAGAACGATGAGGAGTCCAGGGATGAAGAGTTACTCAGAGGGCTGGTGGGAGAAGTCAAGGTGGAGCTTGAGCTAGTGTCTTCAACGTTCTGGACTGTAGTCACCAGGGCAGTTGTTGTGACATTCATGTCACGGGGTAAATCCGTCTGCTCCAGGTGTTGGAGGCTATTGGAGGTGGGAGTACAGGGATCACAGTGCTGAGATGGAGGTGGCTTGGACAATTCGACCAGGATAATCGAGGCTATCTGATCAGCAATGGGCTTAGTTTCTGAGACTTGAGCTGATCGTACCTGGCGTGACCGGCCAAATCGCAGGAGAAGTCGTTCTTTGAGTGCCGCATATTTTCCTGAAACTGGTGGGTTCTGTACAATGTCGTAGACGCAGATGAGAGCTAGTCTATCTAAATTAACGATTATTGTGTTATACTTGAAATTGTCGTCGCTGGCGATGTTTGCAAAATTAAAGGCAGCTTCCAGTTGGTTGAGCCACAATGGAATGTCGTTTGGCAAGAAGGGTGGAACTCGAAAAATCAATTTTGATATTTGAGATGGGGTGAGTTCCATCGTGAATGTTTGAGCTTCCAGGATTTGTCCTTGACGTTGGCCGTTAATTCTTCATTCGAGTCGTCCGGCTCACCAATTTGTAGGATAGTTGTTGCGTGATGTGTTGGTGTGGCTTGTGGAAAGGCTGCTGATAAAATTATAATTAAAATTAATTTATTTAAAGCAAGAAAAATTATAAAGAGAAAAGAAACAACGGTTGAAGTAACGGCCGCCGCTCTAGCCTTGTTGTTTACCGCCTGAGTGCCAGTTCAAATGTGTCGGATCAAGTTCCGGATGACGCCCGCGCATGCGTAGTGAAGTGTTCTCAAAACACGTGCTTGCCGAGACAAAGTGGGGCCGCCATTTTTCTGCCCGTATGTGATTTGAAGCTTTGTCCCAGTTCGCTGAAGCAAAGTGCGGTCGCCACATATATATATATATTAAAAAACGAGAGAAAAAAAAATAAAAGATAAAAAGATCAGATGTTGAAATCAATATTAAAAATGGCATATCCTGACCAGGAGCACATGTGCTTTATAGAAGGCATAACGCCATCTGGTGGAATAGAAATCAACTAAACATTGATTTAGCCTGTTCCCTAATATTTGGCCAACCCAATTTCTTGATAAATCAAGAAAAGCCATCCACGAACGCGTTTCGCGCTTTTGGCGCTCGTCAGCGTGGAGTAGGCTGAACCACTGCGACCAAAAAAGGTTTTTTGGTCCCAGTGGCTTCCCGAAAAACCAAGAAATGGGTATTTAAGGCCAAACTTGCGTAAATACGCTTAGCACATTAAAAAACAAAAGAAAAAAAAAAGATAAAAAGATCAGATGTTGAAATCAATATTAAAAATGGCATATTTTTCGGGAAGCCACTGCGACCAAAAAACCTTTTTTGGTCGCAGTGGTTCAGCCTACTCCACGCTGACGAGCGCCAAAAGCGCGAAACGCGTTTGTGGATGGCTTTTCTTGATTTATCAAGAAATTGGTTTGGCCAAATATCAGGGAACAGGCTAAATCAATGTTTAGTTGATTTCTGTTCCACCAGATGGCGCTCTGCCTTCTTTAAAGCACATGTGCTCCTGGTCAGGATATGCCATTTTTAATATATATATGAAAATATATTTTAATTCTTGGAAATTATTGATCACACGTTGTAAATATATATAAACACCAAGTATATTATTCAATTCATTATAAATTCATTAATCCCAACTTTTGATGACAAATGACACCTTCTTTAGAGAATTATAGACCCAAGTACGCCAGAAATTGTTGAGGTTGGCAAATTAATTGTTGCAGTAAAATTATTAATGTAAAATGTTAATCACGTTTTCAAATCTTTAATCGCGCCCAATTTAAAAATGGAAATATACTTTTATTTACTTACGTGCATGACTGTCCAAGAATCATGGAATCAATTTTTAAAATATTTCTAGAGGACGTAATATCCTAAAAAATTGCACATTCGCTTAATCCCGATGAGTAAGCGAGTGTACAGACTTTCCACACTTCTAAGTATTCGGGAATTATATGTTTGGAATAAAATAGTTTCAGAATTCTCTAATCATTTTTTTCAACATACTTTCATACTATCTAGAAAATTAAATATTTACACACTCGCTCAATCCTAATGTCAATGCAAGTATACAAAATTTCAGACACCTAGATCGAAAAGAAGTATTAATATGTTAATTTTAATATCATTTTTTTAATTCATTGTATGAGTGTGTCATCATTACAATAACCTTTTCCTGCATTTTCAAAATAATTAGATAAAGTGCATACACTCAAAACTGAATTTTTAAAGTGTGTAATTGCTAAGTTTAAATTGTTTTTGTCCTAATGTACCAGATAAACATAGTATGAACTGAGGAATAAAAATCGTGTTACACAATGTTATTTTAGAATACCTTTTTTTAAGTTGAGAATACTATCTATACTTTTTTAAAGATTGTTGTCAGATTTATAGTTGTATCCTTATATTTTAGAATGCTTGGAAATTTTGAAATTTTGTATTATATGCCATAAAGTGTTTTATTTCAAGCATTATTCGTAGGGCAAACTTTCACTTGAGGATCTCTTGGATGAATCCGTGTCATCTTTTATTATTGTAGCGAATAATATTTTAATGAAAACATTTTTTTATATTTATGCGCACTCGGCGAAATATGCTCTATGGTAAAATCCAGGCGTTGCCCGCGGCATTCGGCTAGCGTTAGGAAAAAAACCCAGCTCAAACAATGAAATCCCTATTAACGGACTATTATGTGTAATGAGGTATATAATTAGTTATATACATATAAATATGATTAAAAAATTTCACGTTTCTATTTTTTCATATATTATAATTCTAAAAATGTCAATTTTATATTTATGGAGTTTTATGATTTCTCTCTCCAAGTTTAAAAACAATAAAATTTGTGCCTCCTTCAAATTTATTAAAACCTAAAATATAAATTTAATATTTAGAGTTTTTGTAATCTATATGAAATAATAGCTCGTGTAGTTCTAAAATACTTAGAAATATTCGAAAAATAATTTGAAAATTGTTTTGATAAAAAAATTTAATCGTCAATTAATAAACTGGTTTATTTTCGAAGATTATTCACAATCTACGAATTTGCTTTATAATTAAATGGAAATTAAATAAATTTATCAGGGTTTAAATTGGACTGTCATTTTCACGTGGGGTTTATATGAAAGAGCGAATTAATGTATATTGGAACAATTAACTTGCTTTAATACCGGGTCATTTGGCTATTATCTATAGAGGCTTAAATATAGTGTGTGTAATGATATATTTAATTCTATTTTTACTATCAATTAAAGTCAATAATTTATGTTGATTATATTATATTTTTTTTTAAATAAGGGATATATTTTTGGCCACTGTTAAAATATATCTAAATATCTTTAAAAATTTAAACATTTGTGTTTGTAGAAAATTTTGAAACATATGAACCTAATTTTAATATTGCGTTATATTTTATGTATTTCAATATATATATAGTAGCCTAGTATTTATTATTTTATTAACCGATTTTCAATTTTATTGTTCTATATTTTACTACTCTGTAAACTTCCCATCATTTCTTATCTTATATTTTATCAAATATAATTTGTTCATGCTTTAAATAAATTGCTGTGTCATCCTTAAGTTTGTTTTTCCTAATTTTCAACGTTGCAATATATATATATATCCACCTCACTAATATATAGCTTTATATCTACGCAGTAAATGTATTTATTAAACAAAAGAGGCACCTCTCCATAATAAAAACATCAAAACAATGCATTTTTTTTTTATTATCCTTAACAGAGCAATGTGGCGGTGGGATACACTACACAACACAAAAAAAAAAAAAAAATCTGGGCAAATTCAAACAAAACTCAAAAGGTACTCCAAATTAAAAATAGAGCAGAATGCTATTGGTGGTCGACCTGAACGAGTTTCATCTTCAAGGTTGAATTTTCCTAATTCAAATCATTAAACCAATTGAAAACTGTTTTAATAGAAGCTCCCAAGCTCCCTAATTCTCCCAAAGCTTTCATCAAATTTTCATGTGATTTATTAGAAGTTAAATTACTTTTATAATCATAAAATATCATGGCGCGTAAACCTTCTCTAGTCAACTCCATAGTGTCTGATGCAGTGTTTAGAAATCACCGCTTCCACTGTAAACAAAGTCGCGCCCTCTATGAGTCATTGTTGTTACTATTTTATGAAAATGTTTATGTTAAGTAAAAAATGCATGTAGGTTTTAAGGGTATAATTTATATTTTAAATTTTTAATTATTTAATATTGATTGCAAAAACTTTTGGAGTGACCCTTTTATTTACCAATATATTTTTACGTTATTGTACATTGAAAAAGGTTGGCGTTCAGCCAACTGAAATATTGGTGAATAAATTATTTTTGATCCACTATTTGTCTTTTTAATTAGAATAATACTTTTAATTACAAGATACTCTTTGCCTCACGACTTTTGTTTTTGTTATTTTTATAATATCTTGTTTCAGGCCATTATCCAACTTAAGATTCGCCATAGTTGTGGGCTATGGCCCTCATTGCCACTACCAAAATTGTCTGTACTAGGGTGATGAACCTAAATGCTTTGTTGTAATGATTTTTAAAATGAGAGGTGCCTATTTTGGTATAGGAATATAATCCTTGAGCTTCTTTATCATATATATATATATATATATATATATATATATATATATATATATATGGTAATTTAAACCAACAGCCTTATATTGTATGATACTTATAACAAGATTTTCATGTTGTATAATAGAAACACATTTGTAAATGATTATACGCATGATTGACATGTGTCATTACATTATCATATGAAAATATACTTTGTACAAACTGAGGATAAATAAATAAAACTCTTTAATAGATTAAAAGTTGAGCTAAAGCAAGAGATTGAGGTGGAAGTTCAACAACATCTGAAGATAGACAACTGCAAGGGCGGCGCCAGTGTACAATTTCGCTTTCATACACGCTCTTGTTGCATCCGCTGAAATTCAATACTTCCTCTCTTTGCAAAGATATATAAGACCTCCGCCCTTGCCGAAAATATAGTCACTTCACAATCAGCGGGAGCCCTCGTCACTTCATCTTCTGATGCTCAATCATACCGTAGATCAGTAAGAAAACTTCTTATATCTCCATCTTTTGCTCCTATCTCAACTTTTATCTGTTCACGGAACTTTCCTAGTGCAACTGTGTCTTCGTTTTTTGTATGCTATTTCCAAGCTTTCCACTCTGCCTCGACCACGACTGCCTGTATTCTGAAAGAACTGTTAACGGCCTAACAAGGTGCAGAGAGTTACCTGAAAACTCTCCACGCCCTGACTGTCTGTCTCGGTTACTACAGGTTTGCGCCTCTCGGTTACCACACACAGCGAGTTACTCTCGGTTACCATATATATATATGTCATAATATATGCTCTTCCAGGAATAATAAAGTAAATCTACAGTCAACCAGAGAGAGAGAGAACGCAGCTATAGTACGGTCATTTTGGGACACCAACGACCACATTCCAGGCGGCGACCGCAGGGCTTTTCTTGGAACCCTCAGAACTATTTTTGGGACAGTCGGGGGGTGGTGCTACACAAACGGTCGTTCCGCAGTGGCAGCCGCTAGCGCTCCCTCTCTCTATCGGTTTTCTGGGTCCCATCTTCCAAACTTATGGTTTTCCTTATCTCTCTCTCCCCACATTATCACTATATTGCCACATTGAAAGTCGACAGGATAAGACCTTACCGGGAAACAAATCCCTCATATACCAGAGTATGAAGAAAACAAGAAGCAATACCACGATGATCAAAAAAACCCACAAACAAGTTCCACAAGAACCAACGACCGACTCTACTGTAGCCGCTCCCCTTCGAACTCTCACCCTCTGTCTCGACCAACTTTTAAACCGTGAGTCTGAAGAAGCAATCACCTACGACGGAGATGAACCTGCCGCACACTTCTTCTCACAACTTGAGTCTCAGCCGAACTTCCACAACTTAGAGCCAGCACGCCAAGCACGAAAGGCTCTATCATCACTCAGAGGCGAACCTCGCAAAATTGCACAAGACTTAGCTCTACTCAATAAGACTTATGAAGAGGTCAAGGAGTCACTCTGCGCCGTCTATCCCCGACGCCCTAGCTTCACTCTTCAAGAGTTCTATGAGCTTAAATGCACATCGATGGCCGAGATCGAGACCTACTACAAGAACAAGGACCGAATAGGATTGGCGATCAACCTCCCTAAGAGTGCCATCGTGCAAGCACTATCCAACGGTGTGCCACGTAACTATGACAACCTTTTAAAGATGGCACAACCCTCGGGATCAGAAGAATGGTTGTGCTTAGCCCAACAGCTGACCTACGAAGGGGAAAACACCAGCACTAAAGCTGCCCAACAACGATCACCGCGCCAGAGCAGAGCACCTTCCACCACCGTGGACAAGACCCCACCATATCCTTGCCGTTACTGTGGCGGACAACACTGGCACGCACAGTGTCAGCAGCGAGGGCCCTACAAGCGGACTTTTCGGACCTTTACACCTGCGGTCCACAGCGTCGAGCAACCCCAAAGATCGACTGGGCCTACAGGTGTCTACGAGACCGCAGCAACGACGAGCTTGGGAGAAACCAAGTAATGCCAACTTCGGCAGCAGAACTCCTCCGAAGCTCAATGAACCTACCTGCACCCTAAACCAGCATACGCCTGTAAGTGCAATTATTTTAACCCCTATCATTCATTCTTTAAAGATGCCATTCCTAGTTGACTCTGGAGCCAATGTTTCCATAATTAGTTTAAACCAATTTGAATAATATATTAAAAATTTTAATAGTTTCATTTGTTCCACCCCTATTAACAATGATGTTATTATCCTACTATATCTAGTCATGCCAAACTAATCGGATTAGTTACCTTACCAATACAATTTAATAATTTTAATTTTAATGAAACATTTTATATTTTAAATTCACCCCTTGAACTTGGTATCCTACCTATTCATGTTATGCAATTCTTAAGATTAACAATAGATTTTCATAATCAATTGATACTTCAAAATAGTGTTCCAGTACCTAAACATTTTTACCATTTTGTATGTGACCTTCCCACTTGTAAGCACGGCTCGCGAATAATAACTTCTAACCCTAAACGACCCATAATTCACTCGGTTAACTTAGGCGTTGACGATTTTCAACCTCCACGTGAGCCTTGCTTACAAACAACCCTTAGTAATATTTATCAACCTTCCCCTGAATGCCCCTCTCACCCTTACAACCTTAATAGCCTTCCTACCAGCCCTTGCTCCTCTAGAGAATTAATGATTGAAGAATTTATCGAACAACGCCCAGAACTGACTATCCCTTATCAGCAATTATTGTATTCTTTTAAAGATATTTTCCCTACCAATAAATTCAATGTATTACCACTCAACATAACCCCTGTAAAACTCAAAATTATTTCCGATAAGGTTATTTCCCTCCGACCATACCGAACTCCCTATGTCTACCAGAAGGAAATTCAGGACCAGGTATCTCAACTTCTAAAACATGACATAATCACCCCCCTTATTCCTCTCCTGTGACACTCGTTCGCAAACGCGATAACACCATGCGTCTCTGCATTGACTTCCGTCGCGTGAACGAACTAGTACCCTCGGATTTGCATCCTTTGCCATTGATAGAAACGATACTGGATAACCTGTCGAAAGCCAGAGTATTTAGCACCGTTGACATAAGCAATGCATACTATTAAATCCCCATCGCGGAGGAGAGTCAACCACTACTCTCTTTCGTGACTCAACAAGGGCAATATAATTTCAAACGCTTACCCTTTGGATTCAAATAAGCACCCCAAATTTTCGAACGTGTGATTACCCAGTTGATCCACAAACACCACCTCTCTTTCATAGCCCATTATTATGACATCTTCGTTAATTTTTCTGACTCCTCAGAACAACACCTTACACACCTTCGACTTTTCTTTAAATTCTGTTTAGAGGAAAATCTCCAACTTAACCTTAAAAATGTAATTTTTATCAAAATGAAATAGATTTTCTCGGCTACCACATCACCGCAGGGACTTACACACCTAATATTAAAAATACCGAAATCATCAACGCTATTAGAACCCCTATCAACATTAAAACTCTACAAACATTTTTAGGGGCCGTCAACGTATATCATAAATTTATCCCAGAATATGCTAGACTTCGCCACCCCTTAAATCAATTACTAAAAAAGAACGCCAAATGGCTTTGGAGCCCGAATTGTCAACAAGCCTTTGATAAATTGAAGCAACACCTCGCAACACAACCTGTGTTACATCTATTTCAAGAAGGGCTCCCATGCCAGGTCTATTGCGACGCTTCCACGCAGGGCATCGCAGGTGTACTCAAACAAGTACATCCTGACGGTATCATCTACCCTGTACAATATTAAAGTCGCGCGTTGCGTTCCTATGAGCGTAATTACACTATATCTGAACTGGAGTGCTTAGCTTGTAGAGTGCCTTGACAAATTCCGAGTGTACCTCCTAAGTACAAGGTTTGTCATCTACTCGGATCATCACGCCTTACAATGGCTAAAGACCATAAAAGACCCCACCGGACGCCTCTTTCGTTGGAGCCTTCGACTCTCAGCTTACGACTATGAGGTCAAATACCTCAAGGGCTCGCGTCAGTACGAAGCGGACCTACTCTCCCGTAACCCTTTCTGCGGATTTCTATCCACAGGTCAAATAAATGATCATCAGGGCGAATTACGGAGGGACACAAGGTATATCCTCAATGACAAGGACTTTATGACCATCACACGACGGGGTGTCACTAAAATAATTGTTCCACCATCACTCCGTGGCACCCTACTACAACGAGCCCATCGCGATTTCAATCACCCCGGCATTTCGCAGATGACCAGACTGATCGCAGCCCAATACTATTGGGACGGCATGACAAATGACATCAGGACACATGTAAGAACCTGTTCAGTATGCCAATTAGTCAAACCACCAAAAGGACCTATCTACGGAGAATTGGGACAACTCCCCCCAGCGGTCCTGCCATACGAACTAGTGTCACTAGATACTATTTCTGGATTCGCGAAATATGGAAATTCTCAGACCTTCTTACATGTCGTAGTGGACCATGCCACACGGTACGCGTGGGCATTTCCATCGCGGTCCACCAGCATTCTCACCTATATCCAAGTGATTAAAAAGGTGATGCAGTTTGGTTCTCCTAAACGACTTTTGACGGATAGAGCTCCTGCCTTCACCTCTCCGAAATTTCGTAGATTTTTGATTAGACATAACATTGACCAACTTCTCACGACAAGCAACAACCCTCAGGCCAACGGATTAAGTGAACGACTAAACGCCACGATTACTGGCAAACTTAAACTGTTGCGCCTCCAACAACCTAAGACGGCCTGGACCAAACTACTACCTCAGGTCCTTCAGGCTTATAACCATACCCCACATTCTGTGACCGGGTTTCCACCGTCATACCTTTTGTTAGGTAGTTTCCCGCTACAACTATCCGAGCATGTACAAAACTACCCAAAAATCGACGACGCCAGAGAATTGGCCTATCAAAGGACACACGAACGACACTTACGCGACAAAGCGAGATTCGACTAAACACATAGAGCTTCCGATTTTGAAGTAGGCGATCTCGTTTTGGCAAAAACATACCACTATCCGGATACCGGTAAACTGGCACCTTTCTTCTCAGGACCTTATGAAATACTGGAGAATATTTCCCCTCAAATCGTACGGATCAACCGCTCCAACCGACCTCTAAGTCGTGAGACAGATACAATTCATGTCAACAAATTAAAACACTATACGGAAAACGAACAATTTATTTCACCGCCCGTAAATGATCGAGACCAACCTAAAAATACCTTCAATTTCCCATATAAACACTTCAATCACACTCTAATCCATACTAAAACGGCTATTAACTCACGAAAGCAACATGACTACACTTACAATCAAGATGATCAAAGATATTTGAACCGCTTATCCCCTGAAATCTTTACCAATTACTAACCTGACAACGAGACTTTACGAACCCAGTAGTATCTAAATAATTAAGGTAGAAAGGCCCAGGGTAAGTGTCCCCTCACTCTGTCCGCCTATATTCTACCTTTGCATCTAGAACTATTTTATCTTCGAAAATTAAATATAAGTCCATTCGACTTCCTCACCTACACACGGGACCTTTCCCCTCGGACTCGCTACACAAGTAACTGCATAGATAAGGTAGAATGGCCCAGGGCAAGTTTCCCCTCGCTCTGTTCGCCGAAATGCTAACATTGTATGTAGTTCTGTATTTACCTCAGTCCTGAACTCACACAATTTCCAACCTCAACCTCATTTCTCGTACTCTAAACCTATAGCATAGAAAGTCCATGCCAAGTTTGCCCTTGCCATGTCCGCCTGAAAAATAGCTTAAAGTGTAGAGTTCCCCGGCCTTAATGATCTCCAGAATTTCATCATGTGTTTGTGACTCCCCTTCTCCTTGTTCACACTCCTCAATGTCATTTCCCATATAGTACATTAGATTTTGTTGTATATAGCCTTTTATAACCTTGATATTTTCAAAGATTTCCTTAAATGTCAAACTCTCCGGTGTTGTAAAACTGCTTGTAAATAATATTTACTTGTGTACTATACAATATTTTATTTACATAAAACTATGTCACCATTACCTTAACTAATTTCAACTGTAAAATTATTTTCTCTATTCCTGGCTTCTCCAGCTTTAAGTATACTTAAACCATGTTCAGCCTTCTTCAACGGGGGCCATATGTCATAATATATGCTCTTCCAGGAATAATAAAGTAAATCTACAGTTGACCAGAGAGAGAGAGAGAGAGAGAACGCAGCTAAAGTACGGTCATTTTGGGACACCAACGACCACATTCCAGGCGGCGACCGCAGGGCTTTTCTTGGAACCCTCAGAATTATTTTTGGGACAGTCGGGGGGTGGTGCTACACAAACGGTCGTTCCGCAGTGGCAGCCGCTAGCGCTCCCTCTCTCTCTCGGTTTGCTGGGTCCCATCTTCCAAACTTGTGGTTTTCCTTATTTCTCTCTCCCCACATTATCACTATATTGCCATATATATATATATATATATATATATATGTGATGTGGTGAGGTATCCAGTCGACTTAAACTATGTGATGGGGTCCTGTTGACTATATTTGTGATGATGAAGTGTTGACTCTCGCTATACTGTGTTGACCGAGAGGAACAGTCAGGATTGGGAGTTTTCCAGTACCTCTCTGCACCTTGGAAGACCTTTTACAGTTCTCACAAAGTACAGGCAGTCGTGGTCGAGGCAGAGTGGATAGCTTGGGAATCTCCATACACAAAAAACGAAGACACAGTTGTACTAAGAAAGTTCCGTGAGCAGATAAATGTTGAGCTAGGAGTGAAAGATGGAGAGATAGAAGATTTCTTACTGGTCTACATGATGGATGAGATGGACCTGGAGTACAACCGACGAGCGCTGACGCAGATGGTGAACTAACTGTATTTTTAGCTAGGACGGGGCTTTATGTACCTTTTCTGAGAAAGGGGGTTTTGCATTTCACAAGATGTGAGAGGGGGTCGTCTGGTAACATTCTACTGGCGCCGTCCTGACAGCTTCCAATCTATCTTTAGATGTTGCTTTGTGGCTTCCATCTATCTCGAATTTAGACGTGATTGACTTCTAACTCTCTAGCTCAACACTTAATCTATTACAGAGTTCTATTTATTTGTCCTCAGTTTGTACAAAGTACAATACATATGATGATGTAATGACACATGTCAATAATGCGTATAATCATTTACAGATGTGTTTCTATTATACAACATTAAAATCTTGTTATAAGTTATATACAATATATGAAAAAACAATAGAAAAAAATAAAAGATAAGTGGGTCAGGTGTTGATATTAAATATCACGGAGAAAGCTAAATAAACGTTTAGTTTATTTTGCTCCACTAGATGGCGCTCTGCCATCTAAAAAGCACATGTGCTCGTGGTCAGGAGATGCCTTCTTTATTTTTAATATCAACACCTGACCCACTTATCTTTTATTTTTTTCTATTGTTTTTTCATGCGTTAAGCGTCTTACGCAAATTTGGCCTTAAATACCCATTTCTTGATTTCTTAAGAAGCCAATGGGACCAAAAATATTTTTGGTCGCAGTGGTTACAGTGTTTTCCACGCTGACGAGCGCCAACAGCGCGAAACGCGTTCGTGGATGACTTTTCTTGATTTATCAAGAAATTGGGTTGGCCAAATATCACGGAGCAAGCTAAATAAACGTTTAGTTTATTTTTGCTCCACTAGATGGCGCCATGCCACCTGAAAAACACATGTGCTCGTGGTCAGGAGATGCCTTCTATATTTTTAATATATATATGTATATAATCTTCATATATATATATATATATTACATAATCTGAAATGCAGATATTTTATTTTTTCAAGAAGATATATCTTATTTTCATTCATTGACTGTTCCTCATTTTTGACCATTTGTTGTAAATATGTATAGTTAAAAGCTACCTATTTTTTTAATTCACGATTATAGAATCCATTTTATGAATCTATATTACTGTGAAAAATAAATTTATGTGTAATTTACTTCGAGTAATTCAAAATAAAAACTACTTGTGATGTGTGTGTGTGTGTGAGTAAATAATTTATTTCCTATTTTTCACGACTGCACCTTTAATTCTCTATCTTTTTCAATAACAAAACAAAATAATTTATAACATATATGTATACATATTATAGGGCTGGATGCCCCAATAAAAAGGCTTATGTGTGTGTGTGTGTGTATATATATACATATGAAAAAACGAAAGAAAAAAATAGAAAATAAAAAGCTCAAGTATTGAAATCAAAAATAAAAATGGCATACCTGACCAGGAGCACATGTGCTTTACAGAAGGCAGAGCGCCATCTGGTGGAACAGAAATAAACTAAACATTGATTTAGCCTGTTCCCTGATATTTGGCCAACTCAATTTCTTGATAAACAAGAAAAGTTTGGTCGCAGTGGTACAGCCTAGTCCACGCTAACGAGCGCCAAAAAGCGCGAAACGCGTTCGTGGATGGCTTTTATTGATTTATCAAGAAATTGGGTTGGCCAAATATCAGGGAACAGGCTAAATCAATGTTTAGTTGATTTCTGTTCCACCAGATGGCGCTCTGCCTTCTGTAAAGCACATGTGCTCCTGGTCAGGATATGCCATATATATATATATATATATTCTAGGCTGTGGCCATCGACAGACCGCTTCTGTCTCTCTCGGTCTCGCTCTCCATGTCTCGGTGATAGGCATCCAAGTTTGCGTCATGGCCTCTACCTCTGACCCGTGGGCTGGCCCCGATAACTCTCGGTGCTAACATATAGCCCTGCCTCTGCTACTTGTTGTCCGCGTGTGGGAAGAACATCAACACTCGCCTCACGTACACGACTGCCAGTTTATCCATACGTCGGCAGGATCACACACATATATATATATATATATATATGTAATATTGTTGCAAATGATCCATACGTCGGCAGGATCACATATATATATATATATATATATATATGTAATATTGTTGCAAATGATCCTGCCGACGTATGGATAAACTGGCAGTCGTGTACGTGAGGCGAGTGTTGATGTTCTTCCCACACGCGGACAACAAGTAGCAGAGGCAGGGCTAGATGTTAGCACCGAGAGTTATCGGAGCCATCCCACGGGTCAGAGGTAGAGGCCATGACTCAAACTTGGATGCCTATCACCGAGACATGGAGAGCGAGACCGAGAGAGACAGAAGCGGTCTGTCGATGGCCACAGCCTAGAATATACTGCCGACCCCCTGCTAAAACCTGTCCTGGTTACAGGGGTCGTCTATAAAATGTCCCTAGGGGCCCCACCTGGGCTGGGCGTTGCCTTTTCCCTCCGCTCTGGCACGCAGCTGTCCCCAGCTGATCACTCCTTTTGGCTTTATATTTTTATATCACCATTTTTAGTTTAAATACAAATAAGGGTGTACAGGTTGTATTAATAGATATATAGCATATTTACTAAATATGGGGGTGGTTGCAAATAGAAGCAGTGCACACTTTAATAGAAGAGTATGATCTTATAAAGTATCGGCTCTAACTAAATGGAAGATATGTGACATTTACTAAAAGTGTCATTATTATACAGTTTGAAATAAACTATAGAATGTGCCCCCGATGATGAAGATTTGTTTGGGGGAAATGAAATAACATGAAAGATGACCTAACTAACCTATCATAAAATCAAAAGAAATAATTTGGGCAAGATTTCGTTAAAATTATTATTAATACAGGAGAATACAATAGGACAATAAATTAATGATGACGTCCCAATAAGATATAGAATATGATAAAAAGAAAAATACATAAGAAAAATGATAAAATTGGGAAAATATTTCCTGATAAAATTAGAAATGCCGTAAAAGTAATTTACTTATAGAAAAAAAAATTGAGAACTTATTGAATGAAAAAATAACTAAAAGAAAAGCATAAAGCTATTAAGTTGAACTAAGATAATAAGTTGACACAGAGGGTTGATGAGGTTATATTGGATATCTGAGTATGTTCCTGCAAAGAAATAGTTTAATGAATTCTGCAATGCAGTACGAAATTGTGTTAGTGAGGTGCTGTTTTCATTAACAGAACCTTCAAGATGTTCCGTTTGCATCATCAGTTCAGACTAGTAGCTCCCTACTATATAAGTAGGTCGAGGAATGTGGAATGAGAGAGGTGAACGCAAGAGATTTACTGCTACCAATGATTATGGTTTCCGGCTTGTATGATGAAAAAAAAAGATAAAAATGATAAAAATGATGAAACGAGAGTGATCGGGCACAGCCCACGGGACAGAGGTAGATTTCATGACACAAATTTGGATGCCTATCACCAAGACATGGAGAGCGAGCCCTAGAGAGACAGAAGCGTCGATGGCCACACCCTAAAACATACTGCCGACCCCCTGCTAAAACCTGTCCTGTTTACAAGGGTCGTGTATAAAATGTCCCTCGGGGCCCCACCTGGGCTGAGCGTTGCCTTTTTCCCCCGCTCTGGCACGCAGCTGTCCCCAGCTGATCACTCCTTTTGGCTTTTTATTTTGACGTCTCTATTTTTAGTTTAAATACAAATTAGGGTATACAGGTGGTATTAATATTGTATGTATTATGTATTATATATAGCATATACACAAAATATGGGGTGGTAGCAAATAGGTGCACACTTTAATAGAAGAGTATGATCTTATAAAGTATCGGTTCTAACAAAATGGAAGATATGTGACATATACTAAAAGTGTCATTATTACACAGTTTAAAATATACTATATATATATATATATATATAAATATATTTCGATGCACTAACGCGCCATCTGTTATCAAATTACAAAACTATTTTAGACGCGTAATATTCTTTTTGGAATAAAACAATTTCTACTGCCCTTACTGGAATGGAAAAATTAAAGGGAGGGCCTGGCTCATCAGTGGTGAACCCTTCCAGCCGTTTCGCCAGTTAAATCTACCATACCGCTGTTATATTGCATTTTTGGAACTTCCTTTCATAGTGATACTGATGCTTGATTCTTCTAATGGGTATTTTAGATGAACTATGGACATAAGCTTTTAGGACAGCAGAATTACATATAAATATATAATAAGCTTCGAGCAATCGCTCTTCCGCAAATATCAATTTGTGTCTTTTATACGAACAATTATATTTCGATGCTCTAGCGCGCCATCTGTTATCAAATTACAAAACTATTTCAGACGCGTAATATTCTTTTTGAAATAAAACAATTTCTACTGCCTTTACTGCAATGGAATAATTAAAGGGAGGGCCTGGCTCATCAGTGGTGAACCCTCCCAGCGGTTTCGCCAGTTTAATCTACCATACCGCTGTTATATTGCATTTTTTGCGGAAGAGCGATTGCTCGAAGCTTATTATATATTTATAATTATATGTAATTCTGCTGTCCTTAAAGCTTATGTCCATAGTTCATCTAAAATACCCATTCGAAGAGTCAAGCATCAGTATCACTATAAAAGGAAGTTCCAAAAATGTAATATAACAGCGGTAGGGTAGATTAAACTGGCGAAACCGCTGGGAGGGTTCACCACTGATGAGCCAGGCCCTCCTTTTAATTTTTCCATTGCACTAAGGGCAGTAGAAATTGTTTTATTTCAAAAAGAATATTACGCGTCTAAAATAGTTTTGTAATTTGATATATATATATATATATATATATATATATATATATGTAATATTCGAGACTTTTTGGTGATTGGTTAAGTGATTGAGTGATTGATGGTTGGTTGTTTGTAGTAGTAGTTGATGTGGGCGCAGTCGTTTTTGGCTGAAATGGTAAAGTTTTTTCACAGGGGAAAATAACGAGACAGGACACAGGATTAGATTGAGAAATAGGCCAGCGATCAAGGGAGAGAGAGGAGTTTAGACTATTGGCGTTTTGATTAATGGCTAGGCTGTTCACATATTGAACGTTGGACATATCTGGGTGATGAGAAAGATGGTGGCGAGCTCCTAACTTGTTCCTTGGCCGGTACAGGTCCTAACTTGTTGCGATGGTGCCGAGGTCCTGACTCCTTAACCCGAGTCCGAGATTTTACTCGTTAACTCTTCAGTGCTTTCATTGGAGGATTCTCCTCTCGTGGCGGTCTCTCATTGGCTCTTAGCTAGTCCTGCTGGACTCTGATTGGATCTTAGCTATTCCTTTGTCTTTGTCTTGTTTTACCATGCTCCCGGAAGAAGAGGTTCTTGAACTCAGTTTTATGAGCTCCTGGGTAATAACTTTTGCTTCCTGGATAATGAAAACCTGCTAATGATTGTTTCTTCTCTGATGGCCTTTCTCCCAGATTCGCTAAGCCTAGCTTTTATTAAAATCTTTAGATAATACATTGCATATATATATTGTGGAGGTGTTACATCTAGTTATATACAAATTATGACATATATATATATATATATATATATAAATATTTTCTGTTGATTTTGAAATATTATTGAGATATAAAATTATTTCTTGCTGATGCTAATTATATTTTAAATACATGAGTATTTCACGATATTGTTTTGCAGTCGTCAATATAATAATAGAAACAGTTTTGAACCACAATTTGTTTATTGTGATAATGAAACAATTTAACGTGAAATACCTGATTTGAGGGGTAAAGAAGAAAATAAAAGATTAAATATTCTCATATGTACAAAAAGATATGAGCCGGCCAACGGGAAACAACAACAATGCGTTTATATAGGAAAAGTCGTGACATTTGGTGGTAGATTTAACAGAGTAATTTGATCGAGAAATTATAATTTTAAAATTAAATACAATTTTATATAAAATAGACGAATCACCCGGCTTCGCTCGAGAATTCCCCCGAATGCAATTTCCTTCATACTGAAAATACATCAATAATTAAATAGTAGATGTGTCATAGAATAGCAATACAGAAGTAACACATAAACCACAGGCAAAAAGTGTGGGTGATGGCAAAAATAGTATTATATCAGTGTCTAGGTATTTTATTTAATTATTCTTTGCAATCCATTTAGTTGTTTAAAAATCAATATAGTTTTAATAGATGGTAGCTTTTCCACCCAACTCCCGAGGTACCCGCCCCAGCGCATTAACCTTTGAAATTTCCTGAGTTGAGTAAGTGACTGCGATGGATCTTGACTGCGATGCCCATCTTCTCAGTAAGAATAAGAAAAAATATGTTTAAAAAATAATAATCCAAAATACTGGCATGTAAATATTTCTCTGTAAAAAATAAAAGAGCACATGGAAATTAGGCAAAAAAACAGTATAACTTTGTTAATTCGACACTCTACGTTAATTCGACCCTGCTTTGATGTCCCGACCACCGGCCTATCAAATAACAAACCATTATTCGACACTATCGATAATACGACAATTCAGATAGCTCTGAATAGACATTTTAAAATTCGAATTTCGACAAATGAATGTTTTTTTTTACATACATTTTATTGCTAAAAAGGTATTACAGCGGCGCCGATAGGATCGCGCCTACGCACTTTTGGTTTCTGGTTAGTTAAATTCCACTTGGCAGTGCCGTTGTGCAATGTCGCGAGTGTTATTGTTTTTTTTTTTAAGGCGGGAATTTAGGAATATCGCGTGCTAATAAATATTATTATTTTCTTCTCAATTTTCAACGTTGAAATATTTTAGTTATTTTAAAATTTACAAATAATTTCCTTTTAAATAAATAAATCTTTATTAAATATAGTCACTATGATTATTATAACATTCTATTTCAATATTCCATTTCCGTGTTATTATAAAAGGTTTAAACACAAAATCATTAACAGCAGTAGCAGCAGTGAATGCCTTTAATTTGTTCAAAACTATTTGTTATTTAAAAGACTTTTCCGAGGGGAAGAAAAACAAGCATGTCTTTTAAAAATTACCCTCTGGAATACATCCTGAATAGGATTTCTGTGTAAAAATAGACATCTATAAAGGAATTTTTAAAAAGAGCTACATGATTCTTTTAAAATAATGTTTTTATATTTTCTTTTTTTCCGTATTTAATTCCTTTCAACTATTATATTATTCAATTAGATTATTTATGTTTCGAAAATACGTATTAATGTAATGTTGTTCCTGATACTAAAAATTAATCATGTAAATAAAAGAGTGAATAGAAAAATAAAACAATGGTTTCAATTAATATCATTAATTTATATAAATATTACAGAGCTATTTTAAAATGATATTACTACTCTGATCAAAAGGTTTCGACACCAATTCTACCAAATTCAAATTGTCCCCTTCAAAGTAGTCGTCGTTGGCCGCGATGCACTAAGCCACCTTTTTTTCCAGTCGCCAAAACACCTCTGGTAGTCTGTTTTCGGGATCGCCTTCATGGCCTTCTTCGATTCCACTTTAATCTCTTTTATGCTCTGAAGTTTCCGACCCTTTAACTTTTTTTGAGCTTTCCAAAAAGGAAGAAGTCGCAGGGGGCCAAATCGGGACTGTAGGGGGGGTTGGGGGAACACAAAGGTTGAGTGGTCCTGCAGGAACTTCGAGATTTTGAGGGCTGTGTGCGCCGGCGCGTTATCTTGGTGGAGGATTCACGACTTGCTCCTCCACAGCTCCGGCCGTTTCTGCCTGATCGCTTCCCTCAATCGCCTCAAAACTCCCAGGTAGGAGTTAGCAGTTATTGTAGAGCCTTGTTGTTGAAATTCATGATGAACGATGCCCTGGTAGTCGAAGAACACCGTCAACATGACCTGACTTTGCTGGGAGCCTTTCTCGCTTTCTTTGGTCTCGGCTTATTTTTGAAGAGCCACTCCGATGCCTGTTGCGTAGTTTCCGAATCAAAGCCGTAAATCCATGTTTCGTCTCCAGTAATGACCCTCTTCAGCAATTCGGGGTCGTCGGTTGTCGCTTCGAGATTTAGACTGGCCGTTTCTTTCCGGGCGTTCTTTTGATCAAAAGTCAAATCTTTGGGAACGAGAACGGCGTTGAGTCTTCTCACTCCCAAAATTTCCTACATTATCGATTGAGTCGACCCGAATGATATCCCTGCTTCTTCGGCGACCTCTCTGACAACTATTCGTCGGTCTTCACGCATCAGTTCCAACACCTTATCCACCTTTTCAGGCGTGGTTGATGTGGACGGTCTCCCTGAACGCTCGTTCTTCCCGATCCTCCTTGAAGCGCTTGTACCACTCGAAAACTCGTCTTCGGCTCATGACGGCATCCCCGTAGGCTGTTTGCAACATCCAAAAAATTTCGGCACACTTGAATCCGTTTTTCACACAGAACTTGATGCAAATTCGTTGATCCTCCATTTCGGTGACTAACGAAATCGAAGCACGGGCAAAATGGCTTCACTTCGAACAGCCGCTGCTCGAGCTGTTGTGGCGCGTGATTTTTGAAAATTGGCAGGTCTCCAAGCCAAGGGCGACGCTTGCGTTTGCCACAAACCGGGAGAAAATATATTGATTTTCAGGATTTCATGAGCAAAGTGTCGAAACTTTTAGATCAGAGTAGTATTTTAGCGAGTTAGATGATTAACTAATCATCTGAATAACTAATTCAACACTTCCTTTAATTCAACCGAAAGCTGATCCCTTAGGGTGTTGAATTAAAGAGGTTCGACAGTATGTGCTTGCTAATAACTGCGACTGCATTTTAAACGATTGAAAAAAGTGATAAAAAAAAACGAAGGCCAGAACAAAATTTGATAAAAATACGAAAGCCATTATTTACATACAGTAGCTAATTTTGTAAAGTTTTTTAAATTGCATTGTGTGCACTTACCGTAACTTAGTAATATAAATTTCTCTCTCAATTCGCAATACTTTTGTAAAAAAAGTAACACTCGTACAAAAAGATATTTAAAAAAAAAGTACGCGAGCAACTTGAAAAAAAAAAATTCAGACCGTTCATTGGTCGCTTAATTGCCCTGGTGTTGTTACTTCGCCTCATTTACTCCGCGTAAAAAAAGTTCTTCAAATGAGAAAAATAAATAGCCAAAAATACTAATCAAAATGTAGCCGTCAAATTTCCTCAGGTTTATAAAAAGCGACATACAAAATTTGGTACCAATTGGTTCAGTAGTTTTTGAGTTTATCGCGAAACAGACATTGATTTTTATATATAAGAAGATATATATATTGTCGCGCTCGACCCCTCCGGTTCTTCTGCGACGACGCCGCTTTCTTCTTCGTGGATCACCTACACGGCTCCCGTTGCTCTCCCTCTGCAGCTCTACCCTGTAGAGCACCCAAGGACCTCCGAGAACCACCACTCAAGTGGAATTCATTTCCTCTGGAAGTATCTCTCGGCCTTATAACTGGTGGGGGGACACGAGATACTTACCATAAGAGTAGCAGCAGCGATGGCGAGAGTAACAACAGCAACCAAACCGAGACTTCTAACATTTCTTCTTTTATATATTGTCACTTCTACTACACATTACATAAAACTGGAATAACATTCAACTGATTTTTTAATTATTTATACTCCAGAGCCAATATGAACATCTACTTACAACTATCTACTCCAGTAAACAGGACCACAGCAGTCGGCGATATCCACACTAGTTCCAGACGGAAACAGGTGAAAGCGCCATCTATTGGCGAAGGTTGTAGGTGTTTTGAGGCCTTATACGCGACAATATTTTTTTTTATTTTAAAAGGCATATATTGGATAAAAATATAATTTATTATACAAATATTCCAGTTGGCTGAACGCCAACCTTTTCGAAGGTATTATAACATTAATTTTTAAAGCTATTAATATGTTTTATAATACCTTGAAAAAGTTGAGCCAACTGAAATATTAGTAAAATAAATGATATTTTGATTCAATATATGCCTTTTTAATTAAATACTTATTTATGGATTGCTCTATTTTCAAAAAATAAATATATTATTTACCAATAAAGATAATATTTCGCTTAAACTTTTCTATGTTTCTTTTAAAAGTAAAATAAGAGCTCATATGAAAAAAGAATATCCCTATTAATATTTTATCAAAATTAATCCCTATTCATATTAAAATCTATTCATATACCCCAATGTATTTTATATTTCATATATAAACATATCACTTCGTAATGATATTGTAATGATTCCATATGCAGATTTTATTCTTGGAGAAAAAGTGCAGCATATATGTAAATATGTATTAATTATCTGATAGAAAATTAAATATGTTTAAATGATTGGATATATATAGAGTGTAAGAGGAGAGTGAAGGTATCCCATTTTATAGAAATAAATGTCTTATACCGTATAGTGTTCGTCAACTGCTACTTTGTTAGGTAGAGAACACGACAACATGGCGCAGCTGACAGGATATTTTCTTAGAAGCGGAACCAAGATAGCACTGAAGGAGGAACTTGGAATTGTGGACGGAGGAAAAAGTGACAGCATAGATCAAACGGAAACTGATTCAAGTAAAGAAAATCTACTTAAGGATGAGAAGCCAGACATAGCTCCTGAGAGTTCTCAACTCGAGCCCAACGTCGCTGCACTCGTTACTGTACTAAATAACCAACAGCAGTTGCTTAATAAACTTGTAGAGATGCATCTGGCCACGGGACAGGAGAGGATGGCTAAAATGGAGGTTGAAAGGTTTAATGGCAATAATGTTGATCCGCTGATTTGGATCCAAAATTATGAAATTATCTGCCAGAATAATAACTGGAAATCTTCTCAAACTAAAGTAAATGGAATGCGTGCATTGTTAGAAGATACTGCCTTGCTTTGGTATGACTGCCAAGATAAAAAAGTAGCAGATGGAGATTGGGAGGAATGGAAGAATGATTTAATTGAGGCGTTTCGCGAGGATCCCATCTCCAGATTTGATAAAGCTGTTAAATGGCAATATCGTAGTGGCTCCTATGTGGACTATTTTTATAAAAAACTGAGGCTACTTCAGCTGGGCTTGCCGGGAGCTTCGGAGAGAATCTTGATAACTGGCATCTTGCACGGCCTACCAGATGAAATGCAACAACGTTTGGCGGTGACCCCATTCTCCACTACTATGGAATTAAGAAAAGTTCTTGAGAGATGTAGGCCTTCCTTTCGCCCATTAGAAAAGAAAAGCACACTTCCAAAAAAACTAGAAAATGAGGGTTGGCCTTTCCCTCCGTCAAAAAGGGTATTATACTTTTCCTATTTTTCCCCTAACTCAATGTTTCCGGTTAATGTTAATGGAGTAAAATTAAATGCATTTTTGGATCCTGGCTCATCTATTGATTTGATTCGAAAAAACCTCTAGAAAAGTATGGCTGGAAAAGTTATCCGGCAAAGACAAAATTAACAACCATAAATCATAATAGCATTTTTGCATCTGAATGTATTGACTTTGAGCTTGAAGCAGATAATCGTAGAATCGAGGTAACTGCAGTAATTCTTGAAGAGATGCCTTTCTAGATTCTGCTAGGAAAGCCAACCATGAAAATTTTCAAAATCCAATGGGATTTTCATTCTGATAACATCAAATGTTTGGCCTTGAATGCTAATGAATATGCATTTACGATTAATGATGTTCAGGAAAACTTCCCAAGTCTTTGTGAATTTTCTCGGATTAGGGTCCCAAAATTTGAGGTGGACTTTTTATTGAAACTTGATTGCAATGTTATTCGGTCTAAACCATATTCAACGTCTGAATACAAAATAAGATGGATATCTAATAAAATTAAAGAAATGCTTGACCGGGGAATCATTGTTCCATCTACCTCAGAGTTTGCATCACCATGTGTACTTGTTCCAAAAAAGGATTCCTCCTTTAGATTCTGTCAGGACTATCGAAGGCTCAATCAGGAAACTCATTTGGATCCTTTTCCCTTTCCCAGCATTGATAGGATTATAGACCGATTTGGGGGTTGCCATTATTTTACAAAAATTGATTTACGAGACGGATTTTGGCAAATAAGACTAACTGAAGAATCCAGAAAAAATTCTGCGTTTGTAACACAAGAAGGTCTGTACGAATTCACAAGGTTACCGTTTGGTTGGAAAAATTCTCCTCCCAAATTCCAACGCATAATGACTGAAATATTGGGGGATCTGCTAGATCAAAGAGTAGTTGTCTATATTGATGACATCTGTTGTGGTGCACCCACTAAAGAAGAATGTGCAGCCCTATCCTACAAGATTCTCACTAGACTGGCCAAATTTGATATGACCATTAACCTGGGGAAATGTCAGTTTTGCGTCCTCAAGTGGAGTTACTAGGAAGAATAATAAACGGCGATTTCAAACATATGAGGGATCAGGTGATTGAAAAGGTGAAGAATATGAGGAGGCCTTACAATTTGAAATCCCTACAAAGTTTCACTGGCTTAACTGGGCATTTCAGGCCGTATATACCGAATTATGCTATGATAATAAGACCATTGGATGCCTTGAAAAGAAAAGACTCCATTTTTGCATGGACAGAAGAATGTGAGGAGTCGTATTTAAAATTACTTACCCTGATTACATCCAACCCGATTTTAAGGATTCCCGATGGTTCCCTTCAATACGAGTTGTCTACCGACGCTTCTTACTATGGAACGGGAGCAGTATTATACCAACGAGATATTACCGAAAAGAAAAACCGACAATTACGAGTAATAAGTTATTCATATACGTTTACAAGAGCGGAACAGAATTATTCTGTTACCGAAAAGGAATGTCTTGCTGTGTTGAAAGCAGTGTTTCCGCGCATATTTGGAATGTAAACCTTTTACAGTCCACACCGATCACCGCGCGTTGACTCAGCTGCTTTCCTGCGGAAATCTCAGAGACAGACTTGCCAGATGGAAACTGTTCCTTAGTTCATTTGAAATGAATATTAATCACCGATCCGGAAAGGAATTACAAGATTCCGACGCTTTGTCGAGATTGGCCATTGATTCTCCCACAGATCCAAATGAATCCATATTATGGACGAATCACCGGAGCATTCATCTGAAGCTCGGAGATAACAACAAGTACTTGGTTCCTCCCGAGGATAGAGATTCTATCTTGCTCTTATATCACTATGATCCTCTCTCGGGTGGCCACTCTGGGTTTTTGAGAACCTATCATAAATTAAGACAGCGATTCTACTGGTATAAGATGAAAAATGATATACGCAGTTACATAGCCTCTTGCCATGTTTGTCAACAGGTCAAGTTTAAATACAAGTACAGACCAAATCATATGAGCTTGCCGCCACAATCACAGGAGCCTTTCCATACAGTGCATTTAGATTATGCCGAAGCTCCAACTAAGGGAGATGCTAGATCAACATTTTTAATAATAATAGATGAAGCAACAAGATTAGGCCAGGCTAAAGCTATAAAACAAGATGGGCGATCATTGATAAATTATTTAGAACAACATGAAAATCTTAAGAAGGTGCGTACTATAATTACAGATCAAGGAAAGTCCTTTGTTCACGGAAAATTCCCGGAATGGGCGAAATCTAAAAACATAAGACTGATCACGACAACTCCCTATCATCCAGCTGGAAATGGTCTGGCGGAAAGAACCATAAGAGAAATAAAGACCTTCCTCGCCTGTTACCCTCATTTCAAAGGAGGATGGAAGTCCTGTCTAGAGGGAGCAATTCGGTATCATAACCGCTCCTACAATTCTTATTTGGGTTGCTCGCCTATATTTAAATATACAAAGCAATCTCCACCCTTACCTGCTGATGATGAGCTTGGTATAAGTTGCCAACTTGAAGAAAAGGAGAGAGACGAAGAGGGACAACACCAATATCGACAAAAAACAAAATTTTACTATAATAAAAAACAAAGAAGATCACCACCTCAGCTAAAGGTTGGAGATTATGTGCTGGTACGTCATCAAAGGAAAGGAAAAGAATGGCACCAGACTGGACCACATGAAGTCTGTCGTGTAACTGAAATGGACGGTCTGGTTAAGTACATAGCATACCCTTTCCATAATCGTCAGACCAGAACCGCTCACATATCCAATGTCCAGCCTTTCAACATCCGGACAAAGGGAACCACCGTGGAAATAAAATCATCTCAGGAGTGATGATGGGTCTTCGGTGGCGGGTGCTGTAATGATTCCATATGCAGATTTTATTATTGGAGAAAAAGTGCAGCATATATGTAAATATGTATTAATTATCTGATAGAAAATTAAATATGTAAAAATGATTGGATATATATATAGAGTGTAAGAGGAGAGTGAAGGTATCCATTTTATAGAAATAAATGTCTTATACCGTATAGTGTTCGTCAACTGCTACTTTGTAGGTAGAGAACACGACAGATATAAAATTAAACAAACAATTGCTTCTATCTTTATACCAAATATATTATCTCAGAAAAGGAATACTACGAGAATTCCAACAAAAATAATAAACTTCTTGTTTCCTAAAATTCTTTCTTAAAGCCCTTAATCTTAGGATACATTAGTGTTTACAAAGTTTGAACTTTCTGGATTTAATAACAAACACATATTGGCCTTAATTTTATATAATTCCCCTTTTAAACTACAGAGTTGCCTATAAACTATGTTTTCATAAAAATTAAAAGATATAATTTCCCCACAAAATATATAATGTTCACAAATATTAGCGATGGTTTTAGAAAATACCACAAATATTTAATCAAAAAAAGACTAAAATATAAATTTACTGAAATAAATAAGGATTTCAAAATTTAAGCGTATTAAAATATGAATAAATTTTGATGAATTATTATTGTATATATATTTTATACATAAAAAAATATTTGATAATTTCTGAACCTTATCCCAGTACAATATCCATTTGTGCTATTTTTTCATAAAAATATATATTAAAAGCTTATCATTATATATTAAATTCAATTTTTTATTTACAGGGTGATCCAAAAGTCTTACACAACTTTAAAAATTAATAACTCCGCGAATATTTGCGCTAGAGCAATGCGGTAAACACCATTGTGTTCAGGTTGAAATGGGAATTTTTATGGAAAATAATGAAAAATTCGAAATTGATTTTAGTTACAATTTTATTCGCTAGATGGCGCTCTACCAGAATCAGAGATTCAGCGGCCGAATTGTTTTATAAATTAAAAAATATAACTGATCGACACGTAGTTTTCCTTTTTGAATACCAGGAAAATACCCTAATAATATCAAATTATAAATTAATAAAACACCATTTCACCAAAGGTAGAAGAATTTTGGATGATTTTAAAATGCAATCCGAGATATGTAAAATAGGTAAATGCAAATTAAAACATGTAGCAAAAATATTTATATTTTAGATGGATTTTGTGAAATAGATTGAATGTATGGAAAAGACTGTTGATATCAATACACGATTTTTCGAAATGTTAGTATAGTACCAAAAATTATGATGGCACTACTAATAGGATTTCTTGCTATAAGAAATGTGTAGTTTCTTGACTAATTGGAGACACTTGACTATATAACTGGATATTTGTAATGATCCAACAAATGAAATATAGAGGGGAGTGACAAAATATATTTGCCGTACTTTATTCCAAATATCCTAAAGGATTGTCAAATTTTATCATTGCATTTTATACTGTACACAATTTTAAAAATGTGTCCCCTCAAATAAAAATAATTTTTATATCGACCTTTGCGTTGAAAAACAGGGTAGTAAAATAATTTTGTATTATTTTTTGCGCAAAATATCTAAAGTTGGGGCTGTACAGAGAATATTCCTCATCCTATTTCTTCTAATGAGCGAAAAGCGATAAACCAAACATAGGAGGTAAAATTGTGTGTACCAGTGTTATTCGAGAAGTTATAACACTTTGGTCTCCACGACATAATATAAGATGTGAGCAAATGACAAACAAAAAATTACTGTTCACAAAAAAAAAAGTCAAAATGTGAGGACAGCATTTATTATCTCCATAACCCAACACAAAGAGCTGCAAAATATTTGTAGATAATATAATACATGGCAGCTTATATAACACATGAGGTAACTGCCTTCTCTCTTGTATTAGGGCACAATCCTTGCTCAATGTGGCGCCCTTCATTCTCAAACACCGCCTGCAAAAGATAGATGACAAAATGGTCAGCATTAAATGACATATCTGTTGAAATTGATAAAACGTGCCATCTGATAGAAGCCTCAACATGGCCAATGTGGTAGGCCGGCATCGATAAACACGCGATTTAATGTAACCCCATAACCAAAAATCGCAAGGCGTCAAGTCTGGTGATCTTGGAGGCCACTGGTATATAAAGTGGCGACTTATCACACGATTTTCTTCAAACGTATCCTTCAGCGATTGTTTGGCACCGCGGGAGTATGAGGAGGTCTTCCATCTTGCAAGAATGTTATTTCGCTTAGTGCTTGTCTGTCCTGCAATATGGGAATACCCTTTTCTATCAAAAGTTGAACATAACGTTCACCAGTTACAAAAACGGTTTTAAAAGTTATTCCATTGATTTTTTGAAGAGAAATGGCCCAATAATAAAAGAAGAAATTAACCCACACAAAAGTGTAACTCTGGACTGATGAAGTCGCATTTCTGTAAAAATCCTAGGGTTTTCTGTTGTCCAAATGCGGCTGTTTTGAATGTTAAATTATTCTTTTAGAGAAAAGTGAGCATCATCTGTCCACAGAAAATTCGACAGCCAGATTTAATCAATATCAATTTGCCGGAAACCCCATGCAGCGAATTCTTGACGCTTCTAAAAATCGCCGACTTTCAGCTCGTGAAAAATAGTTTTTAAAATAGTATAAAATTAATGCTATACTGGTGTCAGGTTTGTATATTACGAAAAGGGCATCTCCTTATCGTTAAACTGAAAGTTACTAATAAATAGGGACAATTTGTCAAATTTAATAACAACTATAATTTTGATTTTTAATTATTCCAGATAATGACAAATGCCCATTCTTGATTAATTAAGAAAATCTAACCACGTACGCGTTTCAGGCTGTTGACCCTTATCGCCGTGGTACAAGATTTCGCGTAATTTATCAACGTGATTCCAGTAAAATTTCGCTTTTATACCATTTTTTACATAGTTTGACGTTCTAAAACCATTTTGACCATATATATCCATTCCTTTATTTTTATTGAAGCCTAAAACCAATAATAAGCTAAAATTAAAAAATATACAAAACAATTGATTAAAGCAAACATTGACAATTTGCCATTTGAATTATTGTTGAGATTATGTCTACAAAATACACAACACAAAATAAATGATAACATATTATACAAAAAATATACTAATACTAAAATCAACTATACAGTTCTACATATAATCGGTTTGTTTCGCTCTTAATATGCAGTGGTACATTCTATAACACTCTAAATAAATTTAGATACTGCTTTGTTTTCTATATATTTGTCTCAAGGATCAGAATGAAGAGTCCTGCTATAATAAGATATCCATTTACAAACCATTATTGCATTCAAATATACTCTTATGGGGCTGTCAAAACTACCTTCGCAATAATTTTCTATTTGGCCATAAGGGGATTATGAACAACCACCAATGATTTCAAGACATAAAAATGAATATAATGGAGTTTCTAAATGGAAAGAGATAGAGACTTACTGCTGGCAGCAGATACTGTCTATCTGGTCAGCGCCAACAATATCCATCTACTTTCTATGGTGACAGAAATATAAACTCATTGAAAGAATACGAGAGAGTGAAGAAATACAACAGATGGAATGAGACCATGAAGCTTGCTAACGAAGTCTTCTATTTGACTGGAACGGCTGGATAGTGCTATGAAATAACAATGATGAAGCATTGATCTCGTGGAGAAGATTTGAATGCGCCTTCCCCCCCCCGCGGTATGTTTAAAATGAGCCCTACGCGCCTAAAACTTTTAGAGTCAAGAGCACAGAGGGCTGAAGAATCTTGCGAATCCTACATCTAGGAAATCCGCAGTTTCTACCATCAGGTGACCAATGCATGGAAGTAGGTTAGATAGTTGCTCACAGGCATTAAAGGCATTTCTGAGTACACGTGCCAAGTATTGGTGGCGAGAGACATACAAAAGGTAGATGAAATCTTGAAGTTTTGCCGTCATCTGATAACTATCAAACAACGAAAGTTCGGCAGTACGAAATTCTCCAGGTTGACAAACGTAATGCCTATTTGATATGTAGACGACTCATTAGACTTGGCCAGCTTAATTCTCCGCATCGATAGGGAAGGAATTCAAAAGACCTTCTCAGCATCTGGATTAGTCAATCCTTTCTTAGATGTGAACGTCCTGGAACAGACTGTGAGAGAAGAAGTTGACAGGGCTTCCCAACCTTTTAAACCACAAATTAATTTGATCATTCTATTTATCTATATAATCATAATTTTATTACCATAATATAAATCTATAATGAGAATTATATATGATGCACTAGCGCGCCATCTGTTATCAAATTTCAAAACTATTTTGAAGGCGTAAGATTCTTTTTGATATTAAACAATTTCTACTGCCCTTACTGCAATGGAAAAATTAATGAGAGGGCCTGGCTCATCAGTAGTGAACCCTCTCAGCGGTTTCGCCAGTTTAATCTACCATACCGCTGTTATATTGCATTTTTGGAACTTCCTTTTATAGTGATACTGTTGGTAGACTCTTTGAATGGGTATTTTAGAAGAACTATGGACATAAGCTTTGAGGACAGTAGAATTACATACATTTATAAATATATAATATGCTTCGAGCAATCGCTCTTCCGCAAATATCAAATTGTTTCTTTTAAAGAACATTTATAATATGTTGCACTATAATATACAGGGTGTACCAGGTAAATTGGGAATTTCAACAATGGTATTTTAACTGAAATTTTTTGCAAGTAAAAATTAAAATATCCGAATGAAATTTGACACAGTAGTAGATAAAAGGATATAGTTTTTATTTATTCAATGTAATTTCCATTATTAGCTACAACAGTCTCGAGGCGAGTGCGGAATGAAGCACAGGCCTTGGCGACGATGACCTTGTCCATTTGGGTCATCACCGTGTGAACTGCTTTCTTGACAGACTGGATGGTGGTATGAGGAGCTTTGTTGACATCTCTCTCAACAACGCCCCATACATAGTAGTCGAGGGGATTGCAATCTGGAGAATTAGGGGGCCAAATATCAGGATCCCAGTGACTAGGGACGTTAAGTGTCAGCCACGATTGTGTCTTTTTTGCCTTATGGGCTGGAGCTGAGTCCTGTTGGAAGACATACTTCCTTCCTGCGGCCACCATGTCCATCCAAGGCTTCACAACGGTCTCCAGAACATTGATGTAGGTGTCAGCGTTCATCCTAAGGCCCTTCTCAAAGAAATGGGGAGGCATGACATCACCTTCACTGCTGATAACGCCAAGGACCATTACGGAGGCAGGAAATTTCGTGTGCATCACGACAGGTATCTCTGAGGGGTCTTTACAGATCCAGCGATCATTCCTGGGATTTACCTTTTGGTCCACGTCAAAGTTCTTTTCGTCAGAGAAGAACCTTAGCATGCCAAAAGAGTCGTGTTTCAGGTTGTTGAGGAGGGCAGCAGCCTTTCCTTTTCTGTTATTCTTCATATTCTCAGTCAGCAACTGACCTTTCCGAAGGGCATAAGACTTGAGACCAAGGTCCTCATGGATAGTTCTGACAATTGTCATAGAGCCAACGTCCATTTCCTTGGCTATGGCCCTCATGCTCTTCCCAGGGTTTCCATCAATCTTCTCCTTGACATTTTTGACAAATTCTTCGCCTCTTACCCTGTCCGATCGACGCGAGTGCTTTTTCCTTGTAGCTATCCCCTCTTTGTTACTGTCGGCCTCATCAAACTGCTTCTTGACACGATAAATAGTGGTTTTGGGCAACTTAAGAAAATCCACTATCTCTTTGGGGCTCCTTCCGGCGCGCAGAGCAACGATGATGGCAGCTCGATTTTCAAATTCTCGGTTACTCTTCATCACTACACTGCGCACACATGTACTGTTGCATTTTACATGAATATGGCTACGTAATGAAAAAAAAACAAGTTTTTAATCTCAAGTAGTTTTTGTTTTATGGACTGTCAAAGTTAGTCCCAATTTACCTGGTACACCCTGTATATTGTAAATAAATTTAAAAATGTACATAAAATTATTAAACAGATAGTTTTTTACTATGGTCTTGTAAAGGAGAAGTACTCACTTGCTTACATGTTGATAATGGCAGAAGAAATAAAATGTTTTGAGAAAATATTCGAAAGATTATTTGATGTGTGTTTCTTGGATGTATACATAAGAGAATATAGAATGGATAAAGAACAAAGGATATGCACAAATAACCTTGAAGACTGAAGTAGATTGAGCTATATATTGCCAAAGATGAAATATAATAATCAAAAAGATAGAATTCAATAACTGCCAACTTTTATATCTGGGTGAATTGGATGATGGATATTAACCGTCTCGAGATTTCACTTGCTAAAGAGTTATAAAATACACTAAAGATAAAGCCTTTTCCAATATATTCTAATTATATATAGCCTCTCTCTTTCTCTCTTGGAATCAAAATTAATTCATTTAAATTGAAATAATTTCAAGAGTAAATTATATTTTTAAAATTAAAACTACTTTTACAACAAAACTTACTGCAACGAAAGACAAATTTTGTTCGAGGGACTGGCTCATCAGTGACAATTTCTACCATCATCATTTTTTTATGTATATGTATAGATATCTCTCCAATTATAAATTATTTCCTATAAAATAAATGTAAAGGATCAAATACTTCAAATATATGTTTCATTTTCCAATGTATTTGTTTTTGATAGGATAAAATATTTAAAAATACGAGTATATGTATTTTTATATTTATTTCTCCATATGCGTTTTTTAACAATGGCAAACAGTAGATAGATATGGGGAGGAATGCGATAAGGAAAACAGGAATAAATAAATATACTGAATCCTCATAAATTTTAAAACCTCTTAGACTAAATAGGAGAAGTAGCCTGGTAGCTCCATCGATAGAAATTAGGGAAGGCTTACCTCCCTAGAGAATCTCCGATCTCTCAACGACTGCAAACCTTTCCTCGACTCTTAGAATGGTTTTCCTTTCGTTTTTATGGCACAACTAGGCCTTATAAATTCTTTTGAAATTAAATTCCATTGCCCATTGTGATATTCTATTTAGGATAATTTCAATTTAAATGCATTTTTATTATTATCGTGACAAGTGACATTTTGAATATTTTTTTATCTCTCTCGTCACAGAACAACTGCTATTTACTTCGTTTATACTGTTTTTCGGCGGAAATATTTTATTATAATAAATTATTTTGAACAGCATTTGAAGACTTAGGATATTTATGAATTGAAAAGATAAAAACTATATTTTTTTATTATGTTAATACTTTAATTAAAGCACTTTTTAATGTGTTATTCTCAAAATTTGAATTTAGGCCTGCTTTTTGAGTGTATCTTAAGATATTAAATTTATTTATATATAACGTCCATTAGTGGGGATTTATTTTTTAAATTGATATGTGTGTGTGATATTGTGATATTGTGAATATGTGATATTGTGTGTGACCCGATGATGAGAGACGGGTATGATATATAAGCCCTAAAAACGAAATTCATTTCATAATGTTAAGACGTAATCGATTATTTGGAAATCATAATTTAGGATTCTATTCACACATACACAAACACACCAAAAGTGTCATGACCCCTCCCTGCATGCAATGAAAAATGAATTTTGCTTATCACCCCAGTAAAAGCTAGCAGGAAGTGATAAGATATGAGCCATGATACAAGTTTTTGCAAATTCAGACGAAAAGCCAACATATATGTATACCGTGAGATTCCGGCATCGATTTTATATTATAGGTAAGATAGGCTTATTTTTGTTTGCATTTAACTAATTTTAATTTGATTCATTCATATTTTATTTTCTTTTAATCGGGGTATTAAGATTTTTCTATTGTCTTTCTACTTCAAATTTGTATTTATTTATTCTAATGTATCGGCAGTCCAAGGAGAGAGGATCGAGAGAATAGGAAGTCCGTCGGTTTACACAATTGAAACTTACATATTGCATATGTAAACCGTTATTTTGTCATGTACACATTGTTGCATCATGTTTGACTACATCATGCAGCAATATTTTTTCTTACAATTTTTGAAATTATTAATTTTAGTCATTTTGAAATTATTTGCAAAATATTTTAACTGATTTATATTTCTAACAAAGTATATTATTATTTATATTCGGCAACGCTGTCGCTACTTCACATCACTTAGAAAGTTGGCGCAAGGAAAGGCAACTGTTGACAGGAGTAACGGAAACGAAGAACTCTGGACCAGATTTCAACTTCCAGGAAAATGAATATAATACATATTTTGTAAGGTAATTTTGTTTTCTATTATTATCCAATTTTCCTCGTACATTCAATAATGGAAATATGAGTGAGGGATCTATTAAGAAGAAGCCTGATGCAACAATTGGTGGAGATGTTAAAGTTGATCCAGTTATTTTAAATCCAACAATTAGATACCCAAGTATGACGGGACAGAAGATTCTTACCAATGGAATGGATTTCTTGAGGAGAGTGGCTTTAACTACAACTAGGCTGACTACTTAATTTTCCTGTGCGCCACCATTAACATGACCGGAAACGCCAATACCTTGATTTGTAAAACTAGTTTTACGAGTTAGGAAAGCACAAAATCCGATTTATTCAGGGTTTCATTTTGGATTACGATAAACAAGAATTGAAAATAAAAATAAATAGGATGCAAAACAGGGATAAACCAGAAATCAGGTTCGAAGAATATATCCATGTGTTGTGCAACAAGGTTGACTCCTCAATGTCAGAAGAATCGAGAAGTAAATATGTTATTAAGAGATTCAATATATATATATATATTTAAAAATAAAGGCATCTCCTGACCACGAGCACATGTGCTTTTTAGATGGCAGAGCGCCATCTAGTGAAGCAAAAATAAACTAAACGTTAATTTAGCTTGCTCCGTGATATTTTGCCAACCCAATTTCTTGATAAATCAAGAAAAGTCATCCACGAACGCGTTTCGCGCTGTTGGCGCTCGTCAGCGTGGGGTAGACTGTAACCACTGCGACCAAAAAGATTTTTGGTCCCAATGGCTTCTTGAGAAATCAAGAAATGGGTATTTATGGCCAAATTTGCGTAAAGACGCTTAACACATAAAAAAAAAGAATAGAAAAAATAAAAGATAAGTTGGTCAGGTGTTGATATTAAAAATAAAGAAGGCATCTCCTGACCACGAGCACATGTGCTTTTTAGATGGCAGAGCAAAAATAAACTAAACGTTTATTTAGCTTGCTCCGTGATATTTGGCCAAACCAATTTCTTGATAAATCAAGAAAGGTAATCCACGAACGCGTTTCGCGATGTTGGCGCTCATCAGCATGGAGTAGACCCATTTCTTGATTTCAAGAAGCCATTGGGACCAAAAATATTTTTGGTCGCAGTGGTTACAGTCTACTCCACGCTGACGAGCGCCAACAGCGCGAAACGCGTTCGTGGATGACTTTTCTTGATTTATCAAGAAATTGGGTTGGCCAAATATCACGGAGCAAGCTAAATAAACTTATAGTTTATATTTGCTCCACTAGATGGCGCTCTGCCATCTAAAAAAAAAAAAAACATGTGCTCGTGGTCAGGGGATGCCTTCTTTATTTTTAATATCAACACCTGACCCACTTATCTTTTATATTTTTCTATTGTTTTTTCATGTGTTAAGCGTCTTTACGCAGATTTGGCCTTAAATACCCATTTCTTGATTTCTCAAGAAGCCATTGGGACCAAAAATATTTTTGGTCGCAGTGGTTACAGTCTACTCCACGCTGACGAGCGCCAACAGCGCAAAACGCGTTCGCGGATGACTTTTCTTGATTTATCAAGAAATTGGGTTGGCCAAATATCACGGAGCAAGCTAAATAAACTCATAGTTTATATTTGCTCCACTAGATGGCGCTCTGCCATCTAAAAAGCACATGTGCTCGTGATCAGGAGATGCCTTCTTTATTTTTAATATCAACACCTGACCCACTTATCTTTTATATTTTTCTATTGTGTTTTCATGTGTTAAGCGTCTTTACGCAAATTTGGCCTTAAATACCCATTTCTTGATTTCTCAAGAAGCCATTGGGACCAAAAATATTTTTGGTCGCAGTGGTTACAGTCTACTCCACGCTGACGAGCGCCAACAGCGCGAAACGCGTTCGCGGATGACCTTTCTTGATTTATCAAGAAATTGGGTTGGCCAAATATCACGGAGCAAGCTAAATAAACTCATAGTTTATATTTGCTCCACTAGATGGCGCTCTGCCATCTAAAAAGCACATGTGCTCGTGGTCAGGAGATGCCTTCTTTATTTTTAATATCAACACCTGACCCACTTATCTTTTTTTTTTTTTCTATTGTTTTTTCATATATATATTTATATAAAATATATATTCTGGCCATTTCCAACAGTAGATAGACTCATTTGAAAAAAAAATCGGGTATGTATTGAGAGAAAATCTCAATATTGCCCAAGCTATTTTCAACCCTATCTAAAATAACAACGAAAGAATGCTCTGACGATAGCAACAATTACCCTAACACTTCAAAGTCCCATGTCCCTGCTCCCAGACAATGCTATATAGATCAACTTCCGCCCCAATTCTTTTCTCCTAGATGATCATCCAATCCAGAGACAAGCTACACTCCAAAATAGAACAACCAAGCGGAAGCCTACAATAAGAGCCTAGATGCGAACAAAAGCAGAGCGGAAAATAGAATACCGATACCGGAACACATTGCGCGTTACTCTAGAGTTGAGTTCGTTAGAATAGTGAAAGGAGTTCTCATAATAGCGTAAAAGGAGGTCAAGTAAAATATCCAATCAGATATGGGTAAGGACAAACTTTGGCTCTATGCTGACGCGCGTGATAGAACACACACAAACAAGCCTACACGGACCTTCCGTGAAAAAATGAAGAATTTCAAAAATATGTACGGGTTTTGCTTATAAAATATTATTCTCAACTAGCAACAAATGATTCGGGAAATACGCGGAATTTAGTCGAGCGCATGTGAATAAAAATATTTTTCATTCAAATTAAAATTTTACAGTTATATATTATGACCCGGCTTTTCGGGATTCTCTAGTGAAAGTTTGCTCAACGAAGAAAAAATTATTTAATACATATTAATTATTATGATTGTGTGCTCATTGTTATTCTAAGCAGAGATATTTGCAGGGCAAACATCCACTTCCTACTGAATCTATTCCTGTCAAGATAAATTGAAATATTGTTACTCTTCTTCCTCAAAATTACTAAATAAACCATTGGGATATTTTTCATGTATGTAGCTGAATATATAGATATTAATTTATAACTATTTTCAAAGACTAAAATAAGACAAATAAAAAACACTTTGTTCATGATGGAGAGATATAAATAATATAATATATATCATTCTAATTATAGAGTCTAGTTTTCCGATAAATGCATCATTATTTCCATAATCAATATTTATTCTTTCACCTCTTTACAAAATTTTATTTTTACAAATTAATTCATTTAGAGTAATAATAAAACAGAATCTCTCATAATAAATAATATTTGTTAAAACAAAACATTAATATTTAAGAAAACATTCACACGAGAGAAGCCAGGCAAGCCAAGTTATGATATATAATTTAAAAAAAGTTTTTTTTTTTAATTGTAAACATCATCCACTAGGTTAGATAGGCATTCGAATAAGTCCTGCTCGAGTCATTTGGTTAGAGTATTTATGAATAGAAACTTCGAAATCAGATAATTCATTTATGTTTAAATTTTATTATATGTTATAATATTTTTATTTATAATATTCGATTATCATTTACATATGAATTATATTTATTCAATGTATGTTTTTACTTATTAATCCGTTATTTTTAAAATAATGGACAAACTACAAGTACTACTTCTATTATTAAATAACGCTCTTTTATAAAAAAAATAAAGAAAATAAAATTGTATACGTCCTAAAAACCCTCGCATGCAATTTTAAAATTATTCAGATTACCATATATATAAATAAAAATGAACTATAGAAATGTCAAGTCTTCAATTCAAATCTATTTTAAACCAAGCAAGCAAGTAGAAATTTCCGAGGCAGAAGACAACAATGGACAAAATTTTGTAACGTAAACTGAATATTCTAGTAATGACTGAATCCTCTTAAGGGCTTTGTTCCTGAGACACAACTTGAGGATCTTATTCTCCGTAATGGATCTTAATGAATTGACTTCCATAATTATTTCGATCGATCTGAAGAACAGCTTGCGTTGTTTATTCTGTGTTCTACATAGGTGGATCGTTTGAAACGTTGGAATATTTACCATTTTGGGATAATTTCTACTATTGTGTGCATATATATATTAATATTTTAAATATTCTAAATCGGTTGCTTTTGTGAATGGATTAAATACTCAAATATGGCCATTTCTTATAAGCATCGATGGTTCAGTGGCAGGATGCTCGCCTGCCACGCGGGTGGCCCGTGTTCGATTCCCGGCCGATGCATTTTTTTTACAATTTTAAAGCTCACTTATATTATCACTAGCCGAATGACCCGGGAAACGCCCGGGTTTTACCCGATTAGATGTTTTTATTCAAATACTATTCGTTACAATTATAAATTGGAGCCGTGGATGTCACTCTTGTGAAACGTCCCGCTCCAAACTTTACATGTACATTAGGTCAGCTGGTATTACCCCCCCCCCCCATTTTCACCGCTAGAGGCGCGAGCGAAAGAGCAAATTTGCAAATAACACGACGGCTATTCGGGATAGAGACCTGAAATTTTCACTAAGAGTTTTTCCAGATTCTACTTTATATACTGTTCAAATTTCATTCAGATTAGTTACGTATTGTGGACGTGTATAGTTGACAAACATACATACATACATACGCTAACTTTGATATATATAGGGATTGCAATATAATATAGTTAAAAAATTGTAAAAAATGCATCGGCCGGGAATCGAACCGGGGCCGCCCGCGTGGCAGGCGAGCATTCTACCACTGAACCACCGATGCTTATAAGAAATGGCCATATTTGGGTATTTATTCCATTCACAAAAGCAAAAGATGACAGAAATGATTGTTGATGACTCTGATACTTGTATATTTTAATTATTATTATTATTATTAAAATATACAAGTATCAGAGTCATCAATTCTGTCATCGTTTGCTTTTGTGAATGTATGTAAATAATGGATTTCATATTTTTCATTAATTTTTGTTCTGGCTTTTATTTGTTTGAATCTATTTTTAAAAATATTTTAAAATGCAGTCGCAATCATTAGACCACATATGTTTGCCTAATATTTCCATATACTCTTTTATTTTTTTACAGAAAAATATTTACATACCAGTATTTTGGATTATTTTTTTTTTATAAACCTTTTTTTTTATTCTTACTGAGAAGATGGGCATCGCAGTCAGGATTCTTTACAGTCAGTCACTCAACTCAGGCAATTTCAGAGGTTAATGGGAGTTTGGTGGAAAAGCTGCCGTCTATTTAAACTATATTAATTTTGAAACAACTACTAAATGGATTGCAAAAAATAATTAAATCAAATATCTAAACACTAATACAATACAATTTTTTCCATTTCACACTTTTTTCCCTGTAGTTTATGTGTTTCTTCTGTATTGCTATTCTATGGCACTTCTACTATTTATTATGGATGTACTTTCAGTATGAAGGATACTTCACTCGGGGGATTTCTCTGGCGAAGCCGGGTCATTCTTCTAGTATCTTATATAAATAGCTTGAATCGAAAATAGTATTGACTTTTGATAGGCAATTGCTGTTCGAGTTTTTAAAGGTTTTCTATTAAATATGTAAATTTAGAAAATGAATGCTTTAATTATAGAACGATTGGATATTTTATGCAAATATTTTACCGATAAAGTTGATAACAATCAAAAAACATTAAATAAATAAGATAAAGGATATTTAAGGGGAACAATAAAAAAGATAAAGGATAATAAAACAGAATTACTTAATATTTATCAGAACATAAACAAAATCGAAGAATGTATGCAAAATAACTTTACGGTAATCAATAACGATTTATCAAAGATAATTGGGCAGGGTTTAAGTAAAGATTCGTATGCACACACACACACACAGAAGTGGCTAATAATAAATATTACTTACTTACACAAAAGTACGACAAAATTCCAGGAACAAACCATTATTATAACGGCTAATGAAAATCAAGCAATATCACAGGTACAACAAAAGGTAAATGAGGGTATCAATTTTTTTTAGACAGGCGGGTAATAAAACAAGAATCAATAGAATGATAAATACAAGAAAAGGGACGATCCTTAAACTGCCTGATGATCAGAATATAGACCAACTGATTGAAAATTTCAAGAAGCTCGACGAAATCAACCAAATGAGCAAAATATATAAGCCAAAACTATGAGATACTACTATTTTAGTTAAGTCGATTAACAAAATAACAGATATAACAATGAGATAAAGGTCTTATTTCCCATTAAATCTGTGAAGGCTGAGCGAGAAGTAGTCCTGAGGGTCTCCCCGGGGGCCTATGCTATAATTAAAAAACTTGGCAAAATATATACTGATATCCAGCGGTGCGATATTAGGGATAAAGTGCTTGTTGATCAATGCCAAAATTGTTACTTATTCCACCCTGGACATCGGACCAGAAACTGCCCAAATATAAAAAATGCGTAAAGTGTGGACTGGAGGGACAGCATCACTGCTCCGAAATAATAAGATGCGGCAATTGCTGCAAACACCCGAACGGAAATTTAGGTCATAAACCAAATACCCGAGCTTGTCCGATCTACGAAAGAGAGATAAAAACACGATGCAGCGTACCGACTACTAAACAACTCAAGAAGAAGAAAACAAGAATTAAAACACCATTGGGATGCATATGAATGTAAGAACCACAGCTACTGATAGAATTAAAATTATTCAACAAAATGCTAGAAAAAGCAATACCTGCATAAGTGAACTATGTTCATCCAAAATATTTAGAAACACAGACTTAATTCTGATTCAGGAGCCTTATAAAATAAAAGAAGAGATAATTTTTCCAGGAAACAATATAAAATATCATCTGGAGAACAGTCCAAATATAAATACAGCAATAATTATTAGAAACAATGCGTTACAAATTAAACTAATAAAAGAATTCACTAACTCCTTCGCCAAAACCATTACTATACATACAGAGAGTAAGAAAATTGCTATATCAAATATTTATATTCACCCCAATTCTAGGAGTACGGAGCACGAAACATTCTTCAGAGCACTAACTGACACATTTATAAACACGCCCCTAATTATAAGTGGTGATTTCAATGCCAGATCGCCATTATGGTATGATTCCACAAAATAATTCAACGGGCATAGATTGATCCCCATCATTGACGAAACGAACTTAACCATACATAATAATACATCCACTACATGTCGAAATGCTAGTGTGATTGATCTTACGCTGACTAACAAGCAAGCAATAGCAGCTATCAGAGACTGGCACACAGAACAAATATCGCAGATCTCTGATCATGTAGCAATAATCTACGAAGTACATACAACTGATAATTTCACCACGGCAACTAATTATTCTACATGGAAATTCAGTGAAGAAAAAGCGAACTGGTCAAATGTTGTTTAGAATTTGAATAAAATAGATCAAAATAATATTGAAAACCTTTTAGATACAGCAAATACAAGGAAAGATGTCGATATCACGGTAAAAAAACTTTCGAACACGCTCATTGAAGCAGCCTATAATACTCTTAAACCAAGAAAAAAAAACCCAAAAAATCAACATAAACAGATGGTGGAACGCGGACTTAACACGTCTTGAGAACTATTATAAATCCCTCCGTAACTCCTATTATCGTGAAAATAATCCCTCTATCCTTATTGAACAACTGTATAAAAGTGCAAGAAACAAATAGGTTAGAGAAATAAATAAGGCTAAAAGAATGTCTTGGAGGTATTTCTTGGAGGACATCAAATCAAAAAATCCATATGGAAATTTATACACGGTATACAAAATCACTAAAAACAGTCTAAACGAAAGAGATTTTGGAAATTCTAGAAAAGAATAAAGATGAAAAACGAGTCCAGAACTTTTGAACAGCCTTTTCCCCGATGATAGAGATAATGAAGACACAACCTGTGTTGTCAGTCAGGACAAAATACCAGATTAGCTGAACAAATTATTTTAATAACTATGTAAATATATGTTTACATCTCTACAAGTCAAAATATATATACATCAGCAGAGTATCATTCCTTTTCTTATCAGAGCTCTACAATCTCTGAGCCTAATACTCTGCACATCTCTTCTCTTACTTTTACAAGAATCTTTGAGGTTTCTTGAGCACCCTTCCATATCTTGTCTGCACTACTGGCGTTGAAGGGAGGCTCCTCTCTTGATCCTGGTCTTGGTTTTTACTCCGCGTCCTTCCTTCTCTTGTAGGTGAGGTTTTTGATGTCGGGCAATCCTCCTCGGTCTCCTGGTCCTGGTCGTCCTTGCATTTCCTTTTATGCCTGGTTGATGTCGAAGGGGGGGCCTCCTCCTTCCTCAGCTCCTGGCGCCGACTTTCTTCAGGAGCATCCATGGTACTTTCCGTAGTTGGCAGGCGTGTGAGGTGAAGCCTGTTTCGCCTAACCTTTCCTTGAGGAGGTTGTACCCAATAGGATCGAGGTTCTTGGGATTTGTGTAGAACTTTCCCTTCTACCCTTTGATCTCTAATCCAAACGCTGTCTCCCTGTTGAAGCTGAGGCAAGCTATGTACGGCATGTCGTTTATCATATAGACGCTTCTGGTTGATCATCCTCCTTTTCTCTCTTTCTTGCAAGGCTTTGGAGTCCAAGTATCTTGGCATCAGTGATGACTCTATAACGGGAACCGAGGTCCTAAGGTGTCGTCCCATTAATAGTTCAGCTGGACTATACCCATTTTCCAGGGGCATCGTCCTATATGCTTGAAGAATCAGGTAGCAATCTTCTTCTTTCTTAAGACTTTGCTTTATGTTCTTAATGATTGTTTCAATAAATCCATTGCTTTGAGGGAATCTCGGGCTGGAGGTGATGTTCTTGAAAGACCATTCCTTCGAAAATCTTGAAAATTCGGAGCCAAGAACATTTTGGAATTGGGGTCCATTATCGCTTCTAACTGTCTCAGGCGTTCCGTGCCTAGCAAATATAGATTTAAGACGGCTTATCACTTCTTGAGCAGTTAGATTTTGTAAAAGTGATATTTCTGGGTACCTGGAATAGTAATCACAAACAATTAGGTACCATCTCTCATTTAGGTAAAAGAGGTCCATTCCGACTTTTTGCCAAGGTCTGATGGCTACTGATCTGCAAACTTTGGTATAATGACCTTTCCTCTTACATTTATTGCAATACGAGTTCATGGCTGGGCAATTTTTCCAATCATGATTATTTGCATTGCCACACCTGGTGCATCCACGTGATGATCTTCCTGACTGGTTTGACTTAAATTGTCTTATTTTTGACTCTTGCTTTTTGGTTTCTTTCATGTGATTAGGCATTTTCTTTATTTGATCTACAAAATTTTGTTGGTAAAGACTAGACTGCTATTCTTTGACACTTTCTGATTGTTTTGCCATATGTGTGGCTTTCACTAAGGTCAAGTCTGTATCAAGTTGCATTTTTTCAGACAACGCTCTATCTCTTACTTCAACAACTATCCTATCCCTAATCAACTCATCATATAACACCCCAAAATTACAGTGCTCGGCTAGGCTATGCAGTGCTGTGATAAAGTCATTCACCCTTTCTCCTTCCTGTTGACATCTTTGATTAAATCTTGCCCTTTCATAAATTATATTCCGTCTTGGAATAAAGTGACTTTCAAAACATTTGATAACTTCATATTTCTCGAGTTGGTCACTTGCTATTTTACATGACAACAATATATCATCTGCATTATCGCCCATTCAATACACAAGCATGTTAACTTGCTTATTTTCTGGGTTGTTAATTAACCCACTTGCCTGCCTAAAGCGTTCAAACCTCCTAATCCATTTAGGCCAATCACCTGGATTTGAGATATTAAAAGGTTCTGGTGTTATGCAATTATATTTAAAAACACTTTAGATTTGCATAATTAAGAATTTTGCTTATCAATAAGCAAATTATAATTTGCTTAATGTCGAATTTCAAATTTTCTTTTCTTCGAGCAACGATCTTCTTCAAGAATTCAATTTACCGCTGCGAGTTTGCTTGATGTCGAGTTTCAAATTCTTTTCGAACAACGACCTTCTTAAAGAGATCAGTTTTCCGCTGCGAGTTTGCTTGATATCGAGTTTCAAATTTTCTTCGAACAACGACCTTTTCCAAGAAATGAGTTTACCGCTGCGAGCTTACCTGATGTCGAGTTTCAAATTTTCTTCGAACAACGACCTTCTTTAAGAAATCAGTTTACCGCTGCCACCATGTGTTGTCAGTCAGGACAAAATATCAGATTAGCTGCACAAATTATTTTAATAACTTTGTAAATATATATTTGCATCTCTACAAGTCAAAAGATATATACATCAGCAGAGTATCATTATCAGAGCTCTACAATCTCTGAGCCTAATACTCTGCACACAACCTTCCACAAAAACATATGGAACTATACTCTAGGATTTCATAATAAAGAAAATATAACAATAATGCCCAATGTGAAGTAAATAGAATAGTTGATTATCTAAACTCAAAGAAAACGCCTGGAATTGATAATATTTCAAACAATTTGATACAACATACCAAACAACAATTAGTTCCAATATTGGTGAAACTATTTCAAAAATGTTTAGATTTAAATTATTATCCGAATGAATGGAAAAAATCAGAGTTAATAATTATTCCCAAACCAGGTAAAACAGACATGAAATTTTATAAAAGCTAGAGACCCATTTGTCTTAACTCAAACATTTCCAAAATATTTGAAAAAATGATTAACAACAAACTAATACAATTTTACGAAGACTCGAATCTGCTTCACAATCGTCAACATGGATTTATAAGATCAAGTTCTACCATCTCTGCATTAAATGAAATTGTTAAAATAGCTCTAGAACATAAAATCAAAGAATATACAGCTATAATCGCAGTTGATATAAGTGGAGCGTTCGACAATGCATTGTGGCCGATGGTGCTAAAAAGACTAGACGAAGACAACGTTCAAGCCTCAATAATAAAACTACTACAGTCTTTCTCTAATAATAGAAGAGTTAGATTTAGATATTCATCAAATGAAACCCTTAAAAAATTAAACAAAGGATGCCTCCACAGGGTGGGCCTATATCCCCTACAATATGAAATATTATTCTAAACGATTTATTGTATAACTATTCAGAATCAAACAGAGATATCATTGCTTATGCGAATGATATAACTGTGATATGTTGGGGAAACAACTTGACAGAACTTGGGAATATAAACAGGAAAGGTCATGGAGAGAATATCAGACTGGTGTGGGAACAATAAGTTGACCGTATCTGAAGAAAAAACGAAAATCTTATACTTGTTCAATAACAAAATAGCTGCAAAAATTCCGAACACTATCACTGCCAATCGGGTGGAAAAACTGAATATTATGGGATTAACTTTTAAAAATCACAGAGATAAAAATAAATTGGATTTTGTGCCCCATATTCATGAGAATATTACTAAGACAGATAGAGCTAGTGGATACCTAATTGGACTAACGGTGAAAGCATGGGGACTGGATAGTAAAAGAAGAATAGTATTCTATAAGACATTGTTTCGAAGCACACTAACATATGGTTCCACGATCTGGTACAACTTTATACCAAAAAAGTCAAAGATAAATTAAACTCTCTGCAGTACAAAATTTTGAAGCACAGTACACAGGTTTATAATTCAACATCGTCAAACTGTACTCATTTTGTTGCTAGAACACCGAAGCTCACGTATTTTATTGAAACAAATATACTAAAAATAAATATTGGATATAAAAATTCAGTTCCAACTAAAAGAAAAATTATATATAATATCATAAACCAGAAATTTGAGGAATACTATGGAGATGCTAATGATAATTTCAAGGGATTCTTAGGAACTTCAAGAATTCCTAACTATGTTCACATATATGTTCTACACATATTTGTTTAAAATTGGCAAAATTGGTTCACTTGCGTGCAATTGTGGAAATGAAAATCAAAACCCTGAACACCTTCTAATAAACTGTCCGTTAATTTCTGATCTAAGGGAAGAAAACCAACTTTACCTGACAAATACAAAACAAGTTGTTCACACACAATAAAGACCAATACATCAGGTTTAATAGATTCTGCAGGCTGTGTATTTCAAGGCGAAAGTATTGAGTGTTGGCCATTGACTCGCTCTGATGTAATTATTGGATGTGATTAATTTAATTAGTCTACACGTTGTTCTAACTGTTGTGAATGGCAATTTTGTGTACATATTTCATACGGTGTACATATTTCGAGCTACTATTTCTAATCACTATATGCAAATATTTGACATCGAATGTGTAATTTGCGTGCTTTCGAATGTTTAATTATTTGAATTTCACGATGAATTGATTTGTATATAATTTCAGATATACACGCAATTATCCTAATTGTGGATATGGCGTTTCTTTGCAACTGTTATATAAATAAAAATAAATGTTTGAGCATTTAAAATGCTTTTTGGGTAATTCAATGGCGCTGATTCTGAATCTGCTCTTAGTTTTTCTGTATGCCATCAAAATGTATAGATAATGACTATAAAGTGTATTTCACCAAAATAATATTTTCATGAAGAAAACTGCCAAGTCTTCATGATTGCTTCATAGTTTTTACAATCATCACATCTCAAAATTCTTCTAAAACATACGCCATTAACATCTTATAAAAATAAATTTTTAACAATTAGAATAAATAAACCATTTGCAAACATTATACCATCACTTCTAATTTGAAATTGTCAAAAATTAAATAAGTATTTTAAATTTTTAGTGAAAATATATTTGATTCACACAGTTTAAATTCAATAAAATTATTATTTCAAGCATCATTCATTTAAAAGCTATGCCATCACCTTTATGAAAATAAATTTTAACACATTAATAAATTCACTTTCAGATAAGGTTTTCTAAAGAATAACCTGCAAAAACGACCCAAATATTTTCTGTTATATATGTGGCGAGAATATACTGTAAAGGCGCAAATAAATGCTATAACAGACTTTGTAAAACGGGCGTATTTCGCATATTTTGATATAAAATTAGGAGACCACGACAAGACATGGGCTCCACATAAGATATGAAAACCATGTGTCGAATCACTGCGCCTGTGGACAAAGGGTGAAAGGCAACTGACATTTGGGATCCCTATGGTTTGGCGAGAGCTAAAAAAATCATGACCATGATTGTTACTTTTGGGTAGAAGACCTGAAACACTTTAACAGGAATGGTAAGAAAAAGCTTATATACAAAGACCTATATTCAGTTAGACTTCCAATAACACACAGCCCAAATAGTTTCCTCCCAGTTTTTTCATCAAGTGCTAATAATCATCTTTATGATGGATCAGAAGACACCACACAAAAAGATATCGAACTGGATGATTCTGATAGTGAGAACTATGGAGAACAAGAATGTCCAAAACGTTTTTCACAACCAAAAATGAATGACTTGACATGTGACCTGAGACTTTCAAAGCAAGATGCGTAACTGCTTGCATCAAGATTAAAAGAAATGAGCCAACTCGAAAACGATGTCAACGTAGCATTTTAATAGACAAGAGAAAGTTCGTTCCTTCATTTATATCAGCAAAATGCAAATCTGGTTTACTGCACTAATGTAAAAAGCTTATTACACCATTAAAAACTAGACGAATACCGTCCTGAAGATTGGCGTCTATTTATCGATGGTTCCGTGCGTAGCCTCAAATGTGTTTTACTACATAGAGAAAATAAATATGCATCTATTCCAATAGCGTATACAACAAAAATGAGGGAGAATGTTGAAAATATAAAAACCATCTGAATAAAATCAAATACAATGAGCATAACTGGTTTATTTGCATTGATTTAAAAATGGTTAACTTTTACTGGGATTTCAAAGCGGTAACACTAAGTATCCTTGTTTTATTATGTATGTGGGATAGCAGGGCACGGTTTATACACTGGAAAACAAAAAATGGTCTTTTCTAGATAAATTTAAAGTAGGAAAAGTTAATGTGATAGGCCAACCTTTGGTCTCTCGGGAAAAATTCATTCTACCACTATTACATATAAGGCTAGGTTTATGTAAGCAGTTTAAAAAGGCTCTAGATAAAGATGAAGAATGCTTCAAATATATATGTTGTTTTCTTCCCGATAATAGCCTACAAAAAATAAAAACAGGAGTTTTTGACTGACCTCAAATCAAGAGGCTCCTGAATGACAAAAATATCTAATAACCAGAATGGAATTGAAGAAGCAGCATGATCAGGCTTTAAGGCTGTAGTACATGGATTTTTTTAGGTAATAGAAGAGACGATAATTACAAAGAGCTTGTCCAAAATATGCTTGAAGGTTATGAAGCTTTGGGTGTAAATATGAGTATTAAGTTTCACTACTTGCATAGTCACCTGGACAAATTCCCTGCTAATCTCGGTGAATAAAGTGATGAACAAGTAGAGCCATTCCATCAAGACTTGAAAATGATGGAAGAGAGATATCAAGGTGTCTGGAACTGCCACATGATGGCAGATTACTGCTGGAATCTGTGCCGCGATCTGTCGGAATACATTATAAGAGAAAATCAAAAGGTTGAAATTCATGAAGGATTGGCTGTAGCATTTTACATTTTTTTTATAGATTCTGTTTTCTTATACTACAGTAAATAAAGTACCTTTTGATATGATGTTCTCAGTTTTATTTGCTTTCAATGTGTTTTTCGTATCGCTTTTATGGACTGATGTACCACATTGTGGCCTAAATATGTATATGTTATATCTCTAAATATTGATGAGGTACAAAAAAACTAACATTATATTCGTGATAAGCACCTCAAATTAAGTCAGAAACTGATGCATTTCAAAAACATATTTTTCACTGGAAACCAGTGTTATTCTATCAATTAAGTAGTGTGCTGCAATACTTTTTAATTCGTTCAAACCATATTTCACTTCATATAATTGAATCCCTAATAAAATATATCTCATTCTTTGTTTTACTTTTAAAATTTAACATTTTCAAATAAGAAATTATTTATACTTTTTATTTTTCAAAAAACACTACATATGCAAATCAGTGGGTCAGGAACACAAAACATTTTTATTATAGGACTTTTTTTTCAATGTTTTATTTTTATATAAATAATTGAATTATTTATATAAAAGCATTGCTTCTTACATCCAAAATTATATATATATATATATATATGTTGTAATATATTCCAATATATCTATATCTCCATGTGATGTATAGTTATAATGTAATTGCCAAAGTGACAAATTTGGAGTGAGTGACAGTCGACGCCAGTAGGAGGAAAGAGGTCCGAAAAACAAGTCGGGTTCCTAGGTGTGCCCTTTCTTACTCAAACAGATTAGTCGGCTTAGAGACACGAGGATTGACAGATCTCTCCCTGACCGGCGCCGGCTACACTTGCTCTCTCGCCATCTCTGTGATGACATCTAACATGCCTCGTCCTTTTGTGTAATCCCAATCACGCTTGAACCCACTCTAATCATTGTGGCCACCACGACTGCAACCAACATGCCACATTGCATTTATCCAAGAGCAACAACAAACTACATTACTACATATATATGTTTTATAAAAATATTATTTTATTTAAATTATATTTCATAGATACTAATACTCTGTTAAATCGACCGCCAGAGGTCACGCTACCCTATAAAAACTCAATGTTGTTGTTTCTCAATAGCCGGCTCAGAATTTTGTTGAAATATGTTTTTGTTTTTCCTTGTTCTACTTGCCTTAAGCCAGGCAGTACTTTAATCAAATAATGTTTTTATATATTCTATAAGTTCAATTAAATCAATATCTTATCAAAATTATTTTATTATTATTAATTCAAGATTATTACCACGACTGCATTACCATAGCTTAATCCTCAAGATAATCAAAAAACAACAGAATTTTTTTTAATAATATATATATATATATAGATGGAAAATTTGCCGGGAGGAAATTGATCCATAGAAGCATAGGGCGCCTCTCCCGTCAAAATAAACGTCAAAACCTGACGCCATCTATTGACCGTCGCCGCAACTAGCGGCCTCGGGTCGGTGACAAAGCCACAATACTAGCTTTGGCAAACTGAGAAGCGTCCACCTATGTGGCTTTGTCACCGACCCGAAGCCGCTAGTTGCGGCGACGGTCAATAGATGGCGTCAGTTTTTAACGTTTATTTTGACGGGAGAGGCGCCCTATGCTTCTATGGATCAATTTCGTCCCGGCAAATTTTCCATATATTTTCTAGCCATAGATTTGGCCCAGCTACCTTGCCAGCAAAACACCTCTTTGGTAGATTGTGAATATTCCATTAGATCCCGTGTGGATTTCATGGAATAAAGTCCGCCTTAGACTGACGAGGACCATTAGCCCGAAACCATGATCTCTAGGTGGACGCTTCTCAGTTTGCCAAATCTGGTGTTGTGGCTTTGTCACCGAATCGAGGCCGCTAGTTGCGGCGACGGTCAATAGATGACGTCAGATTTTGACGTTTATTTTGACGGGAGAGGCGCCCGATGCTTATATATATATATATATATATAGCATAATTAAAAATAATTTATATGAAAAGTAGTTGTAAATTAAAGATGATTAAAGCAAATTATTAAAAATTATTATTAGGGTAACAAAAAAGTTTTTATTCTTTAAAGAATAAAACCTTTTTTGTTACCCTAATAATAATATTTGATAATTTGCTTTAATCATCTTTAATTTACAACTACTTTTCATATAAATTATTTTTAATTCTACTTATCCGTTCAGTAATAGCTTGCTATATTGACATTATACTCTCAATTCGACTTTATACTCTTAAATCAACATCGAAATTTTTGATAACTTTCCTTGAAAAAATATTATAAAACCTTTTATATATATATATATGTGTTATATTAGGATATTATTTAAAATGTTATATTAAAATATTTTATTTAAAAAATATATATAATTTCATAGATATAAATACTCTGTATAAATCGACCGCCAGAGGTCACGCTTTCTCTATAAATACTCATTGTTGTTGTTCCCCGTTGGTCGGCCCAAAACATTTGTACATTATGTAAATACGCTTCTCATTTTTTTTTATTCTTACGCCTTAAGCCAGGCAGTAATTTTACCAAGTTATGTTCATCCTATAGCTCAATTAAAAAAACAATATCTGATCAAAACCATTTTTGTTATTATACTTTCACAAGATTTTTAGCCATGACTGCATCACCATAGCATAATCATCAAAATTATCCAAAACATCAGAAATCTCATCTTTTTTATTTTAAATATAATATTAGTCGACAGGATATCTGAAACTTGTGTGAACAATATCCCAAAAGCAAAATTTTTCAAACTCAGGTATGCAAATATTCCAATCAAAAATAGCTTTCTCAATCAAAAATAGCTTTCCCAATCAAAAATAGTTCATTTCAATCAAAAATAGCTCATATCAACCAAAAATAACCTACTTTAAAAAGACATAGCCCAATTCAAACAAACATAGCTCTCCACAACCAAACATAGCTCATTTTTAATTATGCAAATCAAACATAACCTACCCCAATCAAAAATAGCCTTCTCCAACTAAAAATAGTCACCTACAAACAACCATAGCAACCAAGCATAACCTACCACAATCAATCATACTCCATACAATCAAAATATTCATCTACAATCAACAATAGCCATCCCCAATCAAAAATAGCCAAATTCAAGTCAACATGCCCATCTCCAATCAAACATAGCTCAATTCAAGCAAACATAACTTTTTCAATCAAAAATAAGCTACTTCAACAAGACATAGCCCAATTCAATCTCCAATCAAACATAGCCTTCTCCAAGCAAACATAGCCTTCTCCAAGCAAACATAGCCTTCTCCAAACAAACATAGCCATCTCCAAACAAACATAGCCATCTCCAAGCAAACATCTCCAGATAACTCCGGGTGTCTCCAACTTTCACATCACCCGCTCTCACGCAACAAGCAGTTTTCAAGCATTCTCCCATCCATCGCCAGCCATCTCCGGTAATCAACTCCAGCCAGAATCATCCCTTCCAAGGTACCTTGTATCTACCTTTTACATAACTTACATCATTTAATTTTTTTAAATTCTCGCCATGATTTGCAATAGTTTTAAATAATCTGTTATAGTTATATTCCTTTTTATGCAATTCAATCTCAAATATCAATTTTGCCATAGCTGTTTTTGCCCTTTTAAATAGTAACACACTCTTCAATTCTTTTAAACCCTATTTTCCTTTGTATAGTTAGCTCCTAAAAGCCATAATATACTTAATAACAATTTTTATCTTTATATTTAAGCTTGTATAAATAATTTATCCCAATTTCAGCAAAATTTACTTTTATATCATGTCATAATTTTACATTGTAAACTAAAATATATGTAAATTGCTAATATATCTCACATTACATATTTAACTTTTAAAACATTTTCAAATAATTTAAACCATTTACACCAATTTTTTAACACAACACCATATGCAAAGCAGTCGGCCAAGAGGACAACTACAAAATATTATAAATTTTCACATATTCAATATCTTAATTACGAATTAACTATCTCCACATTATTTTAAACATTTCTACTATATGTTTCCTTGTTTAATCTCATTTCTGAATATGTTTTTATTTACAAAATTTGCATTTTTACTCCCTTTTAAATTTCTTTTTAAATGCCATAATTTTTTAATGTTTCTCATTTCGCCTAACTAATATGTAAATTTAGCGATACCAACATATGTAAATTTTAACTTTTGTTTTTGTTCACCTTGATTCTTTTTTTCAATACCCATTCTTTATTCCTACCATTACTTTTAAAAAATTTTACATGTCCATTCCTTGTTTTCACATTTGCCTTTTGTACATAAACTTTGTCCCCACTTCTTGCTTTTCACAAATGCCCTTCATTCTTATTATCATGTGTCAATTTTATTATTTATCTTCCCTCATCTATTGGTTCACCATAAGCAAATACGATGATGGAACACCAATTTATTTTTTTCTCTTTGCCACATTTTCACTCTTTACCACAATTTTCACTCTTTACCCCAATTTTCATTCTTTACCACAATTTTCACTCTTCACCACAATTTTCAATCAACCACATTTTCACTCTTCACCACATTTTTGTTATCATTATTCACATTATCATTTTTGTAATTTCCTGTCTCTATTGGTTAACATCAAACAAATATGATTATGGAATATCACATTTTTATTTTTCACTTTCTCCCAAACATTTTATCATCATTCATACTTTATATGATGTTATTTTCTTTCTAATCATTTTACCATTTTTTTAAACTATATTTTTATCACTTTTCTCTGTACCCATATTATTATTTTCACAGGGGGGAAATGTTATATTAGGATATTATTTAAAATGTTATATTAAAATATTTTATTTAAAATTATAATTTCATAGATATAAATACTCTGCATAAATCGACCGCCAGAGGTCACGCTTTCTCTATAAATACTCATTGTTGTTGTTCCCCGTTGGTCGGCCCAAAACATTTGTACATTATGTAAATACGCTTTTCATTTTTTTTTTATTCTTACGCCTTAAGCCAGTCAGTAATTTTACCATGTTTATCCTATAGCTCAATTAAAAAAACAATATCTGATCAAAACCATTTTTGTTATTATACTTTCACAAGATTTTTAGCCATGACTGCATCACCATAGCATAATCATCAATATTATCCAAAACATCAGAAATCTTATCTTTTTTTTAAATAAATATAATATATATATATATATATATATATATATAGATGGAAAATTTGCCGTGAGGAAATTAATCCATGGAAGCTATGGTCGCTTCTCCCGTCAAAATAAACGTCAGAATCTGACGCCATCTATTGACCGTCGCCGTAACTAGCGGCCTCGGGTCGGTGACAAAGCCACAACACCAGCTTTGGCAAACTGATAAGCGTCCACCTAGAGACCATGGCTTCGGGCTAATGGCGCTCGTCAGTCTAGGGCGGACTTTATTCCATGAGATCCACTTATCACTTATTTGGCTGTTTTTTTTTTTTGTAACATCGACCCACAACATGGTAGAAGAGCGTGGTTCGCTGCATAAAAAGAACGAAAGGTAAGTGAAACAAAGATGGCGTCGTCTTCCCAAGCGCTTGCGCTGAACATCGAGAAGCTCACCGGCAGTAATTATCGATCATGGAAGTTTAACATGAAGATGGTTCTGATCGAAAGAGGATTATAGGAATGTGTAATTAACGAAGAAACGATCGACGCTAATGAGGATCAAAGAAAATATGAGAAGACAAAAATTAAACTAGAAAAGGCACTAGCAACGATTGCTCTATCAATTTCTACAGAGCAACAAATGTACCTTATCGACTGTAAGAATGTAAGTGAAGCCTGGACGACCCTGGAACTAATATTTCAACTGAAATCAAGAGGGCGCGAATTCTTCAACTCAAGAAACAATTCGTGAACATCAAGTTCATCGAAGAATAAATTATGATAAATTACCTATCAAGATTGAAGACCTGCAGTGATCATCTCAGAGAAGCGGGATGTGAAGTAAAGGATGAAGATCTGGCATACTCTATGCTAGCTGGACTACCAGGCTCCTATGATGAGATTATAATGAACTTTGGAAACATAACGGATGATGAGTTCATGTCATCGAAGTTAAAGCAGGTTCTGCTAATGGAACACGAGAGGAGAACAACCAGAAAAGAGGATTCATCCAAGGAGGTGCTACAGGTGAACAAATATCAAAATAACAGCAGCACCGACAGTCGAAGAAAATGCTACCGATGCGGGAAGATCGGCCACATCGCCACCAACTGCCGAGGAATGAAGCAAACAACTACTGGGAACCGCGATAATCAGCATTATCAGAGGAAGGTAAACAGATCAGATAACCTCCTGGCTGTACTCAACCTAACGAGCGACGAGGAATCGTGGCTACTGGACAGCGGAGCAACCAACCATGTGTGCAGAAACAAAGACTGGTTCGTTAACCTTCGGGTGGTGTCATCTGATCCTTTCATGACTGCGAGTGGGACAACTGAGGCCAAAGGATATGGACACATATTTCTCCAGACGTCTATCCATAATGAAAGCATCGAAATCAAGCTAAACAATGCGTTATACGTCCCAAATGTGCGAAGGAATCTGCTGTCAGTCTCCAAGATAGAAGAAAACGGCAACCGTGTGACCTTCCGTAATATGGTAGCTCGCATTTTCAACCCAGAAAACAGGATTATAGCGGAAGCGACAAATGTAAATGGCCTCTACATTGTGGAAGGTAAGACCTTAACCTCCAGTAAAACAGTATTTAATAGTGAAAGGGACCATCTTCAGAACAATTCCTTGAGAACGTGGCATCAAAGGTTGTGCCATATTGACAGTAACGCCATTGAAAAGATGGCGCGGCAGGAGCTGGTAATAGGCTTAGGAATTTCCTCTAGAGACAAAGGCCTATGCGACGATTGTTGTATCGCCAAATTCACTAAAGCGTCATATAGAAACCTAGGCAATATTTGATCAAAACGGACCTTGGAGCTCATCCACACAGATATTTGCGGTCCAATGCCGGTAAAATCAACCGGAGGTAATGGATACTTTTTATCTTTTGTTGATGATTTCTCAAGAAGGATTACTGTGTATTTTCTGAAAAACAAAAATGAAGTATTAAAACACTTCGATATCTATAGAGCCACTGTAGAGAGACAAACTGGTAATAAAATTAAAGCTTTACGATCGAATAATGGACTTGAGTTTTGCAATAGAGAATTCCAAAAGAAATTACAAAAACTAGGGATAAAGCATGAACCCACGAACGTGTATTCTCCGCAAATGAACGGTGTGGCAGAACGTGAAAATCGAACACTTTTAGATATGGCCCGCGCTTGTTTACATAGCGCTAATCTCCCCCAAAAATTTTGGGCAGAGGCGGTAAACACAGCTGCTTACATTAAAAACAAATGTTATAATAGTGCTCTAATAGACAAAGTACCTGATGGACTTTGGTTAGAAAGAAATCCTAGTGTAAGACACTTAAAAGCATTTGGATGTTTGGCATATAGCCATATACCAAGAGAAGGAAGGCGAAAATTAGACCATCGAGCATGTAGATGTATTCTGGTAGGATACTCCACTCAAACACGTGGATATCGTTTCTGGTGCCCAGAATCACAAAAGGTGATTGAAACAAAACATGTTAGATTCGATGAGTCTAAAATTGGACTAAAGCGGACCAAAATAGTCGTAAAGACAGAACCGGAAAGGTACAACCACGTTTGGCTAGAACCTGAGACTAATTATGATAACGACCTAGAGAATGAATTACCGAGTAATTTATATTCAGTGGGGGTAGAGGACGCTCTGCCACAACCCTCCACCTCCAAAAACATTGTTCGAAATCCATATGGGAGGAAAGGTAAACCAAGAGTAGAGTTAAATCTTCTAGATGTCACTGAGCCGCAAAGTTTTGAAGAGGCAGTCCGATCTCCCGAAGCGGTGTATTGGAGAAAAGCAATGGACGATGAGCTTAGAGTGCTTCAGGAACGAGGCACTTGGGAGGTATCAACATTACCGCCGGGAAAGAAACCGATTAGCAGCAGATGGGTGTATAAGGTGAAGACAAATGAAAGCGGAAATGTAGAGCGTTTCAAAGCACGTTTAGTAGTTAGAGATTTCTCACAGAAACAAGGAATCGATTTTCAGGAAACTCATGCACCAGTTATTAACTTAGCTGTAATCAGAGTTTTGATAATGTTAAGTTTGAACATGAAATGGTACAATAGACAACTCGACGTAGATAACGCATATCTATATGGCGACTCAGAAAGAAAAAATGGCGGAGAGATCAAGATTGTCTACATCCCTACAAAGGAAAACCTGGCCGACGTCTTCACCAAGACCCTGAGCGAAGTGGCTCACAAGAACGCCTGTGACTTGATGAACTGTTCTCCTGTGCAGCGCTTCAGTGGGGGAATGATGAGAGAAGCGTGGACACGGGCGCCGCTTGGAGGCGCTGCATGAAGATAACTGACCAATGGGAACAGCCCACCTCAACCGTCAGTCTTCTTCCTTGTATATACCTAAAGACTGCCTTTGTTCTACTGCTGTGTGCGATTGTTATTCTTTTGTAAACATATGTGTCCTTATATCTAATAATAATCATATATTTATAAAATCACTTATTTGGCTGTTCTTTTTGTAACATCGACCCACAACAATAATCGTATAACTTTCTTTCGCGCGTAAAACCAATAAAATAAAAGGAATTTTGCAATTACCTTTTCATTCAGTCTATTAATAATTTTTGTTAACAGTTCTTCACACTATAAATAATTTCATTATGATGCATTAAGGCGCCATCTGTTATGAAAATTCGAAACTATTATATAGTATGATTATTTTAATTTTAAATTTAAACAATAAATTTAAGCGATTTCTACTTCCCTTACTGCAATGAAAAAATTAATGGGAGGTTTCACCACTGATCAGCCAGGCCCTTACTTTATTTTTCCTACCAGTAAACGCAGTAGAAATTGTTTAATTTTAAAATAATCATACGCGTCTATAATAGTTTCGAAATTTAATAAATAATTTTTTAACAATTTATCATTTGATCATTTCTTTTCTACTGTTTACAATGGTCAAACCAGTATGATGAAGAATAAATATCACATGTCATTTTACTTCACTTCATATATTAATTTTTGTTATCATTATAATTGTTACAATTTTTTATCATTTCATTTTTGATATTTCATATAAATTGGTTATTATCCTAAATGAATATGATAATGGAATATCACCTCATTTTATTTTTCTTTATATCAATCTCTTCGCCATTTCTTTGCTATATTTTCATCACATTTCTTTGGTTAAGCCCAGGTTATATTTTTCACAGGGGGGAAATGTCATATCAGATTTTTTTTTTAATTTGAAATATATTTACTATAACAAACTCTGTGAATTCGACCGCCAGATGTCGCGGTTTTATCTGTATACATTTATTGTTGTTATTTTCCATTGGCAGGCATAACACCTTTTAAAATATGTAAATACGTTAATATATTTTTTTTGTTTTCCTACTTCTTTAAGAGTCTCAAGTCTGGTATTTTTTACTAATATTACTTTATCATCATAATTATATAAAATGTTATGTTTTAAAATTGTTTCCTTATATTTTTCAAGATATCACGACTGCATACCATTGGTAAAATACTCATGTATTTAAAACCAGAAAATAATTCCTATCTCCCAGAATTTTATTATAACAAAAATATATATGATAAAATTAATATAAAAGGGGTTAAAATTAAATAGATATAATAATGTATAACGTTCAACATCATAAATATAAAATAAAATATTTAGACGATAGAACTTGTTTCAACGGGATGGCGCCGACATAAATATCAACAATACCTATTAATGACATTGATTGGCTCTGCGGCCTTACTTTAAGCCAAAGAAAGATGACTTGGGCAGAAGGAGTAATAATTAGCGATAACTGACCCGATACGTCACTTCTACGGAGTCGAGCCATTACCTAAATCTCGCTCCATTTACGGCATCTACAGCCTTTCTGAAGCAAGAAAATGTTTATTCTTCGCGTGAGAAAGCTTGTGAAAATTAGAACTTACTCTCTACCATTGTTTGTTTATTTTCTTATGTTTATTTTTTTTTGAATAAGTTTAATCTGGTTAGAACGATGTTGTAAATAAGATAATTTTTGTAGCCTTAAATACGAGGTAATCAACTTGTTTCTCTCTATATCTAAAAATGCTTAAAGTTAAATAAATTAATTTGAATAAATCTGTGAGTTGTCTTCAAAAACGGTCCGACACTTTCTCTTCTCCTCTTTCTTTTTACCTAGACCCTTAGTACAGCCGTTTAACTAGTAACGCATTTACTGTAGTCATTCATTATAGTTACGGAAGAAGAGAGCCCACTTTACAATCGTTCACTGTAGATAGATAGTTATTAGCATTCACTGGTTGACGCTTTATATTCCCTCCTCCTCCATTTTCTGGATTTGTGATGTCAAACTGCCGACAAATCTTCAAGAAAGATCAAGACAACTCTATAGAAAAATAATTTAGAAGTGTTTTCAATATTAAAAATGAAAATGTATTTAATTCAAGCGAAAATAATTTTTCTTGCTTGGCTAGAACTCGACCCACTAACAACTTTTAAAGGTAATAGTTGATGCGATCCCGACAAATATCTTGATTTGTATCAAGTGTGTATCGTCCCAATATCTCTATCATTTTAAGTAGGGCTTCACTTTACACGCTCTGGAATAATTACATTTTCAAAACTATAAGGAGACATTTTTTTACCATCGCCAATATATACAATCAGTGTTTAGATGAGTCATATATTTAAATGATATTATCTTTGTTAAAATGCGCGTGGCTGAATCTCCGGGAAATTTTAAGACCTGAATATATATAGTCTCATATATTTGGATTGATAAGCACAGAGAACCCAGAATGCCAGGTAAATGTGGCAGAAAACATTATTACCAGTTAACGCAGTTATATAGAGTCATCCTCATCAGTCTGAAAATGATTATAGGATTGTCAAATTGCAATGTACCGTGTCACGTCAGTCGTTTTGACCCTGCCATTCTATGGTCTTCGGGGCAGTAGAAATTGGTGCGAACACACGAGGCTGAGGACGTACTAAAGAGACGACAAGTAGAGAGGATTGCAGGATCACGTGCCAAGTCCGATATCTTGGTATAGGACTATATGCCTATCAGTTCTGTATAGCTATAAATAGTGCTTTGAATTGGGAAATGATAATCACCGCAAATTCACATAACTTGAAATCGGCACAATTCTATCTTAGATGTCGAAACCCACATTTTAAAAAGTGCAGGTAAAATTATATGGAATTATATCACCAACGATAGCGAGACCTCTCTTGTTGTCAAACGTAAAATATTAAAAGGCCAGAAAAATGTACTTAAATTTCTAAAACCCGTCCTGTCTGAAATTCCTAGGATGATCTTGGAATAACTCGCATATCATGCTTCGGAACCCATCGTTGAAATATAAACGTGTTCTCGTATTTCACAGTACAACATCAGACCTCTCTGTTTCGCTGCTTGACGAGGTTACGGCATGCATCGCAGAAAGGTGCGGTCCCACACACTATTGATTTGACAAATATTCTGTACATATCGTAGCATTAAATTCAATCTTCATTTTCTTCCTCGTTTCAAATATTCGAATAAATACATCAAATTTCTTTCCAAACCATATTTTCTTTGGTAGTCAAATTTCATAGTGGGTGTAGATGATGTACATTTTAAGTGTAATTCTATTTATATAATAACAACTTGTGTAATAATGAACAATTTATGCCGCTATATTTTATTTTATTTTTGAAATAAACTAAATTTTAATTGATTTTATGTGTGTAGAAATATAATAATGTGTATGATTGGAGAGATAATGTATTTCAAATATTCGCGTTAAATATTTCAAAATTTATTTGTAAATACCTTCATATATAAATGTTAATGTTATTTTTGTCTAAATATAAGGAATTATACCGGGGTATTCTAAGGAACTTCATTGGTTATTTTTGTATTGTGTTTAGCCGAACTCAAAGGTATAGCCGTTTCCGGATATGAATTGACAAAAAGGTACATATGATCTTGATTATCTATATATTGCGCATGTGTTCTTTCAGGCTAATTTATATGATTCTGTTGATTTCAGCTAGCAGCTCCATTGAATTGAAAACAAAGACCACAGTTGAAATAGATTGTAAATCTTATGCAGACTTCACACAATACATGAACAAAAATACGATAGAGAAAAACTATTTAGTGATATGAGATATATAATAATGTATTTTTTTATAAAGATAGATTTATCGTTAGAAAATATTATCTATATGTATAGATATAAACTAAATTGAAAAAGAGCTTCCTTACAATGTGTCATACAACTTCAACAATTGCAAATAGTTTTAGACCAACCCCCTTCTATACTATCAGGCGATATTCGGATTCACTCTTCATGGTAACAACCTATATAATTTTGTGGCGCACAGAAACATTAAAATCTGAAAATATATATTGAAAATGACTAAACAATTTTATTTGGGATTAAATAATTCTTCTAAACCCCGTTTAAATTTTGAAAAATATATAGCTCAATATTTACTGGGTTGTGGAATTTGTCGAAAATGAAATAATTTCACGATAACTAATGTGTGATTTAGTTATTTGAACTCGATTTAAGCGTTAATCGATACAAGGCCCTGTCAAACATATCGAAAAATCAATGAGGGGAGGAAAATAAAATTATTGGAGGCCGGGGAATATCGGCGAGCTGTGACTGGGGCACTAATGATGTGCCTGCCTCTGAATTCTACTGCTGCGGGTCAAATTTGGTTTGCTACAAATTCTTCAATATGGGGAGATTCAAGGGATATTGATTTATATGCCATAACAACGTTTCCAAAGATAGGCATTCGAATATGAAGATATAAATAGAGAATAATATTGAATATATATATGCCAGAAACACCTTATACATATAGGCAGTCGCGTAGGAAGAGATATATAAATAGAAAGGTATATTGATTACAATGGCCTACACTGAAAAATATATTTTTGATAAAGCATCAGTTTCTGACTTAATCTGAGGTGCTGATCACGAATATATTGTTAGGTTTTATGTATCTCATCAATTTTTAGAGATATAATTTATACATATTTAGGCCACAATGTGGTACATCAGTCCATATAAGCGGAACGAAAAACACATTGAACGCAAATAAACACTGAGAACGTAATACCAAAAGGTACTTTATTTACTGTAGTATAAGAAAACCAAATCTATACAGAAAATATAAAATGCTACAATCATTAATGAATTTCAACCTTTTTGATTTTCTCTTATAAGTGTATTCCGGCAGGTCGCGGGACATATTCCAGCAGTAAACTGCCATCATGTGGCAGTCCCAGACACCTTGATATCTCTTTTCCATCACTTTCAAATCTTTATGGAATCGCTCGCCTTGTTCATCACTATATGCACCGAGATTATTAGGGAATTTGTCCATGTGACTATGCAAGTAGTGAACCTTAATACTCATATTTACACCCAAAGCTTCATAGCTTTTAAGCATATTCTGGACAATCTCTTTGTAATTATCGTCTCTTCTATTACCTAAATATCCATGTACTACAGCCTTAAAGCCTGACCATGCTGCCTCTTCAATTCCATTCATGATTATTAGAATTTTTTCCCAATAAGGAGCCTCTTGATTTGATGTCCGTCAAAAATTCCTGTTTTTATCTTTTCTTGGCTAATATTCGGAAAAACGACATATTTATTTGGAGCATTCTCCATCTTTATCTAGAGCCTTTACAAACTGCTTACATAAACCTAGCTTTATATGTAATGGTGGTAGAATGATTCTTTTCCCGAGACACCATAGGTTTGCGTATCAAATTAGCTTTTCCTACTGTAAGTTCATCTCGAAAAGGCCATTTGTTTGTTTTCCAATGTATTTGCCGTGCCTTGCTATCCCACATGCATAAAAAACAAGAATAATTGGTGTATCCGCTTTGAAATCCCAGTAAAATGTTAACCATTTTTAAATCAACGCAAATAAACCAACTATGCTCATTGATAACACAAAGCAATAACGCGCCATCTATACATATAAAATGAAAGGATTTAAAAGCACGAATGTTTCTTTTTTACATAAAACAAACTTCTACTGCCCTTACTGCAGTAGAAGTTTGTATTATGTATAAAAGAAACATTCGTGATTTTAAATCCTTTCATTTTATATGTATAGATGGCGCGTTATTGCTTTGTGTTAATTTATGCCTAACTGGCCTTGTCTTTATTAATTGCGGAAGAGCATTACCCTATGCAAATATTTGAATGTAATTCTACTGTCCTATAAGCTTATGTCCATAGTTCTCTTGAAAACCATTTCTAAGATTCCATCCTTCAGTGCTGCGTATATAAGCAGAATCGTCCAATACAGTATTAGAGCTCTGAAAAGCGGTCTGGTGGATGAAATTGGCGAAACCGCTGGGAGGGTTCACCACTGATGAGCCAAGCCCTCCAAATATAATTTTTAATCGCAGTAAGGGCAATAGAAGTTTGTATTATGTATAAAAGAAACATTCTTGCTTTTAAATCCTTTCATTTTATATGCTCTCTCTCTCTCTCATTGTATTATTCAAGATTATTAATCTTATTCAAGATGGGTTTTATATTTTCAACATTCTCCTTCATTTTTGTTGTATACGCTATTGGAATATTTATTTCCATTATGAGGTAAAACACATTTGAATCTACGCAAGAAACCATCGATAAATAGACGCCAATATTCAGGATGGTATTCGTCTAGTTTTAAAAGGTGTAGTAAGCCTTTTAAATTAGTGCAGCAAACCAGATTTGCATCCTGATGATAGAAAGGAAGGAACGAATTTTCTCTTGTCCGATAAAATGTTACGTTGACATCGTCTTCGAGTTGGCTCATTTCTTTTAATATTGATGCAAGCAGTTCCGGATCTTGCTTTGAAAGTCTCAGGTCACGTGTCGAATCATTCAGTTTTGGTTGTGAAAAACGTTTTGGACATTCTTGTTTTCCATAGTTCTCACAATCAGAATCATCCAGTTCGAAATAAAGAGCGTTATTAGCACTTCATTCAATAATCATTGCTTAGTCCACCTAGGTAAGAAGACATTTTCAAAATATTTCAATCATATGTGATATATTTTTAAATAATAAATATGTATTTATCTCTCTCTCTCTTAACTATAATTTAAAATACCAACTCTCCGAATTTTTTTCAAAATATTCAATAATATGCACAGTCAGCAACGTTCCAGGATCTGAATATACAGGGTGCGGCAGCTATTTGAGAACACACAATATAGGTGCCACATGTTTGTTATAGTGACATTTTTTTTCTGTTGCAGATAGACATGGCAGAAGCAACTATTACGCTAAAAATTAAGATACATGCAGTTATTGTCTCCTTAACTGCAGGACACGCCGATTCAGAAACTGCTGAATTCTTTAAAGTTACATGATCATTCGATTTCAAAGTTCGGAGAGAATTGGGAGGTGCGAAGGGTGATGTGGCGGAAATTTTCTAAAGGAAACAACATTGACGACCTTCTGACAGTATCAGGACGCCAGATGTTATAAGCTGTGTCCAAGCTGCCATCAGGTAAGGACCATGGGAAGTTGATGATTTTGTCTCAAATTGCTGCCGCACCCTGTAATTCTCCAAGATCACGTGTAATTTTGAAATTGTGGTTGCCGATGGAGTATTTTAAAGTCGTAATGTGACATATAAAATATTCATTCTGTCTTAATATATCGTTTTTTTTTTATTTTCGCGATTTTTCAATATAATAGTATTATATTTTACAAGTATTTATTTTCGAGAGAAAGAAATATACATAAAATGTTTTAAATTTTCAAATAAATAATATATATATAACAATGGTGTAAAAAATATTTAAATTATGCAATATTGCAGAAATTAATTTTAACTTACAAAAATAGTTTTATAAAGTTTTAAAATGCATTTTAATTATAGGCTCAGCGCATTTTTCGAACCCGAATATTCATAATATCAGTTTTCCCCCCTTTTTTGTTTTTCTAATAAGAATATGAGATCTAAAAGCTACATATCAGGCAGCATTGATTTTCCTATTAATATGTATTTCTATATATGTATTTTCATGCACGCACATATGTCGGCATTCTGAGTTTGTCCAATATGGTGTTGTGGCTTTGTCACTGATCCCAGTTTGCTAGTTTGCTTAGACGGTCAATAGATGGGGTTTAATTTCAGCGTTTATATTTTAACAAGAAAGTTCACCTTTCTAGATGGAATATTTTGTTTATAATAATTTTTATAAATTTAGAATATAATCAATTGATATCAATTTTGAATAATAAAGTGAACGTCTAAGGATGAGTATATTTTTAATTAAAAATATACTCATCCTTAGACGTTCACTTTATTATTTAAAATAATTGTCATAGCTTTTATTTTTTAAAATTAATTTACATATATATATTGTATAATTTTTCACCAAGAATATCTGGTCACATGTGTAATTGCCTGTACATTTATTGTGGTTGGGTAAAAATAAAGTGTGTTTGTATTTGTGTAAGACCAGTATTTAAGGGTGGTTATTTAGATCTTGGAAAGCCCGCTACATTCTTAGGAAAGACTCTAGCGCTAACTCCACCTCGAGTTTATATTTTAGGAGTGGCTCACCTAAACCAACGAGAAGAATTTTCTCAAAGAATAATTTTTAAAGATCAGAGTAGATATGAAAAGAAGTAACAGAAATAAAAGAGAACAAAAATATCAATAACTTATAAATTTATTTAAATTTGTTTTAGAGAACGCAAAACCCTTTATACATCGGCCACATAAATGGTTGGAGTGTTTATCCCAAAATAATTTGTCAAAAATTTCTCCTAAACTTTACGCGAATATTTAAAAAACTACAGTATATTAAAGTTGTAAATTGTTGATATAATTACCTGTAATGAGATGTTACAATTAGATAATTTCGCATTATATATATATAAAATTCAATATTCCGATTTCAAACCAAATTTAAAATGTTTCGGAATCATCAGAAGACGAAGCGATCTGGACCACTTGTTGCCATCAAATTAAGTTGCAGCAGAAGAGAGTTGGAATAATTCGGCAGCCGAGCGTGTGTGATGGATAGCTTTGCTAACGATTTTCTAACTTTGGTCTTCTGCTGGAAAGTTTCGGTTTAGAGAATTCTTGATAACGTATTACTGAGACATTTAAAACACATTTCGTAACAATAGGAATTTATACAAAGTTTTGGAACCCTTCTTTTAAAGAATCAAATATGTGAAAAAATGCTATGTTTATTAGATTATTAAGATTTTGTCTTATTTTATGTAATATATTTATACAAATCATCTTGCTCGGGAGACTCTGTTGTCTAGAATGAAAAAGAATAAATCCAATGCAATGGCCCTGCACAAGTTTTTCAGGGCTGCGCAAGAGAATAAATATTGACAAAAAAATCCGTATGTAAATAAATTTATTTTAATCAATGATCACCTGTAAATAATTGAGTAATCTCTTCTAAGCAATTTTGTAACTGGGCGAATCCTGTGTAAGATATAGGTCCCCTGATTGTTGTTGCTGTTGTTGTAATATACTCATATCAAACGATTGAGATCAGAGATACAATTAAAAATGAGAAACTTGAATGATTCAAACCCTACACCCAGTAAAATATAAAAATAATATTCGTAATCAAAATGAAAATGTATACTCAGTTTATTTTTCCAATATTTTTCTCATTGTACAAATATGGCTAAATAAATACGCTTTTTCAAAAGCTTATACATTTATTTGGTGATCTAAAATATGGTATTTTCAGACAAATCAGAAGATTTGAAATTGATTAGTAAAATTTACATACCGACACTAAAGAGATCCAACTATAGTAGTTAAAAACGTATGCAAAATTACAGATACGGCGAACTTCGTTCAAACCATAGGCAAAATGAATTCTTATCTATAAAATTTGGAAAATGAAATAAAAGTATTATTTACAATGAGATCTAACTCTCCGTATCACAATATAGTTTTAAGAGTAACTCCTAAAGTTTACCATATTTTAAGAAAATGGGTAATGAGATAAACCCCGATTTTGAGCGATGTTCTATACAAGACAGAATATTTGTCAGACAATGCTAAAGAACAAAAGACTGCCAAAGCATCGAAATATGTAAAATATGCGGTTTACAGGATAGCCATAACTAGAATTAAGCACCAAATTGTCACAATTGCTCTAAGCACCCTAAATTTAAAAATATATCTACAAACCATAAATCTAATTCAAGTGAATACCCGATTTATAAATCTCAAATAGACAGAATTATCTAAAGGACACAATATACACAAATATACGAGAGAAATGATGTATCAAAACAATTTAAAGCTACATCTTAAATAGATTAATTTTCTATATGATTGAAAATGTGGGATGTATTCAACAAAATGTAAGAAAAGGTTTTACTGCGATAAGTGAACTACAGGCTAATACTAGAGATGACTCACCTGACATTCCTTTAATTCAAGAACCATAGGTTTTGCATTAAAAGGTTATTTATGATACGGACTCTCAAATTATATAAAGTTCAGCAAAGAGGAAATTTTCACAAATTATTTTTGTGCAACAATATATATTTCTACAGAGTTAAAGCAAAAATAATTATTTCTAATTCTACATTCATCCGAATACTTTTAACCCTGTTCATCAAAATTTTATTGGAGATCTGCTCAAAAAACGTATATAAATCAACCTGTAATATTTTGCGTTGATTTTAATTCAAGACATACTATATGGTTTGACAATGTTGTAAACTATAATGGATATAGATTACGACCTATTATAGAATATTGTAACCTCTTTATACAGTACATAACCTGAAAACTCCCACCTGCCGCGGAGTAAGAATAATCGATTTCACAATATCGAATAAACACTCACTTTGTTTGATAAATAACAGGCATTCCTCTGATCTGACTAATATTTCCGACCACTTTTCTGTTGAATTCTATATTAATTTAAAGAATGGTTATTTCTTCAATAATCAAATTTCCATGTGGAAATTCTTTGAAAAAGATGCGAATTGGGCAAATTGTTCTAATAACATATCATCACAAGATACAAACAAACTGGAAATTGATATAAGCAGAGTGAAAGATGAGACTTACATTGATGGAATAGTGAACTCACTCACGAATTTTGGGAGAAGAGAGAGAGAAGCATATAAATCTTTGAAAGTTAAATCCCACATTAATAAACATGTTTCCAGAATTAACTTGTATTATTTGTATTACCGTCATAAAACAATCAGTTATAATATATTCAAGTTGGCAAAAACAAATACACTAATGCAACAAAAAAGTTAAAGGAACTAACTGGCGAAACATTATCGAAGAGAATTATACATATAATACATTTGTTAATGCCTATAAGTTCTTCAATAAATTAATATCATCAAATGTACAGAATAGAATTCCCATAATTGACAAATCATCAGAATATCTAAAAGAGCAAACAATGACCAAATTAATGGGCGATTTAATTCCTGAAGACGATCCTAATTTGGACAATTTTCAACAACATATAATTAGAAATTTTAAGGCACGAATGAACAATTCATGTATAATTGTTATCGAAGAAGAAGAAATAATGATTATCATTTCTAATTCTGATGTCAAAAAAGGTAAAGTAACACTATTATCAAATGTGCTTACCCAAAAATAAAGCTTATGTTATGCAAACTATTTAATAAATGTATTCAAAAGGGGTATTATCCGGATAAGTGGTGAATAGAAGCTCTATAGGTAATTCCTAAACCACATAAATATATTTTAAAATCAACAAAACGTTATCGGCCTATCTCATTGATTTTAAATCTTTCTAAAATTTTCGAAGACATTTTGAAAAATGAAATTCATGAATTTTATGAAAACAATAATATATTGAGCTCAAGACAACATGGATTTGTCAAATCAAAATCAACAACAACGTGCTTAAATAAAATAACAGATACCTTAATAGCACATAGGCAGAAACAATTAGTGACGCTAATTGCAATAGGCATTGACAATACATGACGCCAGCTTTGCTGATCTGATGAAAATTTTACCATCCCATTCGAAAAATAGGAACATAATTTTTAATTATAGTAACAGAAAAACCTCTAAGATATTATCAAAAGATTGCCCACAAGGTGGACCATTATCTCCATTGTTTTGGATGATATTTATAAATGATATGTTAACCAAAATACAACTACCAAACTTAGAAATAATTTAATATGCCGATGATGTCACAATAAAATGCTGGAACAAAGATTCAACAACCCTTAAAAATTCAATTGAGCGTAATTTGGAAAATGTTGACGACTGGTGTACAGAAAACAAATTAAAAATATGTTTTGATAAAACTAGTATTTTACATTTTCATAACAAAGATAAATTTGAAATTAAATTAAAAAATAATTATATTACTTCTGTTAAAGAAATAACCATAGAAGAAGGAATAAATTAATATTAAAAAAAACCTCATTTGAACAATATACTGAATAGAACTCAAAAACTAAAATAATAAAAAATACTTTTTCCGATATGTGGCAAATCTTGGGGATTAAGCAGCAAGAAAAAAACTCATTTTATACAAAACAATCTTTAGACCGATACTCACTTATGGAAATAAGATCTGGTATAAATATATAAGTAAAAATTATATACACAAATTTTACTCACTCCAAAATGAAATATCATTATGGTGTACACAAACTTATAGAACAACTAGCTATAGTTGTGTGCATACTCTGGAAAATATTCCTTTTATTACGGATTATATTGAATCCAGAAATATAAAATATGATCTGAATAATATATCGATTAAGTTCCAACAGCCATATGACTTGGATATTCCAGACATACTTGATAATTTTATTAAATATAGAATGACACACTTCGGAGAAAAATACTAACCAAACATTTCATAGCTTATTTTTAGCTAATATTCCGAACTATTTTCGGGCAAATTTCCACAACTATTAATTTATTACAAATAACGGAAATTTTAGGAGCTTTTTAAAATTCATCAAAGCAGTGAAAGATTCAAGCTGCTTCTGTGGATGTGAGGAACAAACTTCTATTCATCTGCTGCTAAATTGCCCCGTCTTCAAAGAGTATTGAATGAACAATGAACTAAATGTATCGAACCCGTTTGATCTAATATCAACAAAAGACAAATATATAAAAATCAACTCATTTTGCAAAAAAAATGGAATTTTATAAAAGACTACTAAATTCCATTGGAACGTTTTTATTTAGAAATTAACTCTTTTTAGAATTTTTTAATTGAATAATTCTCTAATATCTAGCATATATTCATTCTAAAATTTCCCTTAAAACTTTCTCCATTCTGTAAATTGTTTTTCTCGAATACCCACATTATTATACAATTTGATTTAATTTAACTAAATTTGCATACCAACCTTTTGTACATATATCGATTGTGTTGATATTTTTCTCTTTTCACCTAATTAACTTACATACTAATTTTTGTACATGATATATATCTTTAGGTGTCTTGCGAGCATAAGTACCAATTTCCTAAAGCCTTAATGAGGGCACATGAGAGTCCTAGGAGAGCAGCCACTTTTATCTTATTATGACACTTAGTTTTCATAAAAAAAAACAGTGGTATGTATTAGTCGTGGCATTCATTTAGAACTTCTCTAGTCTTTAGAATACGGAATTGTTTTCAGAAATAACACAAAGCACATTTCAGTTAACATTTACTATTTGGTTAGTTGAGAGTCTGGGATTGACATGATTCTCTCTTAAAGAAGCGGGTAAAGTACACTGATGGCCAAGAGTTAAGTTGCACCTGGTTTTTCTCCATGACTTTGAAAATAAGGCACTTAAAAAAAACAGCATTCATGTATTTGCAATGAGATGATAAGTAAAAAATATGCTAAGTTATTTTGATATGCAACTTAGATACGGCCACTAAAACATTTATTGTTTATCTGGCTAGGTCTCTCGCCTGATTTGTTGCTTTCGGTTATCCATACATTTTCGAATTATTTATTCAGAAATTAAATTTTATTCTTTTGTACTTCAATGTCTTCCAGGCATCGTTTAACTGATTATTTGAGGTGCCGTGCTACGCCGTGCTAGGTGCCGATGCAGAAATGCGTCTAAATGTTTCAAGAATGGTAGTGTCACGCCTTCAAGATACAGATGATGTTTCCAAAAGACCTGTTGCAGTACGTTCGAAAGTCACAACACCACAAGATTGCAAATATTTGGTAATAGCTGCCGAACGAAATAGAGGGGTACCTCGGAAGATACTTGTTTCTGAGCTTGCATCGATCACTTGAAGAAAAATGCCTATCTATCCAAACTGTACCAGAAGGCTTAATTTTGTTGGTCTCTATGCAAGACGCCCAGGTGCATGCATCCCATTATCACCGTTACACAAAAGAACACATTTGAATTAGAGTCGTCAGAATCAAGACTGGACAAACAACGACTGGGGTTTTAGTCTTAATATCAACCTTACCTTTATTATTTACTTTGCCTGAAGTCTTGTGATCATAATATTGCGCCTATTTTTATTAAAAATATATTTGAGGTTTAAATATATGGAATCTTTCATTTAATTCTTCTAAACGACTATTATTTATATTGAATAGGTCAATAGAGATAGGATAGGACTAGAATAGGTCGATAATAGCACTTATTCATGAAATTTTAATATTAATATATGTTGAATTATATGTTGTACATATACAATTTTGTACATAAGAAGGTTCTACATAGAAAAAAAAACAAAAAACACTAAGCCTTATGTAACTTAAAAATGGCGTTCAACAAAATATATCTCCGTAAACGAAGGCGCGGCACCCAGTAAGGTCGCATGACAGGTCATTAGCAATGCCCGAAAAGCTAAGAAAACCTAAATATCGAGAACGCTAGTTCTTGAATGGACATGGACACCCAAAAAGGTTTGTCCCTTCTGAAATCACCATTAACATAAAGGCTAGGTTCCTTCCGAGCCCACAGGGAGGTGTATAGCGAGGAGCACAGTATACGAGGGGTGTCCCATAAGTCCGTGGCCCAACATATAAAGAAAATGACTAATCAAATGATTATGATTTATTATTCAACATAATCCTCTTTAAGGTCTATACCTTTTCCAGCGATGTTCTAATGCTTTTATGCCCCTCAAAAAGAACGATGTTTCAAGTGACTCAAAAAATGAGGTTACAGCATCAATGACCTCTTCATCTGACTTAAAATGAATGCCAGAAAGTGATTTTTTTTCAAATGAGGAAATAGGTGGAAGTCAGCTGGAGCTAGATCTGGTGAATAGGGTGCATGTGGTAAAAGTTCAAAGCCAGAATCATAAATAGCAGCCATGGCTTGCAGCGACCGATGACTCGGAGCATTGTCTTGATGGTAAACAAACTTCCTGGACAACTTTCCTCTTCTTTTTTCTTTAATAGCTTCTCGTAGTTGATTCCCAAGATTTGCATAATATCGCCAGTGATGGTTTGACCCTTATTCAGAAAGTCTAGAAGAAGAACACCCTCGGAATCCCAAAAGACAGACACCATGACCTTCCTTGCTGATGGAACTGTCTTGGCTTTCTTGGGGGGAGGGGAAGCGGAGTGTCTCCATCGCATGGATTGTTGCTTGGACTCTGGTGTAAAGTGATGGGCCCAAGTCTCATCCATGGTAACAAATCTATTAACAAAATCCTCTGGATTGGCTTCATATAACGCAAGATTGTCCGAAGATAACTTTCTCCTTACAGCCTTTTGATCGGGTGTCAAAAGTTTGGGAACCCAACTGGCAGAAAGCTTCCTGAGGCCCAAGTGTTCTCTCATGATCCGATCCACTGTTGGTTTCGGAATACCCAAATTCTCTTCTATCTGACGAACTGTCATTCTTCTGTCCAACATAACCAAATCATGTATCTTGTCGATGTTTTCTTGAGTAACTGACTCAAAAGGTCTTCCTGGTCCATGTTCGTCTTTGGTGCTGATCCTCCCTAATTTAAACGCAGCTACCCATTTTTTTTACCGTGATATAGGAAGGAGCATCTTCCCTTAATGTATCCACTATATCTTCATAGATTTCCTTCGGCGACATTCCTTTCTTACAAAGATATTTTATTACAGCACGAATCTCGTTTGTCTACATTTTAGATGATTCCTGTTTCTTGTCCTCTTTCAGAATCTATAAAAAAAAAAAAAACGGTTAGTTGTAGAAACTTAAAAATGTACATATCTTTATACAAGGCTTCAAGGTATATATGGTAAAATTTATTAGTTTATGAGATTTCGTTCTCATGGTCGGGCCACGGACTTATGGGACACCCCTCGTAGATAGCAGCCAGGTCGCCATGCTGCCAGATTAATAAGAAAGATCCCAGGATTTTCCTAATCCACCTCACTTCTCTGGATGCTGCTCAATTTAAAACGAGGTAACGATGTTCCTGCCTGGGGTCTTTATCATGGCGTTCA